>JAZKJV010009338.1:230000-668298 GCA_037367405.1 Ottelia alismoides
ACTAAAACTCAAATTTATTGGTTTTCTGTCCATACTTTCGCATTTTTAAAACGATTTTCCCAAAAAAAATAAAGTTTACAACAAGGCCTGATGGATAATACTCAACAACAGAAGATCTGCTCTCACAATACTTATTCTTAGTAGTCTTTAGCTATAGAGGCAAATGTTTACGCTCTCATACACCATCAGTTATTACTGACAAATGCATCGTATTTCCATGAGATGGACCATAACGAAAGCTCCACTATATATGATTCCACTCAAAGCATGTCATCCTCAACATGATAGAAAAAATGGTCCATTGCAACATATTGCATCGATCAAAGACAACAAGTATTTATATCTTCAAGTGATGGTCGATGATTCGCCTGTCAGTGGAAGATGGATACGTAGCAGCAGTCATCTTTTGAGTGAAATGACTTGATCTCCTATTTCAGCTGCACCAGCAATTACTCTCCTATATATAATACCATTTCGTATGGAAACACAGAAACTGTTGTACTGTAAAAACTCCACAGATCTATAATCTATCCACTACTTTATTAATATAATGGTTTTGCGGTAACTCCCGACTCGGAAGGTCATCCTCTCTTTCTTTAAAAAAACAGATCTAATATGGATATGAAGGATCAGTAATAAAATAATGGAAAGTAAATAAATATATTTAATATATAAACCACCACTAAGGGTACAGTGATTAATATTGTTAGTCAGAAATTACTAAAAGAAATTGAACCTAAGACGACGAATAACTTAAATATTTGTTATCATATCTTCTGAAATTAAAGATAGATCGGCGAATATTATTCATTGTTAAATTATCTTTTCTAATTATGATTAGCAATAAATATCATATTCATAATTAAATGTTTATATAATGATGATTTTTCCGTTGGTGTATCATGCTAAATTTAGCAAGCATTAGAAATAAAAGTCTACGAATAATCATTGCTATATGATTCATAGCAATGAATACAATGCGAATTAAAAGAGCAAGAAACAAATAATATTAACTATTATATATTTAAATATGGAACATATGACAACGAATGTTAAATTATTCATTACCCTAAACTGATTTTCTGACAGTGTATTCAACGTTATCTTGTAAGTGGAAATAAATGTTTTGAAGAAGGCCTAGACCTTAATTATTTCTTTGAAACAGCAGCTTCTTTTGTTAACCAAAATCACATTAACAAACCCTTCCATTAAAGTTAAAAAAGTATACTCTCCCCTATTGACATTTACCAAAAAACGATAATAGTACCTCTGGCTGAAAGAATCTCACGATGACAAGTAAAACCAAATATGATAAGATATTCTAAAATCCTTGGCGGCCGGTACTTTAATAGCAAATTTACGTGCACGTGATAGCATTTTATCTAATGAGTAATTTATTTATTATTTTTATACTGTCAAAATATGAAGTCTTTGCGAAGATAACGGTAATAAGATTATTCTTAGTGATTTTAATTATGCCAATTGTTTGAATTGTACATTTTTTAAAATTTATCTCCTTTAAAGTATTTGAAAGGTTTAAAAATAATTAAATACAACATTGCCATGTATAAAGGTGGCATTTTCAATGAGGCGTGTCTTTCCTGAAATTTAAAAAGCTTCTACCAAATTTGTAAATTGTATATCAATTTTGTAATATAAACTGCACATTGTAAAATAATGATGAATCAGTAATTTGTAAAATATAGCATCTATATTTCAACTAACATTTTTCTTCAATATAATAATATTTTAGTAAATTTGTCTTGATATACATATTATGTTATTATTTATTATAAAATTTATGGAGTTAGAAATTAGAAAATAAATATGAAAAATACATAAATTATCGTGGCTTTCCATGCATCCAAGAAAGGTCCGCCTTATTGGAAGTTTCTTTTATATATAGTCAGCCTTTCAAATGAGATAGATCTTTCCTGAAATTTAAAAAGCCACTACCAAATATGTAAATTGTATAATAATTTTGTAAAATATAAACTACGCATTGTAAATAATGATGAATACACCCTTTTTTTAAAATATAACATACATTGCAACTAACCTTTTTCTCCAATATATTATTTTTTTAATAAAATTTTCTTGACATACATATTACATTAATGTTTATTATAAATTTATAAAGTTAGAAATTGTAAAATAAATATAAAAAATATTTAAATTGACGTGACTTTCCATACTCAGGAAAGTCCACCTTATTGGTCAGGAATATTTATTTATTTACGTATTTCCTTCGTCTGGCATTCTATCCAACATTAAATACAACAAATCATTTGACTTATTAATTGAATACATACATTGAGACTTGACCCAACTCCAATCCTATAGTGATGGAGCGAGTTTTTTCCCATTCAGGGCATGGGAGCCCTCAAAATACCCGGTCAGAGCATGTCAGCCGCAAAATTCCCAGCCAGGGCATAGATCGGCGAACCGTTCGTCGATCGGCGAACCGTTCGTCGATCAACCACTCTCCCTCTTCACAACCCGCCTCAGGAGGGGGCGGATGGCAGGGGCACGCGCGAGCTGAGGCGTTGAACGTTGTCGCCTTGTGCGTTGATCGGCGAACGGTTCGCCGATCGACAAACCATTTGCCGATCAATGCCCTGGCTGGGAATTTCGCGGCTGACATGCCCTGACCGGGCATTTTGAAGGCTCCCATGCCCTGAATGGGAAAAAAACTCTGATGGAGCAGCGTAATCCCATCCAAAAGATAAGAATTTGCATATGATGATTACTGCAAAAATAAATAAGTACTAACTCTGGCACTTAACAGAGCAGAAGTACACTCTAGGATTGCAAACGTCAGATAATTAAGAAGCTCTATTATTATGGGAATTAAGTATGTCACGATCATGTAGGCCACAAGTCCAACCATGCCAACATTATTAGACGTGGACATGCTAACTGCTCCTTTATTGCATGGGGTCGATTATTTTATCTTATTTGGCATTTTCTATCTCGTTTGTTTTTTTCCCATGCGAAGAATTGCCTTATCAGATAACCAAGACATTTAATTCAGCACGAATAATATAAGATATTGAGGCAGCTAACATCCACCTTGCACCGATGTTCCTGCAATTCCACTCAACATCCACACCAATTTCCATAGGACCACCAAGAAAACTACTAGTGATGAAGAACATACATCTATAGAAGCAAATCTATGGAAGGTTAAAGAAAACTAGTAATTTTGTTCCTAGGAATGAATTTTAATACTCTTGCGTGCACATATGCACGACAATATTCATTGTATATCATCTTCTTGCAAGTGGACAATCAATCAAGCGACCATCCTGTCTAACCCTGTCTGATCACCCAAGAAGCGACAACAACAACGATTGTTCCTTCAAAAAGGAAAAACATGATAGTTGTGTCCGACCCTTCCAAGGGATGAGGTTGACTCTCGATGAAGTGTCAAAAGGCACGTCATGAGCATCCCTTGCAAGTAGACGACCCAGTGTATGTGTCCTCTATGTATAGTATATGAGATAGTCTCTATTGTATCATTGTTTCCTCCAGCTGACACCATAAGAGGCAAGCATGCTTGTTCCCTCTACCATTTATAAAGGGACATTCACACCATCCTAGAATGCTCGTTAAAGCTATCCCTTCTGCCTCAACCATATGTATACTAGACTCATCCCTTCCACCTCTATGATATATACTAGACGGTCACGATCGTCCTCTAAGGTCCATAAGACTCATCCCCTTCAGGTACACATGTAAGGACCTCTTCCTCTTGGGATAGGTCCATTATGTCTTCCATGACAACTATGACCATCTCATTTAGTCTGCTTTCAAACAAAATAATGGGCATATCTTTGCATAGCAGACTGTTGAAGAGGATTTTACAGATGTCGTGTTAATCCACAAAACAGCCGTAGAGATGACCTCACACGAAACCCTACTCCAGACAACAATTAACCCACAACATGTAATCAAGAAATGAAAAGAAAATGTGGAGTTAAAAATTATTTTATTTAACTCTACAACAAAGATGTGTATAGTGTGCAAGTATGTGTAGAGTGTCGAACACAGGGAGCAAACAAGATAGATCAAAACAATGAAGCACAAAAGTGATTGTGAGATTATTTGTCTATGCTCCTTTTATGGATTTTTAATTTTTAATTAATTTTTTATTTTATATTTTTGTATTTTGATTTTTAGTTTTCAGTTTTTATATTTTCTTTTTATATTTTTATATATTTTTAGTTCTTTTTCTTTTAAAATATATTTAAAGCTATATAAAGGATATATATACAATATAGGCTAGGGTAGGGATAAATACTAATGAAAGTAGTCAAAAATAAGAAAATGAAATATTTTAGGTTTTAATTAATTTTTTAACTATTTTTGTGATTTTATTTTGGGATTTTTGGTAATTTTTATATATTTTAAAGACAAAAATACTATAAAACAAGGATAAAATCAATACTTGAAATTAAATGGAGGTAAAAAATATAAAATAATAGCAAAATTTCTCTAAATTAATTTTAATATGAATATAATAATGTAAATAAAATTCAGAAATAGAAATAGCTTTTTTTTGGAATTTTTAAGGATTTTTATATTTTTATAAAGGTTTTAGAGGTTTTCAAATTTTTATGTATTTTCTTTTATAATTTTTAGTGATTTTTGGTCTGAAGTTGTAAAATACTCAATAAATACATAATATTTTTTGTAATTTTTCGAAAAGATTTTGTATTTTTTATGTTTTTTCTAATGTAAGGAGCAAAATAGGTTTTTTTTATATTTAATAAATATTAAAAATGCTAAAAGTACAATGCAAAATAAGCACGTGAAAGTGCAATGCAATAGGAGTCTACAGATATTTTTGAGATTTTTTCGAGTTTAATTGGTATTTAAAATAAATACAAACAACAAAGAGAAACTAAATATAATTAAAATAAAGAGCAGGGGCCAGTGCGCAAAATGTATATACAACTAATATTTAGAATTAATGGACCAAATATTAAATGGTAGACCCATGAGGGCACAGTTGCAAAATATCCCTGCTTTATCAACTGACTCAATGCATGACAAAATAACAAAAAATAGAGCGAGGTCTGTTTCGCAAATTTTACAAAAATAAATACACAGCCGAGGAAAGATTGAGCATCAAAGAATAAATACAACAATGCTTCGGGTGAGATTGCAAAATACCCAAAGCTTTGGCGAATTCAATGGCTGCGACCCTTTTACTTATCCACATTGCACTTTGAGGTTGCATGATACCGGTTGGCCTCTAACAGATCAGATTAGATCGTCCTGAGACAATCGACGGCATTGGTGCGGCTCATCCAACGGTGGCTAGCGTGTCTGGAGATTGAAGCCAATCCAACGGTTGTGGACCTCCCTATATGAACATGGAAAAACACAGCTGTTGGCAAGCTTCAATCAGCGCTGGTGAGCTACCCCAACCACCGGAGATGCCGCAAAAGACATGCAATGGCTCCTGGAAGGGACCTCAACCCACCGACGGTGCCAAAATGGCCAAGCGAGCATGGATGCATCGTCGATGGTCAAGGGGAAGAGAATGCTCCAGGTAGCTTGGTCCTTCCAAAATCGACCCTTTGGGAGGTCCTTTGGCTCATGACCCTGCAAGAAAAGCTCTAACAAGAAAGAGAAGGGCTCGGGGCTTTTATTGGCAAGGGGGAGTGGCTGGTGAGGCATGGCAGAGCTCTCTGGCAGATGGTGACAGAGGAAGAGCCGGAATCTCGATCCAGGAGGAGTCGAGGTGGATGGGAGGTGTACAGAGGTGTAGCATGTGAGGGGGAAGCGGGATGATGTGGTTAGGCACGTTGGGAATGGTCGGAGAGCATGGTGGATGGTTCGCCAGAGCTGAGCTTCGGCGAACTTCGAATGAGGGTTTAACGACTAGATCTAACGATTAACACATAAAATAAAAGTAACAAAACAACCTAAGGCTACGACTAATCTAAGAAATGCAATTTAAAGCGAACCTCAGTGGTCGCAGGCACGAAGAACAGACCTCGACGGTGAGCTCACCGGAGGTGGTGGAGACCACCCTCAACCAGGCCAAACATTGTCACGGAAGGGCCAAAGAGGAGCTGTCACCTTCCTCTGTCCAGGGCACCAAGAGGGCGAGGCTAAACATGGTCAAAAGGGTTCAAAAGTCGTAAGAAGAGCGAGGAAGCGTTCGTAAATGATGGCTGGAGCGGGTCCAAAATCGAGGTATTGCGGGTGGCGCAACGATTCATTCCTCGAGGGAATCGTTGGGCGTGTAAGAACACTCTTCGAGGAGAAAAAGTGATGAAGACATCGACGCGAAAGGATGCAAGGAGTGGTCTCCAAAAATCCACAAAATGAGGTAAAAACGCAGTTCTAACATGATGGAGACCTCGGTCAAAGAGTTGACCGAGGTCAACGAGCGGAGACACTGGTTGGTCCACGTGGACCAATGATGAGCCAAATTTTCGATAGACTAAGGTGGATAAAATATAGCGAAGGTTGTTGCGACCTTAGCCGCTCGAGAAATCCAGCTCAATAAGAAAAATATAAGAGCAGACCACCAAACAAAAAGAAAATCAGAGAAAAATAACTAGTGTCCATGGCTATTGGATTAGCCTGGTATAGCGACCAGGGTCGAACTCAGGGAGCACGTGATGGCCTTGCGGCCAACGAAGTAGTCTAAAACAAATAAAAATAAAAGCAAATTATTTTTGGTGGATTTTTAATATTTTTATATTTTCTTGGGATTTTTAATTATAAAGAAATTAATAAAACAAGCAAAACACACACTTTCAACAATTAATTAATTACTCTAAAATGCCTCAAAAAATCAAATAAAAATATTTTTATGGTTTTTATAATTTTTTCTGTTTTTGGTGAATTTTTGGCAATTTTATGATTTTTATAGAATTTTATAAAAATGGAAAAAGGAAAAAATAAATGGAAACTGTCCAGTCAGACTTCTAAGACCAAAATAAAATATAAAGTGGTCTCAACAGAGCCTGGAGGTAATTTTCTTGGAAAACAGAGACAAAAAGGAAAATTTAGAAAAAGAGTTTATTAGTTTTTAGATTTTCTGTGATTTATTAGATTTTTTATGAGATTTTCAAGGTTTTTAGTTTTTATAGTTTTTATAAATCCAAAAATGACCAAAATAGGTCAGAAAATCAAGCTAACCAAAACACACAATTTCTGAATTTTTTTAGAATTTTTGAGAAGGTTTTAATATTTTTTTGTGATTTTTATATCTGGACAAACAGAAAAAGAGATGTTTTTGAATTTTTAAAAGTAATGGATCCAAAAATTTCCCAAAAATTAGTGAAAATTCTACAAAGTGGCAGGAGCCACGTGTCAAATTTTCACTTAATTTGGAGATAATTTGATATTTTATTTATAGCAAACAATAGACCACAGTCACAGGGACCTGTCTGCAATAAAAGTATCTTCTGGGGGCCTAAAAGCAACAAAAATAGAAACCCGGGGGCTCCTCGTGCAAAAACACCAGGTTCGCACGCGTCAGGCACGTGGATTTAGCACGGGTGGACCTAAATGCAATGAAACATAAGTCTCTGGACCTATTAGTAATATGTACTAAAGGTCCAGGGGCTACGTTATAAAAAACCCACGATATTCAGCACGTGCAGAATTAAACCACTCATAGGGGCATATTTGCAATTATCTAAAAGTATATTTCATTCATTAACCAACAGAAACTGCATGCCCATACATGCAATTTCACCAGAATGCATGTGACGAAGCACGTGTCCCACAATGTACAGGGGTATAAATGCAAATATAAGAAACTAACAGGTCCTCTATGCAATTTACCAAACTAAAATAAACTTGATAAAATATTTACAGGACTGGAACGTAAATGATAAAGCAGGAGGGGCCTAAGTGAAATTATCCCTTATTATGATTCGAGGGCTGAGATGGCGTCGCGTGGCGGATTTGACGGTGGTGGTGCGCTGCGCCTCGCCAAAGAAGTCCTCGGCTCTGATCCAACGATGGAGGGTGTGCCACGTGGAAGATCAACGTCAAGAGGCGCTGACTACCCTTCGTTGGATGGAGGGCGGAGAAGAGGCCATGTGTCGGATCGACGGTGGCTGCTAGGCCTCTTCTTCGCTCTGATCGGATGGTCTACGACAGATCTAGGCCTCCGGGGTCGAACGAACGGCAGAGGAGGGTCCTGGAGGAACTCCTCGCCGGAGAACTTTGCCGGAGGAATGTGAGCACGCTGGACCTCCTCACGGGTTGCTGATAGGTGGAACGTGATAGCCAAGGCCTCCCGCATCGGTCAGGCTCCTCCGATGACGCTGGAAGGCTCCGAAGAGCTCCAGCGGCGAGGGCGGAGCTTAAGCTCCTGTGCTGAATTTGGAGGACCTCAGATGGTCCTCCTCATACCTGCAAAATGGCACAGAGAGACTACGGGGTCGAGAGCAAAATGCCTCGACCCGGTTAGTAGCGAGGTGGGTGGTCTGTGCATTGGGGGGAGGAGCTCCGGCGATGCGACGACGAAGGAGCTCGAATCCCAGTTCCGTGGCGAACCGGGTTGGATGAAGGGGTGGAGAATGTGCAGGGGAGAAGGGCGAAGATGAGGGTCGAGTCCGATGGTCGAGATATGGGCTGATGTGGTCGGAATCGACGGTCGTCGGCGAACGGGCGATTTGGGCGTAACTTGAAATTAGCTAAAACTAAAGGGGACGAAGCTTACCGGATGGTCGTAGTCGACTGTGGGTGAGCTGCTGAAGCTTTGGGTCCTTGCCTCGAGGGTCGTCGATGCCCGAGGCTCGAGCACCACTCCTGGGCGGCGCACGACGGCGCTAGGTCGCCGGATCGATGGTCGGGACTCCTCGTCACTGCGACACCACCGGTCGCTTGCTGTCACTCAGGCGAAGGTAGTGGAGGTCCTGGTAAGGAAAGAGTGGAGCCAAAGATGCGTCAAATGTACGACGGAGCAGATTCTATATAGTCCTAAGGGTCCGGCTAAATGGGAGTCGGGCGACGAAATCGGAGCACGGACCCCGATGCTGTCCTCTGGGCGTAGATCAGGGTTGATCAAAGACGGATTAGGACCCGGGGTTAGCAGAATTGGAGTTCGGATCGATACACAATAAATGGGAGAAGAAGCGGGTCGGGCGCAGATCCGCGGGGCTGTGGTCCAGGGGGGAGTTGACCGGGGGGTCAACATCCCCTGTGGACCAATGGGATGCGGCCACATGTAAAAGATTTGGAAATTCAATTTAAAATAACAAATGGCCGATTTTGGAAAAAGTCAAAATATGAAAAATGTTTATTTATTTATAAACTATTTTTTTTTGTGATTTTTAATTATTTTTTTGAAATAAAAATCAAGTATTTATAATATAGTATATTATATATAGGTATATACAATATTGAATTTTTAATTTTGATTTTTAATTATTTACTTTTGTACATTTTTCTTCCAATTTTATATTTTATTTATTTATAGTTAAAATTTGGAATATTTTGGTATTTTTATTTTATTTTTATTATTTATTTACAAGGGTAAAATAAATAGTTATGTACACCTATATACATGGTATATATACAATGTTGAGTTTTGATTTTATTTTTATTTCTTTCTATTTTATTTTTGTTTTTATGATTTTTATTTTATTTATTTACATTATGGAATAGGGAGTATATGCAAATTTTTGTGGAATTTTATTTAATTATTTATAGGGATAAATAAACATATTAAGGGTTCTATGTACATGGGGAATATAGACAAGGGTGAAGGCATTTTTATTTTCTTTTTAATTTTCCCAAATTTTATTTTGATTTAATATTTACAAATATATACAAATAAATGTAACCCATTTTTATTTTTATTTATAGGGAAGTATTTTTATTTATTTATATGCAGGTATATGTACACAATGTGAGCTTCCTTATCTATCTCTACTTGGGTTTTTATGCAGTCAGGCCCATGCTGAGCCCTCCCTTGGGATTAGGTCGCTCAATATTTATTCTAAATATCTCCCTCTTTTTCTTTTGTTTCTTTATTCTTTTATTTATGCTCAAAAACATGCTAATTATTTATTTTTACACAATGCATGCATTTTGACAATTATTGATATTTACAAATATATACATGTGTTTGGCAAAGGTTTTGTAGCTAAAATAAAAGAATAAAGAGTGATGAATGGGTATTCATCACCCCCTATACTTAACTTTGCTAGTCCCTTAGCAAACACTTATTTGAAAAAGAAGTGAAAAAGAAAAAGAAAAAGAAAAAGAGGAGAAAATGCATAGATCAATGCTGATAATTAAACTTGCCTTCATTAAATTGAATTATGGAGCTCGATCAGATCTTTGGATTATCAATGTGTCAGAACCTTATTTAGACTTAGGTTTAAAATTGGATTATTAATGTGTCGGAACCTTATTTAGACTTAGGTTTAAAACTCAACAGCCTCTAAGATCCACTAATCTATAATTAAGACTCCTCAACAATCCAGATCAGAACAAGTCTACATACACAAACCCTGAAGACTATGATCTTTCCTTATGCAGTGTAAGTGAGGTAAGCTCTCCACCTCAGAAGTAGCAACTTGACAACCCTCCCCAACAAGGTAACTCTATGACCCTAGTCTGGCCACTCTTTCCTCGAGGAGCGGGTATTCCCTTCTAAGTTCAAGTTCAACCGGCTCAAGAAGAGGTAGAAAGAAGAGAATGGACCATGGCCAGTGTAGCCACGTATCCTTGGGAGCTCAACCAGTGTAGCTAAGTCTCCCTGCTGCAAGCTACATAAGATGGAATCAATAAGTCTCAAGCTTTGCTTATTGGCAGTATATACATACTCCGGTGGGATTATCATTTTCTATCAGACCCACCACTTTTTGGAGTTATTTTCTTTTTGCATTTTTTTTCAAGTGCATCTATACAACATATACATGTGCAGCATATATACATAAGGAGTTTGTCCTCTTGAGCCAGTAGACTACCCCTCTTTTGAAGCATTATTGCAACCCACAACTCTTGTCGTTAGACCTCATTGCAACTAGACCAAGTTGAGACGCACTTCCTTCACTAAAAGAAGAAGAGAGGTTCCGCCTAGAAGTACTACCCTCATATGCTACCCCAAGTCAAGGAAGACTGCCTCCTCACCACCTCCTCCGTAGAGAGCTCGGTGCAAAGTGCGGGTCCAAGTCAAGCCATTGTCTATATGAGTCATGTGTGTGTTGTTAAGTGCTCTACTTAGGCTCATTGAGATGACATGTGATCATAGCCTAGTGGACTCAAAGAATTAAGTCACCATGGACCTGAAAAGCCTTACCCTAAGCCCTATAAGGTTCCTCTTAGAATTAGGTGGATTAAGATCTTAATCAAGCTCCATTTCCCAATTTAATTCCAGGCTAGTTTAAATGTCAACTATAATCCGAGAAAAACTATATACATATATACAAAGATGCTATTTACACAATATTTACACACGCAAAATTTTTGAAAAATGTTTTGAAATCATGGATGTGTGCATGAATGCAAGTTTTGCAAAATATTTACACAAATTTACACAAGATTTTTGCAAACTTTTGATTTTCAAAACATTTTGGAAAAATTTTGTACTATATACATAATTTTGATATGCACATATTTATACAAACTTTACACAAAAAGTTTTTGAAAACATTTTTACAAAAATAATTTGTACAATAGCTATGTATGTGCAAATAAAAGAATGATTATTTACACGAAAAAAATTTTAATTTTTATGGATTTTGGATGTTTAGCCATTTTTATTTATTAACACACTCACACAAAGTACGAGTTATGGCTAAAGTATATATGAAATATATACACACCCCCTATACTTAGCTCGAACGATGTCCTTAGAGTCAAGAGCGATGAAGAAGACATAACCCGTGCTTAGTATAGGGAAGTGAAAAGGAAGGCTATATACAAAGATGAATGAATGAATAGAAATCAAGAGGGTCTCGGATTTTCCCCCTATACTTAGGATCAAATAATCCTAAGTATAGCAGGTTGTATACTAAGGGAAAACCGAGTGGAGAATGTACAGGGTCTACCCCCTATACTTAGGGTAAAATATCCCTAAGTATAGGCAGCAAAAACATGGGTAAAAAGAATCAAAAGAATACCCGAGAGTCCTACATCCCCCCTATACTTAGGGTTAAGTACACCCTAAGTATAGCATAATCAAAAGATGAGGAAAGGGATGTAGACTAAAGAATGGAATGATATGGACATCTGGATCTATACAGGTCGGGAGAACAATGATAATCAGGCATGAGATGCAATAGATGTGAGTCAATAGACCACATCTCACTCAAAGTGAATAGGGGTAACATCAACGACCCGTGGCTCATGATCTAGAAATGGCTTGAGCCGCTGGCCGTTCACTCGAAAGGTACTCTCAGAAGACAACTCAGATATATCAATACTCCCATTGTCGTGTACCTTTCTCACAAGATAAGGTCCCTTCCATTTGCTCTGTAGCTTCCCTGGAAATAGACGAAGCCTAGCATCAAACAACCATACTCTCTGTCCAGGCTCAAAATGCTTGTGGCTGATATGAGAATCATGCCACTCCTTCACTCTCTCCTTGTACTGTAGGCTGTTTGAGAAGGCGGTATCATGAAGCTCCTCCAAGGCTGCTAACTCTGCCCTCCTCTGATCTCCTACACTATCTATATCCAAAAGTGTATCTGTGACTGCCCAAAGTGACCTATGTCTCAACTCAACTGATAAATGGCACGGCTTGCCATAAATGAGGCGAAAGGGAGATGTGCCCAAAGGTGTCTTGAAAGACATCCTATATGCCCACAAGACCGAGTCCAAAAGTTGTGACCAATACTTTCGGTCAGGGCGGATGACTTTCTACAAAATAGTCTTGATCTCCCTTTTCGACACTTCGGCTAGACCATTCATCTGTGGATGGTATGGAGTGCCAACTCGATGGTCTATGCCGAACTCGCTAGCAAGGGCCTTCACCTGGTCGTTGATGAAATGAGACCCCCCGTCAGATATCAACACTCGAGGTACCCCGAACCGTGTAATGATATGCCTCCTCAAAAATCTGCAAACAGTCTTGGCATCAGCGGTTCGGGCTGGGGTGGCCTCAACCCAACGACTCACATAATCAACGGCCAATAGAATGTACTCGAATCCCTGACTCTTAGGGAATGGACCCATGAAATCGAATGCCCCATGCGTCAAAAACCTCACAGAAGTGAATGGGCTGCATCGGCATCATATCACGCTGCCCACAAGTGCCCATCCTCTGACAATCAGTACACCTCTTCACGAACTCATCAGAGTCCTTGAAGAGGTTAGGCCACCATAGGCTGGATTGGAGCACTTTCTATGTTGTTCTCCTCCCAGAGTGATGTCCTCCTACCTCAAGCTTGTGGCAGTAAGTGAGGACGCTATGGTGCTCCTCCTGAGGAATGCACCTACGCCATACGCTATCCCCTCCTTCGTGGTAAAGGATGGGATCCTCCCAGTGGTAAGACTTGTCCTTCGCGAGGAAGGTCTCAAGCCTCTGCCAGGGCCAATCTTGTGGAACTTTCTTAGCAACAAGAAAGTTCACAATATCGGCGTACCACGGGAGAGAGGCGATAGCAAGGATCGCCTCATCTGGGAAGGTCTCACAAATAGGGTCAATCTTCTCAGAATCCTCAAGATGCTCTAATCGGGAGAGATGATCCGCCACCACATTCTTGACTCCAGGCTTATCCTTAATCTCTATGTCAAACTCCTGGAGTAGAAGGATCCATCTAGTCAGTCTGGCCTTGGCATCCTTCTTTGCCATGAGGTACCTGATGGCGGTATGATCAGTATACAAGGTCACTCTAGATCCAATAATGTATGATCTGAACTTATCTGGGGTGAAGACTACGGCTAGCATGTCCTTCTCTATGACTGTGTAGTTCCGCTGCGCGAAATCCAATGTACGGCTAGCGTAGTAAATAGTAAATGGAACTCCATCCCTCCTCTGTCCCAGCACGGCCCCACGACAAAATCGGAGGCATCCTTCACAATCTCGAATGGGAGAGACCAATCAGGCGGCTGGAGAACATGAGCCTCAACAACACATCGCTTGAGAGTCTCAAACGACGAAAGACACTTGTCATCGACAAGGAACTCGGTGTCTTTCGTCAGTAGGTCAGTCAACGGTCGGGCAATCCTACTGAAATCATGAATGAATCGTCGGTAGAAATCGACGTGCCCCAGGAAAGACCGTAACTGCCGCAAATTGGACGGTGGTGCGAGTTTTCTAATGACATCTACCTTGGCCAGATCCACCTCCATGCCCCTGTTGGAGATGATATGGCCAAGCACCGTCCCTTGAGTCACCATGAAGTGACTCTTCTCCTAAGACAGCACAAGGTGAACCTTTATACATCGCTGAAGGACTCGGTCTAGGCATTCAAGACAGGAGTCGAATCCGTCGCTGTAGACCGAGAAATCATCCATGAAGACCTCCAAGCACTACCCTACCATGTCCGAAAAGATCGACATCATGCATCTCTGAAAAGTTGTAGGGGCATTGCATAGCCCAAATGGCATGCGTCTGAAGGCGTATGTGCCGAAGGGACATGTAAAGGTAGTCTTGTCCTGGTCCTCGGGAGCGATGGCCACCTGGTTGTAGCCCGAGTACCCATCCAGAAAACAATAGTGGCTCTTTCCTGCTAGTCTCTCAATGATCTGATCTATAAAGGGTAGGGGGAAATGATCCTTCTTGGTGGCATGGTTGAGTTGTCTGTAATCCACGCAGACTCGCCAAGAAGTGGGTACCCGTGTAGCAATCTCCTCTCCAGACTCGCTGACTACTGTAGTGATGCCCGTCTTCTTGGGCACCACATGCAAAGGGTTGAACCACTTGGAGTCGGAGATGGGGTAGATAAAATCGGCGCTCCACCATTTCGAAATCTCCTTCATGACAACCTCTCTCAGATTCAGGTTCAGCCGCCGCTGGAACTCACGCGACGGCTTCGCCTCATCCTCGAGATAGATATGGTGGAAGCACAGGGCCGGACTTATCCCCTGGAGATCTGCTACGCTTCATCCTATCGCCTTGCATTTCTTTTCAAGAACCCCCATCAAACGGGATTTCTGCTCTCCAGTCAAATCGGCGGAGATAATGACTGGGTACATCTCATGCTCACCCGCAAGGAACCTATACTTCAGCGACGCAGGAAGTGGCTTCAGCTCTGGACAACTAGGTGCTGGTGGATCTGGCCTCTGAAAACTCTGCGTGAAGGCTGCCAAATCTGCATGGGAGAACTGAAACTCTCTGTCACATTCTGAATCTGGAGAAGGCTGCCCTGATGGACTGTCTTTGCTCTGCTCGGCATCTACCTCCTCCCTAGCTACAGGCTCAGTGGAAGTCAGATCTGGTATGTAATCATCAAACTCTGCCCAGTCAAAATCTGACTCCGAGGGATCTGTATCATCTAAGGTAGCCTCAGTACCACCATCATCACAAAACAAATCAGTATCGCGGTCGAGAACCGGCTCTGCTGCCTCAAAAGTATCCTGGACCAGGAATGTGCTCTCCAAGCTCTCCTCTGCTGGCGTCGCTGCATCAGCGAACTCTGAAGGTGAGAGGATGGCCTGTGCATCTGGATCTGCTCATACTGCCTCATCATCTGTAATCACAAAGTCGCAGTCCTGGTGAATGTCTGGCCCGGCATCTGTCATCTGCTCTGTATCGGAAGTAGTCTCTGAGCATGCTCTGTCTCTGGATCTGTTGTCCTCGACCGTCTCTATTTGTACACTTTCGCCCTCGACGCGAAAGTATACCCTCCCGCTATCATGGTCGGTCATTGCCTTGGTTGTGGCCAAGAACAGGCGACCGAGAATGATGGGGGTATCGGTCACTGACTCAGGGATCTCCATGTCCAACACTACGAAGTCCACGGGGAATTGCAGGCCCTGAATCGTGACGACAACGTACCTCAGCAACCCCTTCGGCCTTTTGACAGATCGATCAGCAAACTGAAGGACTGTCCTGCTCTGTCGAAGAGTGCCCAACTCGAAGCAGTCGAGAAGGGCTGCCGGAAGTAGGTTGATCGACGATCCGCTGTCTAATAGAGTACGGTCGAACCTCTGCTCTCTGATATGGCATCTGATATAAGGGGCTCCTGAGTCTGGCCTCTTGGCCGGCAGATGGTTCTGGATCGCGAAACAAGTAGCTCTCGTCAGCACATGAATCTCTGAATGCTGGTTCCTCCTCTTCCTCCTAATTGTAGTCATGTCTCTGAGTGAACGCTGGAGTAGAGGGATGCGCTACAAAGCCTCTTGAAGAGTCAGCTGAATGTGAAAACAGTCTATCATCTGCTGGCTGAACTCTTCCTGCTGTCTCTTTTTTGGATTTTCAATTTTCTTCCCCTTTCCCATCTGATGAGCTCTAGGGAAGGGGATCACAGGGTCCTTCTCAGGTGAAGGACCAGGAATGGGTCTGAGCTGCGTGACGGCAGGATCCACAAATAAATCATGCACCACAGTGGGACCAGAAGAAAACAAACCCTTTCCTTTATTTCCAGAAGTGTTTCGAGATACATCAGCAAAAGGAAAAACTACAGGACTCTCAGAAGAACTGGTGGCATCAACACCACCCTCGGCTGGAAGACTCGCGGCCTCAGTACCGCGCTCTGGCTCGGCAACATGGGTGGCCTCAGTACCACCTCCTCCAACTGGTGAAACGGCGGCTTCAATACCGTCGATGGGATCAACATCCATGGTGGCATCAGTACCACCGTCATCATCTCAAGCGGCCTCAGTACCGCTCTCCTCCTCGCCTGGCGCTCTGGAAGTATCCTCGGGGTGTCTCTCAGACGAGTTGCCGCCTGCTGGCATCCTACCGCTCCTAAGTGTGACAAAATTAGTATCAAACAAATATGCAGACATATCTCCAAATGTATCACTAGGAGTGGCATACTCAGTACAAACTACCTGCTCAGATTTCCTCTTGAGGTCATTCGAATTGGGCTCTATCTGGGCAGGAATGGCGGCCTTCCCTCTCACTATGTCCCGCATCTCCTGGCGGAACTCATCCATCTCCCGTCGGAATGTAGCCTGCTGATCTGTAAGGAGGCGGGCTATGTCATCCAAGGCGGGGTTCTCATAGGGTGGCCCATGAGAACCTGACGGGTAGCCTCTCTGGTAGTGAGGCTGCTGCTGCTGCTGCTGTGGCTGAGAGGGGTAAGACTGTGGATGATGCTGCGGCTGATGGGGCTGATCACGCCTCCAAGAATGTCCCTGCTGATAGGGACGAGGACCATACGACTGTGACTGCTGCTGCTGTTGCTGAGTGTATGCTGGGGGCTGCTGTTGCTGGTGATCCCTCTGATGGTTGTACTGACCACCCTGTCCTGACGGCTGCTGCTGGGGCTGGGCACCTCCGGCCGCCCAACAGAATCCGGGATGGTCTCGTCGGATACCGGGCTGGGGGCGGTCGTACCAAATCCCGTTGACATCCATCAACGGCTCTGAATCGTACTGGGGTGGCGGGAGCACTGCCAGAGGCTGATCCGGCCGGTATTCCACCATCTGAGTGTCAGTGGATGGTGGTGCCTGGTAAGTAAGCTGTGGCTGCTGGTACAGCTTTGCCTGTACAAGATGGACCTGTCTAGGCTGCTGGTGGGAGCTGGAGCGCTGGGACGAGCTGCTGCTGCTACTCAGATCGCCTCATGCCTGAAGACGAGGCTATGAAGCCGTCTGTGCCTCCTGGAGACACATGAGCTGTGTCTTCAGGTCACTCAGAGTCTGTGCCATCTGCTCCATCTGCGTGATGCCCTGGCACTGCTTCTTCTCAATGATCTCCATCCGGTCCAGCTTCTCACTGATGATCCCAATGTCGGCGGCTGTGGACTCAGCCTGTGCTGCTGCCGCTGACAAACTAGAAGGACCGGCGTCGACCCGTGCTATCCTCTGGTACTGCACGGTCTGTGGCTGGGGTATGCCCTGTGTGTAGAGGCAGGTCTGGAACATCACCATATAGTTCTCAGCCATCTCCTCATAGATGGCCCAGACCTGATCGTGATCCTTGGCGAAATACGACCCGCCACTAGAAGCATTCACCAGGCCCTGTAGTTCTGGTGTCAGCCCGCTGAAGAAGCTCTGAACTAGGTTCGGCTTCGAGATGTCATGGTGCGGGCATCTGTCGGTCAGCGCACAGAACCTCTCTCATGTCTCGTGGAACTGCTCGTTGGGGAGCATGGAGAAGTTGCTGATCAGGGCTCTAGCTGCGTTCGTCCGCCCGAGTGGATAGTACTTGTGCAAGTACTCGGTGCGGAGCAACTCCCAGGTGTAGACAAACTTCCCTAAGTGCTTCAGCCAGGTGGCTGCTCTGTCTGCTAAGTAAAAGGGGAAGGCAATCATCCGTATGGTATCCTGGTCCACCTGACGGTCGTGGACTGTGCTGCAGATCATCAAGAACTCCTGAAGGTGGAGATGGGGCTCCTCTGTTGTGAGCCCATGGAACCGGGGGAGGAGCTGCAAAGTGTTCAGGGGGAACTTGAAGTCCCCCACGATGGCTGGAAGTACTACCCAGTGATGCATCAAGGTCGATCCGGGGTTGTGTAACTCCCGCATCGGTCTCGGTGGATCTGCTGCTACTGCTACAGCTGCGGCGGCTGCTGCGGCAGCTGCCGCATGGTCGGGGATCCTCGACCCATCTCCTGGCTCGCGCTGCTCGCGATCTGCTCTCAACTGCTCCATCTCGCGCCTCATCTCAATCATAAACGCTCCCTGATCCCTCAACTGCTGCTGAACTGTCTCAAGGGAGGTGATCAGGGTGGAGTTGATCGCACCCTGGTCCATAATGAATGTCTGATCATGCTGGGGACCTCTGGTGCGGTCGTCATTGCTGCCGACCATGGTCTCTGCAAAAGCAAAATACCCAAACTCAGGTGCCGATAAATCATCTGACGGTCTCTCCTCTGGCACTGGTATCTCGGACTCAGAAGAAGGGGGTCGAGGGCGAACAGGGTGGAGTCGAACTCAGGTTCGGAGAGCGGGTCTCGGCTCTCGCGAACCAACCTAGATGAGTGGGCAGAAGTGCTGGGAAGCGGTGCAGCCAGAGGCTGCCTAAGAGACCTTCTTCCCATCATCTTGATCTGGCGAGTTGGGCGGATGAGATCTGGTAACAACTATGATCACAAGCAAACCCTCGATTCACCAATACAACACGAGCTGAAGACCGTAAAGGCTCGGTCAATTATCTTGTCAATTTTATTAGGTGATCAGTCCGGATAGTAGAGCGATTAGCGTGACCTGTTGGGTAACCCGATATTTTCTCAACCGACTGTCCCGTACAGAAAGAGCCGGTAATCAGTCGAGAAAAATATCGAAGGGCTCTACCTAGTGTGCGGGTCACTCTCTCGCGCAAACAAACCAAACAATGAGGGGGTTGCTCTCCCCAAGACAAATTTTTCAATGATCGTCTTTTAGGGTCGATAGAGTTAGCAGTCCCAAATTTTATTGTTTTTCTTTTTAGGTATTTTTCAAATAAAAAGAAATCGCCTAACGAATTTTTCGATTCTCCTGTTTATTAAGTCCAAAAAATCATGGGGGAGAAGTCAAAAAAGCTGATGCGCGATGAAATCAATGATGCATGCAGAGTAAGAGATGCATACCTGACTCCAGCAGTCTACATGCAAAATGATCCGCGCGGAATTTAAAGACTGAAAATAAACTACCTAAATGGTGCAGGCGGAAAACCGAGTCCCTAAACAGCAATTCTACTCGAAAGAACGGCTAGTCAACCACCAGCCTCCAATCCAAGAGTCCGTTCTCGGTCCACCCCTCCTCCTCCCGACAAATTGGGTTCAGGAGCAGCGCTTGGCAAGGTGGGCTACGACACGTAGGCTTGAAGGTAGTGATCAGCTATTTTATTAATCTTTTTATTATAGGTCCAATTACCAATCTATATGTACATGCAGCTTTATTAGGGTGTTTGGATCCTAAGTATTACGTCACAATCAAGCAGAAAATCCTAAGGCTAGGGGCTCGAGAAACTGTGAGAAACCGGAAAAGGCAGAAAAGAAATCAAAAACCGCGAAAAAGCCGCGTAAAAACTGAGGGGTCCCCCGAGCACACTAGTGCTCGACGAAACAGACCCCGAAAGTCTAAAAGAGTCCAAGAGAGTGTCATATCCCTGTATTATTACAATTATCCAAATATTGCAGAAAATAAACCTAACTACTCCTAAACTACTCCAGCACTTTGCTGCTTCCCCGCGCTCTCCTGTGGCTCTATGCAGAAGGGAGCCGCCTCCGATCACCGCGGTTGCGTCAGCTCCTCGAAAGTCGCCGCCTCGGTCCTCGGGCCCTCGCAAGAAAATAGCAAAGTGTTACAGACTAGAATAAAGCAAATAAAGCAAGTGATGCAATACAGAGTATATATATGCAAAAATGGAAATAAAATAAACAAGCAAAACAAACAAAAACAAAAATAAAAGAAATAGAAATAAATAAAATAAAATATAAATAAAAGAAAAATAAGAAGCCGCGAAAAGCCGCGAACTCAGAAAGAGCCGCGGAAAGCCGCGTAAAAGAAAACAAAAGAAAATAAAATGAAAAATAAACGGACTACTAAGCCGTGCTCCCCGGCAACGACGCCATTCTGATGAGCCAAATTTTCGATAGACTAAGGTGGATAAAATATAGCGAAGGTCGTTGCGACCTTAGCCGCTCAAGAAATCCAGCTCAACAAGAAAAATATAAGAGCAGACCACCAAACAAAAAGAAAATCAGAGAAAAATAACTAGTGGCCCTGGCTATTGGATTAGCCTGGTATAGCGACCAGGGTCGAACTCAGGGAGCACGTGATGGCCTTGCGGCCTACGAAGTAGTCTAAAACAAATAAAAATAAAAGCAAATTATTTTTGGTGGATTTTTAATATTTTTATATTTTTTTGGGATTTTTAATTATAAAGAAATTAATAAAACAAGCAAAACACACACTTTCAACAATTATTTAATTACTCTAAAATGCCTCAAAAAAATCAAATAAAAATATTTTTATGGTTTTTATAATTTTTACTGTTTTTGTTGAATTTTTGACAAGTTTATGATTTTTATAGAATTTTATAAAAATGGAAAAAGGCAAAAATAAATGGAAACTATCCAGTCAGAATTCTAAGACCAAAATAAAATATAAAATGGTCTCAACAAAGCCTGAAGGTAATTTTTTTGGAAAATAGAGACAAAAAAGAAAAATTAGAAAAAGAGTTTATTAATTTTTGGTTTTTCTGTGATTTATTAGAATTTTTATGATATTTTCAAGGTTTTTTTTATTTTTATAGTTTTTATAAATCCAAAAATGATCAAAATTGGTCAGAAAATCAAGCTAACCAAAACACACAATTGCTGAATTTTTTTAGAATTTTTGAGAAGGGTTTATTTTTTTTTTGATTTTTATATCTGGACAGATAAAAAAAGAGAGGTTTTTGAATTTTTAAAAGTAATAAAAGGGCTCCAAAAATTTCCCAAAAATTAGTGAAAATTCTACACAGTGGTAGGAGCCATGTATCAAATTTTCACTTAATTTGGAGATAATTTGATATTTTATTTAAAGCAAACAATAGCCTAAAGTCACAGGGACCTGTCTGCAATAAAAGTATCTTCTGAGGGCCTAAAAGCAACAAAAATAGAAACCCAAGGGCTCCTCGTGCAAAAACACTAGGTTCGCACGCACCAGGCACGTGGATTTAGCATGGGAGGACCTAAATGCAATGAAACTTAAGTCTCTCGACCTATTACTAACAGGTACTAAAGGTCCAGGGGCTAAGTTATAAAAAACCCACGATATTCAGCACATGCAGAATTAAACCACTCACAGGGGCATATTTGCAATTATCTGAAAGTATATTTCATTCATCAACCAACAGAAACTATAGGCCCATACATGCAATTTCACCAGAATGCACGTGACGAAGCACGTATCCCACAACGTACATGGGTGTAATTGTAAATATAAGACACTAACAGGTCCTCTATGCAATTTACCAAACTAAAATAAACTTGATAAAATATTTACAGGGCTAGAACGTAAATGACAAAGCAGGAGGGGCCTAAGTGAAATTACCCCTTATTATGATCCGAGGGCTGAGATGGTGCCGTGTGGCAGATCTGACGGTGGTGGTGCGCTGTGCCTCGCCAAAGAAGTCCTCGGCTCTGATCCAACGATGGAGGGTGTGCCACGTGGAAGATCAACGGTCAAGAGGCGCTGGCTACCTTTCGCTGGATGGAGGGCGGAGAAGAGGCCACGTGTCGGATCGACGGTGGCTGCTAGGCCTCTTCTTCGCTCTGATCGGACGGTCCACGACAGATCTGGGACTCCGGGGTCGAACGAACGGCAGAGGAGGGTCCTGGAGGAACTCCTCGTCAGCGAACTTTGCCGGAGGAATGTGAGCACGCTGGACCTCCTCATGGGCTGTTGATAGGTGGAACGTGATCGCCAAGGCCTCCCGCATCGGTCAGGCTCCTCCGATGACGCTGGAAGGCTCCAAAGAGCTCCAGCGACGAAGGCGGAGCATAAGCTCCTGTGCTGAATATGGAGGACCTCAGATGGTCCTCCTCAAACCTGCAAAATGGCACAGAGAGACTACTGGGTCGAGGGCAAAATGCCTCGACCCAGTTAGTAGCGAGGTGGGTGGTCTGTGCGTCGGGGCGGAGGAGCTCCGGCGATGCGACGACGAAGGAGCTCGAATCCCAGTTCCGTGGTGAACCAGGTTGGATGAAGGGGTGGAGAATGTGCAGGGGAGAAGGGCGAAGATGAGGGTCGAGTCCTATGGTCGAGATATGGGCTGATGTGGTCGGAATCGACGGTCATCGGCGAACGGGCGATTTGGGCGTAACTTGAAATTAGCTAAAACTAAAGGGGACGAAGCTTAACGAATGATCGGAGTTGACTGTGGGTGAGCTGCTGAAGCTCTGGGTCCTTGCCTCGAGGGCCATCGATGCTCGAGGCTCGAGCACCACTCGTGGGCGGCGCACGGCGGTGCTAGGTCGTCGGATTGATGGTCGGGACTCCTCCTCCTCACTGCGACACCACCGGTCGCTTGCTGTCACTCAGGCGAAGGTGGTGGAGGTCCTAGGAAGGAAAGAGCGGAGCCAAAGATGCGTCAAATGTGCAGCGGAGCAGATGCTATATAGTCCTAGGGGTCCGGCTAAATGGGAGTCGGGCGATGAAATCGGAGCACGGACCCCGATGCTGTCCTCCGGGCGTGGATCAGGGTTGATCAAAGACGGATTAGGACCCGGGGTTAGAGGAGTTGGAGTTCAGATCGATGCGCAATAAATGGGAGAAGAAGCGGGTCGGGCGCAGATCCGCGGGGCGATGGTCCAGGGGGAGAGTTGACCGGGGGGTCAACATCCCCCGTGGACCAATGGGATGCGGCCACGTGTAAAAGATTTGGAAATTCAATTTAAAATAATAAATGGCCGATTTTGGAAAAAGTTAAAAAATGAAAAATGTTTACTTATTTATAAACTATTTTTTTTGTGATTTTTAATTATTTTTTTGAAATAAAATTAAGTATTTACAATATAGTATATTATATATAGGTATATACAATATTGAATTTTTAATTTTGATTTTTAATTATTTATTTTTGTACGTTTTTCTTCCAATTTTATATTTTATTTATTTATAGGATAAAATTTGGAATATTTTGGTATTTTTATTTTATTTTTATTATTTATTTACAAGGGTAAAATAAATAGTTATGTATACCTATATATATGGTCTATATACAATTTTGAGTTTTGATTTTATTTTTATTTCTTTCTATTTTATTTTTGTTTTTATGATTTTTATTTTATTTATTTACATTATAAAATAGGGAGTATATACAAATTTTTGTGGAATTTTATTTAATTATTTATAGGGATAAATAAACATATTAAGGGTTCTATGTACATGGGTAATATAGACAAGGGTGAAGGCATTTTTATTTTCTTTTTAATTTTCCCACTTTTAAATTTAATATTTACAAATATATACAAATAAATACAACCCATTTTTATTTTTATTTAGAGGAAAATATTTTTATTTATTTATATGCAGGTATATATACACAATGTGAGCTTCCTTATCTCTCTCTACTTGGGTTTTTATGCGGTCAGGCCTATGCTGAGCCCTCCCTTGGGATTAGGTCGCTCAATATTTATTCTAAATATCTCCCTCTTTTTCTTTTGTTTCTTTGTTCTTTTATTTTTGCACAAAAACATGTTAATTATTTATTTTTACACAATGCATGCATCTTGACAATTATTGATATTTACAAATATATATATATGTGTTGGGCAAAGGTTTTGTAGCTAAAATAAAAGAATATAGAGGGATGAATGGGTATTCATTAACCAACCAGAAAAAACCCTGATAGAAATTATTTAAAAAATCGATAAAAATTAATAAATAGTTTTTTTACTTTTAAATTATAAAAAAATATTTATTATTTTCTAAATTATTTCATTATGATTTTTATTTATTTTTTAGAGATTTATAATTAAGAGTTATTTTTTAAGGTTAAAACATAGGTATATTCATCTATGTTTTTATGTATTTTATTTTTATTTTGTATTTATTTTTATTAATTTAATTTCTTATTTTATAAATTTATAACTTATTTTATTATACATAAATATATTTTTATTATATGTTTCGGATATCATATATACACTTAAATAAATAGATGTATCAATTATATAGGTATAATTACAGTATATTCATCTATGTATTTTCCTTACATATTTTATTTTAATGTTTTTCCTGTTTTAATATTTACATATATTATAAAGAATATTTACAAATTATGAAAATATTAAATTATAATAAATAATAAATAATGAAATGAATATTTTAATCGGGTAAACTTACAATAGGGGTCTAAAACCTAACTTTCACACCTTAACTCCAAAAAAATTGAAACTACCTACAATAAATAGCTTATTACAAGTTATATAAAATTAAAGGTGATTTTTATATATTTTGAGTTTTTATTTGAGAGATATTGGTCTTGGAACTTATGATTTTGGAATTTTATTTTGATTGTATCTTTTATTCTATATGTTATTTTTTTATGAAGTAAATTTTGTATTTTTCTATTTTTTGTTATCTACAACTTTCATGAAAAGTTTCTTTATTTTAGTTATAAAAAGTGGAAAATAAAATAGGTACCAAAAATGAATAATAAATAAAATAATAAAAGGATTTTTTGCTATTTAATTGGCCATTATCTCCCCCTACTTTATTCCTTGTCGACCTAGTCATCAAGATGCCTAGGTCTCGGGGTTTAGGGTCATAAAATATCTTCGATATTTTATTTTTTTCTTTTCTTTATTCTATAAATTTGGCATTGAAAATAGTATTTTATACGCTATTTAGATAATAATGCATGGATGTTAAAATGCATGAATTAAGGGTATTTACACGCATTTACTAGGGGTTTTAAGGCTAAAATGACAGAATAAAGGTGATGAAATGGAGATCCATCACAGACATGTCCCTTACATCAGCTAAACAAGTGTTATACTATACATCAACATAGGTACACATAGGACACATACATAAACTTTAACAATTAAACACCAATCAAACATAGTTAGAACGTTTAACACTTTGATATGCTTTTTGTTAAATAAGAATGTCTAGATATAGTTTCTACACTCTAATAATGTCTTAAATAAGATATATTACACTATCCTTCTTAAATTTTTTGAATGCAAATCAATTCCATTTTATACTTTTTTGTTAAAGAAAAAATAAATACAAGTTTTCTAAAAAATATTAAACTAAAATTATGCATCATTATCATCATATGTGATATCCTCTCATTACTCAATTCCTCCTCCTCCTCGTCATCCCTAGTATTTGCTTTTGCAAATGAACCATCACTAGGAATAAAAATGGTCGGATGTGGATGCGAATACAGGTGTTACAATATCCTTGTCATTTTTAAAATCTGGATATGAATACGAATATCACACAGATGTGTAAAATATAAAATCGTATCCTCAAAATGTGAATACAAATGCAAAACAAATATTGATAATTTGGATACAGATATTTGAAAAACGAATACGAATTAATCTACAAATATTAAACATGTCTAAATTTACTTAAAAGCTACAAGCATTTTAGGTTGATAACAACTTCCAATATAAAATATATTAAATATTTTAATAATGAATATGTGCATAAAAAACTAAATAATACAAATATGTAACTAAATAAAAAAAGATTACCAAACTTACTTCTTTATGTACCATGTAAGTATTGGTAGCATCCAGATTTGAACATTCATACTCGTATTCATATTCGTATTTGTATCCATATTTGTATCCTGCAAAAAATGGATATTTGTATTCCTATCCCAAAAAAATGAACATTTTATTAGTCAAAATTGAGGATTTTATATTTGTATTCGTATTTGTATTCGACGAATGTTGAACATCTGTATTCGTATTTGCATTCATATTCACCAGATATGAGAAAAGAGCATACATATCCTCTATTTGACGAATGTAGATACAAGGGGATATGAATATATTTGTATTCATTTTCATCCCTAACCACCACCATCATATCATAAGAATGAATGAAACTGCAACATTTGTTCCCATATTTTATTCATTACTTCTTGATACCGATGATGTGTTCATCTTAAATGGAAAACCTTTCATTTAATCATGCCATGTTGTTCTCTATTTCCTTCTCCCTCGCAGATTTCTGAGAGAATGAACGGCTGTCTCTTCTGTAACAAGTATGTGTGGTGGTTCCACAACTAATACAACAGCCGCGCAATCAATTGACGAATCTTCATTTCATCACCTTTATCCATTTATTTTGTCCTTTAATTCTTTGTAAAATGCATGTAAATATCATTAATTTGCATAAAATAACATTCATTATTTAACTTGTAAATATTAAAGAAATACAGAAATCCCAAAATAAAAGAAAATAAAAAAAATAAAAAATTAAGTGTTGTAAATACTGAATGACCCTCGACCCCGAGACCAAGTCAATATTGACTTGGCCGACCATGAATAAAGTAGTGGGAGATAGGCCAATAAATGTACATAAATATATGCAGAAACCCTAATTTTTTAACTGGTGATGAAGCTCCATTTCATCACCTTTACTCATTCATTTTAGCCTTAAATCCCTCGTAAAATGTGTGTAAATAACATTAATCTATACAAAATAACATTCATCATTTAACCTATAAATATTATATAAATATTGGTATTTAAATCTAAAATAAAAGAATAAAGGAAAAGAAAAGAAAAAGAATGAAGCAAGAAAATACCGAATGACCCTGAACCCCGAGACCAAACCAATATTGGCTTGGTCAATCAGGAATAAAATAGGAGGAAATGTATAAAAAATACTCTCAAACCCTAATTTCATTCACCAAAAAAACCATTCCTTTACAATTTTATTATTCATTTTCTAAACTCATAAATGAACTTTCAACATGAAGCTTCACTACAAAAAAAGCGCGATTGGCGTGCACACTATGGCGTGCACTGGGCGAGCACATGTGCTCGCTCAAAGCCTAGCGAGCCCTTAGGCTGCACATGTGCTCGCCAGCATGATCACCCTTTTGAATCTGGAGGCGCGGTTATGTTTTCGTAAATGGGCGAGCACTTTAATAGCACAAGTGCTCGCCCAGATGTGCTTGCTAAGTTGAAATTTAAGGCGCTTGATGAATCCTCATTCATCACACTTTATTCTTTTATTCTAGCTAAAAACCGTTGCAAAACACCATGTATATGTTTGTAAATAGAATAAATTACCAATATGCATGCTTTGTGTAAATAGTAATATTAGCATGTTTTTGTTCAAAAATAAAAGAATAAAGAAATAAAGAAAAAAAGGGAAGGGAATTATTTAGAATAAATATTGAGCGACCTGAACCCAAGGGAGGGCTCAATATGGGCCTGACCGCAAAATAAAATAAGTAGAGAGAGATAGGGTAACTCAGCCTTGTACAAAATCTCCCTCTTATGTATATATTTTATTTTTATAAAATAAAAATATATATGTGTTTCCCATATTTTGTATATATTTATAAAAGTAAAATAAAAATGAGAAAAATAATATAAAAAATAAAAATAAATAATCTCTCTCTCTCCTCAGTGTACATATACCATGTATAAAAGAATAAAAGAACTATTTATTTTACCCTTGTAAATAATTAATAAAAATCAAATAAAAATTATTTTATATCCCAAAATTTATGATGTAAATAAAAAATATAAAAATGGGATAATTGTACAAAAAAAATAATAAAAATAAAAATAAAAATACATAGGTATATATACCTGTATATAATATAATGTATATACATAATTTAGTTTTCAAAAAAATAAATAAAAATCACTAAAAAATAATTTGGAAAATAATAAAAAATTTTCATTTTATAAATATTTTCAAATAAAATCATTTCTAATTTATTTCGAATTTCTAAATATTTTTGAAATGGAATTTTCTCATTGGTCAACGGGGGATGTTGACCCCTGGTCAACTCTCCCCAGTGGACCACATCCGTCCCAGATCTGGCTCTTGACCCGTCTTTGCCAAATTTTAGCACCGTGATCCGACTCCCATCTCCTCAAACCCCGAGCTCCGATTATCCAGAACACATCTGAGATTCATGCTCGGCATCTTTCTTAGGGGTCCGATCCCTGCATTGCGCGCCTGAACTCCACCTTGGTCGGACCTCCACTAGTATATAGCTCATCGGAGCCACATTGCTTTTGGCATCTTTGGCCTTCCCCTTGCCTCCGATGAACTCCTCTCTTTCACCTGAGTGACAACCATGTGAGAGAGGGTCGCAGTGAGGGACGAGCAGCCGGGAATCTCTGATCCGACGATTTCCACCGACGTGCGCCGCCGCGAGGCGAGCTCAGCCTCTGGATGCGTCGCCCCGTTGAGGCCATGACCCCCGGAGGTCCAGCACCTTCAGCACAGACAGATTCCTCCACCAGGTAGCGTAGTTAGACTGTAGCTTCGTTTGATTTTTGATCTTTAGGTTTCGCGTTGCCGGCCTTCGCCGGCCAATCCACACAGCTCCGTTCACCCATTTTGCCTCTCGACCATTCCTTCACCTTCGCCGGACCCCTCTCCATCTTCTCCGCCCCTTCGCTCACCCCAGTTCGCCCCGGAACCGGGCTTTCGCTTTCCTCCGCCGTCACCTCACCGGAGAGCGCTGCCACGCCATACCCAACCACCCATTTTTCCTGCTAATGGGTCGAGGCAGTTTGCCCTCGACCCCTCTTGCTTCTTGTGCAGGTACCAAGGCTTAATAGCCTCATCTGGAGGCTCGACTATTCAGGAACAGCTACTCCAGTTCGTCCTCATCGCCGGAGCTCCACCGACACTCCCGACCCCATCTGAGCATCCCACCAGTTGCGGAGTACCTCCAGCTTCCATTCCCCTATCTCAGCAGCACCTGAGAACCTCCTGATCGTGAGTATTGGCCTGGCAAACCTCGTCGGGGAGCTGTTCTTCCTGGAGCCTCCATCACCGGATCGAGCCCCCTCGCGCCAGATTAGATCGTAGCCATTCATCTGAGGGAGACTCTCGACCGTCGATTCATCTAAGGATCAGATCCGAGACGTCCATCGCGAAGAGGTGTCCACGCGTCATGACTGTTCGATCTGGAGAGGACGCCCATTAGCCGTCGGATCGTAATAAAGGGGTAATATCACTTAGGCCCCTTTCCTTTTCGCATTTATAGTTTAGTCCTGTAAATACTTAGAGCAGTTGTTTTTATTTTAGGTAATTTGCATTTTGGACCTGGTAGTTTTAGATATTGCATTTTCGTCCCTGTGTATGTGGTGCACGTGCTTCGACACGTGAGTTTTTGGACAAATTGTATGTATGGGCCTGGACTTTCTTGATGTTATTGTTTGATCTGTTATACATAGGAATGACATTTTAGTCCCTCTAAGTGTGAATCACGTGTCATAAGCGTGCGATCTGGGCTTTTTGCAACTTTGGCCCTCCTATTTCTATACGTGTTTCCAGTTTAGCCCTGAAACTTATTTTCATTGCGATTAGGTCCTTGTGTGCCGTGGCTTTTATACTGGTTGAATAAAATAGCAAATCAAATCCAAATTTAGTGCAAATCAAATCCAAATTTAGTGAAATTTGGACACATGGCCCCTGCCATTGTGTAAAAATTTCACTAATTTTTTGGGACATTTTTGAGTTGTTTTTCTATTTTTAAAAATTCAAAAACCCTTGTTTTTACTATTGTTTGTTTTATAAAATCAAATAAAAATATAAAAAATCATCTAAAAATTCTAAAAAAATTACCTATTGTTTGTTTGTGTGTTTACTTGCTTCAATCCAAATTTCATCTGATTTGGACCTATAAAACCTTAAAAAACTAAAAACTCTAAAAATCTTATAAAAAATATTAAAAATTCTAAAAAATTCAAAAAAATGCAATTTCGTTTCCTGTAGTTTAGGATGTCTAATTTTCATAAAAATTGTTTCCAGATTTTTATAGGCTATTTATATATTTTTGAATAGCCTTTCAAAACTTGCTACACACTAGTTCCCTGTTTTTGTTTTATTTCATTTTTATAAAATCCATTAAAAATTAGAAAATTCTGAGAAAATTACCAAAAACACTCAATAATCACAAAACCCAAAAATATTTTTATTATATTTTTCTGAGTTGTTTGGATGTGTTGAATAATTAGTTGAAGTTGCTCTTTTTAGCCTTTGTCTATATTGTCTTCATAATTAAAAAAAATTAAAAATTCATAAAATCCACCAAAAAATTTATTTATTTTAATTGCTTTTTTAACTACTTCGTAGACCTTTTTGGACAATCCGTTCTCCTTGTGTCCAACCTTGGTCACTATACCAGGTTAAATAAATAGCGAAGACCGCTATTCGATTTGAGTGACTATTTGATTTATTTGGTGGTCTTATCTTCTTGTTGAGTCCGATTCGAGGGATTGAGGTCACAACGATCCGTGATATTTATCTCCCTTAGTCTTCTCGGTTTTTCGGCTCGTCAGAATGACATCGTTGTCGGGGAGCACGGCTTATTAGTCTTTTTCTTTTTGTTTTTGTTCGGTTTTTAGCTTTGCGACTTTTTCCGTGGCTTTTTATTTTGATTTTATTTCTTTTTATTTTTGATTTCTTTAGTTTTATTTTAGTTTTTTTTTAATTTTTTTATTTGTTTTTATTTTATTTTTGCATTTTCTTTTATTTGCCTTTTTTATTATAATAATTATGGTTTGACGTATTTTATGTCTATTTTTCTTGCGAGGGCCCGACGACCGAGGCGGCTCTCTTCGGAAAGCAGACGCAACTGCGGGAATTGGAGGCGGCTCGCTTCTACACGGAGCCGCAGGAGAGCGCGAGAGGAGTCAAGCAAGAGTGCTTGGGAGTTTTAGCTGTATACTTAGAGTAGAGTAGTTAGTTTTTATTTCCAGCTATATTATTGTAATAATACAGGTACCAGGACTCTCAGACTTGTGATTTTTCGGGGTCTATTTTGCCGAGCACCGGTGTGCTCGGGAGACCCCACCGCTGCTTTAGTTTTTGCCGCTTTTTCTTTTTGTTTCACGTGGATTTCTGTGCTTGAGCCCTGAGATTTAGGTTTTTATTTCGTTGAACCAGGTAGCATTAGGTCCAAAGCCCTAATAGAATATCTGTTCCCATAGAACACGCTTGGACTTAGACAAATAAATGGGTGCTTCATGATAATAGAAATATCTGTTTAGGACGATTGATGAATACCCATTCATCACTCTTTATTCTTTTATTTTAGCTACAAAACCCATGCAAAACACATGTATATTCCTGTAAATAACAATAATTAACATTCAACATGCATTGTGTAAATATGCATAATTAGCATGTTTTTGTGCATAAATAAAAGAATAAAGAAATAAAAGAAAAAGAGGGAGATATTTATAATAAATATTGAGCGACCTAATCCCAAGGGAGGGCTCAGCATGGGCCTGATCGCAAAAAGAACCCAAGTAGAGAGAGATAGGGAAGCTCATGTGTGTATATATACCTGTATATAAATAAAAATATTTTCCTCTAAATAAAATAAAAATGTATTTTTGTGAATATGTATATATCTGTAAATATCAAATCAAAATAAAAATGGAAAAACAAAAATAAAAGTAAAATTCCTTCATCCTTGTACATAGACCATGTGTATATAAATAACATATATATTTATTTCACCTTGTAAATAAATAAATAAAAATCCCATAAAATATGTACATATTCCATATTCCGTAATGTATATAAACAAAATAAAAATCATAAAAACAAAAATAAAATAAAAAGAAATAAAAATAAAAATCAAAATCAACATTGTATATATACCACGTATATATGTATATATAACTATTTATTTAACCCTTGTAAATAATTAATAAAAATAAAATAAAAATACCATATTATTCCAAATTTTATGTTATAAATAAATAAAATATAAAATTGGAATAAAATGTACAAAAATAAATAATTAAAAATCAAAAATCAAAAATACATATTGTATATACCTTTTTATAATAATACTATATTGTAAATACATTTATTTTATTTCAAAAAATAAATAAAAATCATTAAAAAATAATTTAAAAATAAAGAAACATTTTTCGTGTTTTAACTTTTTTGAAATTCGGCCATTTACTATTTTTTATTTAATTTACAAAATATTTAATAAATGGCGTGCTCCCATTGGTCCACGGGGGATGTTGACCCCCTGTCAACTCTCCCCCGCGGACCCCCTCCTGGCGGATCCAAGCTACCGACCCGATTTCTCCCCATTTTCCCCGCTTGATCCGACCATCAAATCCTTAAACCCCAGGTCCTAATCCTTCCCTGTAGATCCGAGACCTTCTCCTGGGGTGGATCTTAGGGGTCCGTGCCTCGACGTGCGTGCCCGACTCCCATTCTTCTCGGACACCTAGCACTATTTAGCTTGAGCTCCAGCCGCAATTCACGCTATCTTTGGCCTCGTCTTCCATTCCCAGGAGCTCCATTCTCTACCCTAGAGTGACAGCTATCGGAGAGGACTGTTGCAGCGAGGAGGGAAGGTCCCAGCTACTGATCCGGCGACATATCATCGTCGTGCGCCGCCCAGAGCAGCGCCCGAGCCTCGGGCCTCCGACGACCCTCGAGGCGAAGATCAGAGCTCCGCGAGCTCATCCCCAGTCGATATCCTCCATCAGGTAGCCTTAATTCTTCCTATTTTCCCTTAATTTATGATTAACCCCAAATCGCTCCGCCGCCGTCGTTCATCGAATACTCCCGCTCCAACCATCCATTTCATCGACCGACTCGACCAACACCTTCGCGAGACTCCTCTCCATGTTCTTCACCCACACATTCCCCTTGGTTTGCCACGAACCAAGGCCCGACCTCCCTCGCCGTCGCTTCGTCGGAGGTCAACCGCCTCGCCTCGCCCGACCACTATTTGACCCCTAACTAGGTCGAGGCACTTTGCCCTCGACCCAGTGATGACATGCCTGGCAACTAGGGTAAAGGTAATCAAGGGTCGTTGCGACCCAAGTCACCAAGCGCGGTCGATCAAGAAAAATCAGACCACCAAACAAAGGCAAAAATCAAAGAAAGCTCAACTAGCGGTCTCGCTATTATATTAACCTGGTATAGCGACCAGGGTCGAACACAAGGAGCACGTAATGGCCTTGCGGCCTACGAAGTAGTCTAAAATAAAATAAAATAAAATAAAGTGATTTTTTGGTGGATTTTTAATTCTTCTTATATTTTTTTGGATTTTTAAATTAATAAAGAAAATAAAAAAGCAATGAATCAAGCAACTACAAACAATTATTTATCTACTCAAAAATCATCCAAAAATTCAAACAAAAATGTTTTTATGTTTTTTATATTTTTTACTATTTTTGGGTAATTTTTGGTATTTTTCTGATTGTTATTGAGTTTTATAAAAATCAAACAAGACAAGAAAGGAGAGGTATTGTCCAGTCAGACTTGGAGGACCAAATTAAAATGCAAAATGGCCCTATCAAGGTCTGAAGGTAATTTTCCTATATAGTATGAAAATAAGGAAAATTTAGGCACTAGAATTATTAATTTTTTATTTTTCTTTTAATTATTAGAATTTTATGGGTTTTTAGGGGTTTTGTAATTTTTATGGGTTTTATAAAGCCAAAAATGACCAAAATTGGTCAGAAAGTCAAACAAGGCAAAACAAGAAATCTCTAATTTTTTTGTAATTTTTAGAGGTGTTTTAATATTTTTTTTGATTTTTTAAGTTAGACAGTAACAAAAACGAGTGTTTTTGAATTTTTAAAAATAACAAAAATAATCAAAAATGTCTCCAAAAATTAAAGAAAATTTTACACTATGGAAGGAGCCATTTATCCAATTTTCATGGAATTTGGAGTTGGTTTACTATTTTATTAAAATAAAAAACAATGGTATAGTGCGTAGGGACCTGTACGTAAATAAGTCAAGTTCCAAGGGGTCCGGTGCAAATTCTCCACGAAATCACGTGCGAGGCACGTGACCTGGGCACTCAGGGACCTAATTACAAGAAAACTTAAGTTCCTGGACTGTTTAGTAACACGTACTAAAAGTCCAGGGGCTCAAGTGTAAATTACCCACGAAATATAGCACATACGCATATAAAACATTCACAGGGGTATTTCTGTAATTACTAAAAACTTAATTCCATTCATTAACACCCTGAAACAACCAGCCTATATATGCAATTAACCCACAAAAGCACGTGCCGAAGCACGTGTTCCACTACAAACAGGGGTATAAAAGTAAATACAGGAAACAACAGGGTTCGAAGTGTAAATGTACTAAAATAAAAATAACTAAGTACGATATTTACAGGATTAACTAATAACAAAAACAAACAGAGGGGCCTATAAGAAATTTACCCCTTATTATATCCGAAGGACGGATGATCGCCACGTGGAGATCGGACGGGTGAGAAGCGGCGTGGCTAACCCTCGACGATCAGACGGTCCTGGTCTCTCCTCCACTGATCGAACGGTGATGGCTGCTCCTGGCGTGGACGGCTACGATCTAAATTGGAGCTGGAGGATGATCGGACGGCTGTGGAGGATGCTCGATGAACAGACGGCCGGCGAACTTCGCCGGCCTTGTGCGCATACGGGGGAGCTCCTCGGAGGCTGCTGAAGATTGGAGATGCTACGCCTTGGCCTCCCGCGTCGAATGGTACCCTCCAATGGTGGCGAGGAGCTCTGGAGAGCTCCGGCGGCACTGGCAGAGGAGGAGCTGCTGCTCTAAAGAGACGAGCCCTCAGATGGACTCGTTTGGACCTGAAAAGCACGGCAACAGACTCGCGGGTCGAGGGCAAAGTGCCTCGACCCTGTAAGCGGAGGTGAAGGTGGATGGTGCAGCGGGGCGTGCGAGCTCCGGCGGAGCGACGGCGGAGGAACTCGATACCCAGTTCCTATGCGAACTGGGGTGAATGAGTGGGCGAAGAAGGTGCGCGAGGGAACGGCGGAGATGATGAGCTATTCTGATGATCAGGACGAAGGCGAGGGTGGTCGGAATTGAAGCTCGACGGTGACGGAGCGATTTAGGGGAAAATGAAAATTCGGGAAATAGAAGAAGAACATGGACTACTTACTGGTCGAGGTCGACTATGGAGGAGCTGGGGATGCTCCAGGTCCTTGCCTCAAGGGCCGTCGGTGCCCGAGGCTCGAGCACCACCTCCAGGCGGCGCACGACGGCGCGTATCTGCTGGATCAGTGGTCCGGTCTCCCTTTCCTCGCTGCGACACGGCCGGGAGCGAGCTGTCACTCTCACGGAGGCTGTGGAGGTCCTGGGGTGGAGTGAATCGATCCAAAGATGAGTGGGGAAGGAGGCGGAGCTCGAACTAAATACCTCCAGGGGTCCGGTTAAACGGGAGTCGGGCGAGCAGCGCGAAGCGCGGATCCCCAGAATCCACCCCGAGCGTGGATAAGGGATGATCAAGCTCGGATTAGGACCCGGGGTTAAAGGATTTCATGATCGGATCGAGTGTGCAAAATTTTGAGAAATCGGGTTGCGGGCATGGATCCGAGACTAAGTGGTCCAGGGGGGGAGTTGACTGGGGGGTCAACATCCCCCGTGGACCAATGGGAGCTGGCCATGTAGAAATGTTTTGAAAATTCAAAAAGAAATAATAAATGGCTGAATTATTAAAAACTCAAAACATGAAAAATGTTTATTTTATTTTTTTCTATTTTTTGTGATTTTTTATTAATTTTTCGAAATAAAAATAGGGTATTTACACTATAGTGCTATACATAGGTATATTTACAATATAGATTTTTAATTTTTCATTTTTAATTTGTTATTTTTGTACATTTTTATTTCCCTTTTATATTTTATTTATTTATAGCATAAAATTAGGAATAAAAAGATATTTTTATTTTATTTTTATTATTTATATACAAGGGGTAAATAATTAGATATATACATATATATACATGGTATATGTATAATGTTCTTTTTGGTTTTTAATTTTGTTCTTTTTATTTGATTTTTGTTTTTATGGTTTTTATTTTATTTATTTACAACATAAAAGATAGAATATATACAAATTTTTAGGGATTTTAATTTATTTATTTACAAGGCTAAATAAATATAAGTGTGGGTTTTTATACATGGTGAATATGTACAAGGAATGTTATTTTTTATTTTCTTTTTAATTTTTCTATTTTTATTTTGATTTTATATTTACAAATATTTACAAATATATACAAGCCCATTTTATTGTATTTTTAGAGGAAAATATTTTTTTATTATATTTACAGGTATATTTACACACATGAGCTCCCTATCTCTCTCTACTTTGGCTTTTATGCGGTCAGGCCCATGCTGAGCCCTCCCTTGGGATTGGGTTGCTCAATATTTATTCTAAATATTTCCCTCTTTTTCTTTTAATTCTTTATTCTTTTATTTTTGCACAAAAACATGCTAATTATTACTTTTTACACTATGCATGCTTTTTGGTAATTATTTGTATTTACAAGTATCTACATGCATTTGCAAAGGTTTTTGTAGCTAAAATATAAGAATAAAGAGTGATGAATGAGTATTCATCACCCCCTATACTTAACTTTGCTAGTCCCTTAGCAAACACTTATTTGAAAAAGAAGTGAAAAAGAGAAGGAAAAAGAAAAAGAGGAGAATGCACATGGATCAAGGTTGAATATTAAACTTGCCTTCATTAAATTGAATTATGGAGCTCGATCAGATCTTTGGATTATTAATGAGTCGGAACCTTATTTGGACTTAAGCTTAAAACTCAACAGCCTCTAAGTTCCACCAATCTATAATCAAGACTCCTCAACAATCCAGATTAGAACAAGTCATCAAACACTAACCCTGAAGACCATGAATCTTTCCTTGTACTGTGAATGTGAAGTATAAGCTCTCCACCTCAGAAATGGCAACTTGACAACCCTCTCCAACAAGGTAACTCTATGATCCCAATTTGGCCACTCTTTCCTCGAGGAGCGGGGTATTCCCTTCTAAGTTCAAGTTCAACCGGCTCAAGAAGAGGGGGAAGAAGAGAATGGACCATGGCCAGTGTAGCCATGTATCCTTGGGAGCTCGACCAGTGTAGCCAAGTCTCCCTGTTGCAAGCTACATAAGGTGGGACATGAATCTCAAGCTTGGCTTATTGCACTATATACATACTCCGGTGGGATTATCATTTTCTATCAGACCCACCACTTTTTTGGAGTTATTTTCTTTTTGCATTTTTTTAGTGCATCGATACAACATATACATGTGCAGCATATATACAAGGAGTTTTTCCTCTTGAGCCAGTAGACTATCCCTCTTTTGAAGCATTATTGCACCCCACAACTCCTGTCGTTAGACCTCATGGCAACCAGACCAAGTTGAGACGCACTTCCTTCACTAAAAGAAGAAGAGAGGTTCCGCCTAGAAGTACTACCCTCATATGCTACCCCAAGTCAAGGAAGACTGCCTCCTCACCACCTCATCCGTAGAGAGCTCGGTGCTAAGTGCAGTGTCCAAGTAAAATCATTGTCCATATGAGTCATGTGTGTGTTGTTAAGTGCTCTACTTAGGCTCATTGAGATGACATGTGATCATAGCCTAGTGGAATTAAAGAAATAAGTCACCATGGACCTGAAAAGCCTTAAACCTAAGCCCTATAAGGTTCCTCTTATGAATTATGTGGATTAAGATCTTAATCTAGCTCCATTTCCCAATTTAATTCCAAGCTAGTTTAAAAGTCAACTATAATCCAGGAAAAACTGTATACATATATACAAAGATGCTATTTACACAATATTTACACACATGCAAAATTTTTGAAAAATGTTTTGAAATCATGAGTGGATGAATGCATGAATGCAAGTTTTGCAAAAGTATTTACACAAATTTACACAAAGTTTTTGCAAACTTTTGATTTTCAAAACATTTTGGAAAAATTTTGTACTATATACATAATTTTGATATGAAAATATTTACACAATCTTAACACAAAAAGGTTTTTGAAAACATTTTTACAAAAATACTTTGTACACTAGCTATGTATGTGCAATAAAAAAATGTTCATTTACAGGAAAAACTTTTCATTTTTGTGAATTTTTAGGGTTTTTAGCCATTTTTATTAACACACTCACACAAAATACGAGTTATGGCTAAAGTATATATGAAATATATACACACCCCCCTATACTTAGCTCGAACGGTGTCCTCAGAGTCAAGAGCGATGAAGAAGACAAAACTCGTGCTTAGTATAGGGAAGTGAAAAGGAAGGCTATATACAAAGACGAATGAATGAATAGAAACTCAAGAGACTCTCGGCTTTTCCCCCTATACTTAGGATCAAGTAATCCTAAGTATATCAGGCTGTACACAAAGGGAAAACTGAGTGGAGAATGTACAGGGTCTATCCCCCCTATACTTAGGGTAAAATATCCCTAAGTATAGGCAGCAAAAACATGGGTAGATAGAATCAAAAGAAAAAATCAAAGGTCCTACATCCCCCCTATACTTAGGGTAAAGTACACCCTCAGTATAGCATAATCAAAGATGACAAACGGGATGTGGGACTAAAGAATGTGATGATATGGACATCTGGATCTATACAGGTCGAAAGAACAGTGACAATCAGGCGTGAGATGCAATAGATGTGAGTCAAGAGACCACATCTCACGCAAAATGAATAGGGGCAACATCAACGACCCGCAGCTCATGATCTAGAAATGGCTTGAGCCGCTGGCCGTTCACTCGAAAGGTACTCTCAGAAGACAACTCGGATATGTCAATGCTACCATTGTCGTGTACCTTTCTCACCAGGTAAGGTCCCTTCCATTTGCTCTGTAGCTTCCCTAGGAATAGGCGAAGCCTAGCATCAAACAACCATACTCTCTGTCCAGGCTCAAAATGCTTGTGGCTGATATGAGAATCATGCCACTCCTTCACTCTCTCCTTGTACTGTAGGTTGTTTGAGAAGGCGGTATCTCTAAGCTCCTCCAAGGCTGCTAACTCTGCCCTCCTCTGGTCTCCTACACTATCTGGATCAACAAGAATATCAGTGTCTGCCCAAAGTGACCTGTGTCTCAGCTCAACAAGTAAATGGCACGGCTTGCCATATACGAGGCGAATGGGAGATGTGCCCAATGGTGTCTTGAAAGACGTCCTATATGCCCACAAGACCGAATCCAAAAGTTGTGACCAATCCTTTCGGTCAGGGCGGACGACTTTCTGCAAAATAGTCTTGATCTCCCTGTTCGATACCTCTGCTAGACCATTCGTCTGTGGATGGTATGGAGTGGCAACTCGATGGTCTATGCCGAACTCGCTAGCAAGGGCCTTCACCTGGTCATTGATGAAATGAGACCCCCATCTGAAATCAATACTCGAGGTACCCCGAACCGCGTAATGATGTGCTTCCTCAAGAATCTACAAACTGTCTTGGCATCAGCGGCTCGGACGGGGATAGCCTCAACCCAACGACTAACATAGTCAACAACCAACAAAATGTACTCAAATCCCTGACTCTTAGGGAATGGACCCATGAAATCGATGTCCCATGCGTCAAAAACCTCACAGAAGTGAATGGGATGCATCGGCATCATATCACGCTGTCCACAAGTGCCCATCCTCTGACAGTCAGTACACCTCTTCACGAACTCATCAGAGTCCTTGAAGAGGGTAGGCCACCACAAGCCGGATTGGAGCACATCTATGCCGTTCTCCTCCCAGAATGATGTCCTCCTGCCTCAAGCTTGTGGCAGTAAGTGAGGACGCTATGGTGCTCCTCCTGAGGAATGCACCTACGCCAGACACTATCCCCTCCTTCGTGGTAAAGGATGGGATCCTCCCAATGGTAAGACTTGGCCTTCGCAAGGAAGGTCTCAAGCCTCTGCCTGGGCCAATCTTGTGGAACTTTCTTAGCAACAAGAAAGTTCACAATATCTGTATACCACGGGAGTGAGGCGATAGCAAGGATCGCCTCATCTGGGAAGGTCTCACAAATAGGGTCAATCTGCTCTGCATCCTCAAGGTGCTCTAATCGGGAGAGATGATCCGCCACCACATTCTTGACTCCAGGCCTATCCTTGATCTCAATGTCGAACTCCTGGAGTAGAAGGATCCATCTAGTCAGTCTGGCCTTGGCATCCTTCTTTGCCATGAGGTATCGGATGGCGGTGTGATCAGTAAACAGGGTCACTCTAGATCCAATAATGTATGATCTGAACTTATCTAGGGCTAACACGATGGCTAGCATCTCCTTCTCTGTGACTGTATAGTTCCGCTGAGCGGAATCCAATGTGCGGCTAGCGTAGTGGATAGCAAAGGGGACTCCATCCCTCCTCTGTCCCAGCACGGCCCCCACGGCAAAATCAGAGGCATCCGTCATGATCTCGATTGGGAGAGACCAATCCGGCGGCTGGAGAACAGGAGCCTCTATAACACACTGCTTGAGAGTCTCGAAGGACAAAAGACACTTGTCATCGACAAGGAACTCGGTGTCTTTCGTCAGCAGGTCAGTCAACGGTCGGGCAATCCTGCTGAAATCATGAATGAATCGTCGGTAGAAACCGACATGCCCCAGGAATCACCGTAACTGCCACAAATTGGACGGTGGTGCGAGTTTTCTAATGACATCTACCTTGGCCGGATCAACCTCCATGCCCCTGTTGGAGATGATATGGCCAAGCACCGTCCCTTGAGTCACCATGAAGTGACTCTTCTCCCAAGATAACACCAAGTGAACCTCTATACATCGTTGAAGCACTCGGTCTAGGCAGTCAAGACAGGAGTCGAATCCATTGCCGTAAACCGAGAAATCATCCATGAAGACCTCCAAGCACTCCCCTACCATGTCCGAAAAGATCGACAGCATGCATCTCTGAAAGGTCGCAGGGGCACTGCATAGCCCAAATGGCATGCATCAGAAGGCGTATGTGCCGAAGGGACAGGTAAAGGTGGTCTTGTCCTGGTCCTCAGGAGCGATGGCCACCTCGTTGTAGCCCGAGTACCCATCCAGAAAATAGTAGTGGCTCTTCCCTGCCAGTCTCTCAATGATCTGGTCTATAAAGGGCTGGGGGAAATGATCCTTCTTGGTGGCCTGATTGAGTCTCCTGTAGTCAACACAGACCCGCCAAGAAGTGGGTACTCGTGTAGCAATCTCCTCTCCAGACTCGCTAATCACTGTAGTGATGCCCGTCTTCTTGGACACCACATGCAAAGGGGTGACCCACTTGGAGTCGGAGATGAGGTAGATAAAATCAGCGCTCCACCATTTCGATATCTCCTTCATGGCAACCTCTCTCAGATTCGGGTTCAGCCGCCGCTGGAACTCACGCGACGGCTTTGCCTCATCCTCGAGATAGATATGGTGGGAGCATAGGGCCGGACTTATCCCCTGGAGATCTGCTACGCTCCATCCTATCGCCTTGCAGTTCTTTTCAAGAACCCCCATCAGACGGGATTCCTGCTCTCCAGTCAAATCGGCGGAGGTAATGACTGGGTACATCTCATGCTCACCCGCAAGGAATGTGTACTTCAGCGAAGTGGGAAGCGGCTTCAGCTCTAGACAATTGGGTGCTGGTGGATCTGGCCTCTGAAAAGTCTGCGTAAACGCTGCCAAATCTGCATGGGAGAACTGAAACTCTCTGTCAATCTCAGAAACTGGAGAAGGCTGCCCTGATGGACTGTCTCTGCTCTGCTCGGCATCTACCTCCTCCTCAGCTGTAGGCTCAGTGGAAATCAGGTCTGGCATGTAATCCTCACAATCTGCCCAATCAGACTTTGACTCCGAGGGATCTGTATCCTCTAAGGTGGCATCAGCACCACCATCATTACAAGAATCTGTCTCGCGGTCGAGAACTGGCTCTGCTGCCTCTGAAGTATCCTGGACCAGGAGTGTGCTCTCCAAGCTCTCCTCTGCAGTCGTCTCTGCATCAGCGGAATCTGAAGATGAGAGGATGGCCTGTGCTGCTGGGTCTGCCCAAACTGCCTCGTCATCTGTGATCACAAAGTCACAGTCCTGGTGGATGTCTAGCCCGGCATCTGTCATCTGCTCTGTATCTGAAGTGGTCTCCAAGCATGATCTGTCTCTGGCTCTGCTATCCTCGACCGTCTCTATTTGTACGCTTTCGCCCTCGACGTGAAAGTATACCTTCCCGCTATCATGGTCAGTCACTGCCTTGGTTGTGGCCAAGAACGGACGACCGAGAATGATGGGGGTATCGGTCACTAAATCAGGGATCTCCATGTCCAACACTACGAAGTCCACGGGGAATTGCAGGCCCTGAATCATGACGACAACGTCTCGCAACAACCCCTTCGGCCTCTTGACAGATCGATCAGCAAACTGAAGGACTGATCTGCTCTGTCTAAGAGTGCCCAACTCGAAGTGGTCGAGAAGGGTTGCCGGAAGTAGGTTGATCGGCGATCCGCTATCTAATAGAGTACGGTCGAACCTCTGCTCTCTAACGTGGCATCTGACATAAGGGGCTCCTGAATCTGGCCTCTTGGCCGGCAAACGGTTCTGGATCGCGAAACACGTGGCTTTTGTCAGCACATGGATCTCTGAGTGGTGGTTCCTCCTCTTCCTCCTGACTGTGGTCTTGTCTCTAAGGGAACGATGAAGAAGGGGGATGTGCTGCAAAGCCTCCTGAAGAGTCAGATGTATATGAAACCGATCTATCATCTGCTAGCTGAACTCTTCCTGATCTCTCTTTTTTGGATTTTCTTTTTTCTTCCCCTTCCCCATCTGAAGGGCTCTAGGGAAGGGGATCACGGGGTCCTTCTCAGATGAAGGACTAGGAAAGGGTCTAGACGGCTCGACGGCCGGATCCACACCTACATCATGCACCACAGTGGGACCAGAAAAACCAAACCCTTTCCTTTATTCACAACAGTGTTCCGAGATACATCAGAAGTAGGAAAAACAATAGGTCTCTCAGAATGAACATGGGTGGCCTCAGCACCACCATCGGCTGGATTGGCTGGAAGACTCGCGGCCTCAGTACCACGCTCTGGCTCGGCATCAGGGGTGGTCTCAGTACCACCTCCTCCAACTGGTGAAACGGCGGCCTCAGCACCGCCGGTGGAATCAGCATCCTTGGTGGCATCAGTACCACCGTCATCATCTCCAGCGACCTCAGTACCGCTCTCCTCCTCCTCGTCGGGCGCTCTGGGTGTATCCTCATGATGTAGCTCAGACGAGGCGCCGCCTGCTGGCATCCTACCGCTCCTAAGTGTGACAAAATCAGTATCAAAAAGATATCCAGTCATATCACCAAATGCATCACAAGGAGTGGTATACTCAGTACAAGCTACCTGCTCAGATTTCCTCTTCAGGCTGTTGGGGTTCGGCTCAATCTGGGCAGGGATGGCGACCTTCCCTCTCACAATGTCCCGCATCTCCTTGCGGAACTCGTCCATCTCCCGTCAAAAGGTAGCCTGCTGATCTGTGAGAAGGCGGGCTATGTCATCCAAGGCGGGGCTCTCGTATGGTGGACCATGAGAGCCCGACGGGTAGCCTCTGGTAGTGAGGCTGGTGGAACTGGTGCTATGGCTGAGAGGGGTACGGGTGATGCTATTGCTGCTGCTGGTGAGGCTGATCTCGCCTCCAAGACTATCCCTGTTGATAGGGACGAGGACCATACGACGACTGCTGTTGCTGCTGTGGTGGGTGATAACACGACCTGAAGGCTAGGGTATAAGGTACAGAAATAGGGTCGTTGTGACCCGAGCAATCAGACCATGTATATCAAGAAAAATATCAGACCACTAACTAAATCAAAAATCATCAAGCACAAATAAAGCGGTCCTGCTATATGTTTAACCTGGTATAGCACCCAGGGTCGAACTCAAGGAGCACGGGTTGGCCGAAGGCCTACGAAGTAGTAAAAATAAACAAAATTAAAGACAAAATATTTTTTTGTGGTTTTTAAGTATTTTTAGATTTTTTTGGATTTTTAATATGTGAAGAAAATAAAAGAAACAAAAATAAGCACACTTCAACAATTTATTTAATGCACAGAAAATCAACCAAAAATTAAAACCAAAAATATTTTTATGTGTTTTATAATTTTTTATGTTTTTGGTGAATTTTTGGGATTTTTCTGATATTTATTTTAATTTCTAAAATTCAAACAGTAGCAAAAATGCAAGGTACTGTCCAGCCAGGACCAAAAGCCCTAGATAAAATATCTAAGGGCCTCAAAAGGGCCTGGAGGTATTTTTCCTGTAAACTAGGTAAAACAGGGAAAATTTGAGTACCGAAATTATTGTTTTTGGATTTTTATGTATTTATTAGAATTTTTATGAGTTTTTAAGTGTTTTTAAGTTTTTAAGATTTTAAGTGGTGAAAAATAGCCAAAACTGGCTAGAAAATAAAAGAACACAAGACAAACAGTAGCTAATTTTTATAGAATTTTTAGAGGGGTTTTTATATTTTTTTAGGGTTTTTAAAACTAGGCAGTAGCAAAAATAATGATTTTTCAATTTTTAAAAATAGTAAACGAAATCCAAAATGTCCTCAAAAATTCTCAAAAATCCTACACCATGACAGGAGCCATGTGTCAAATTTTCATCGAATTTGGAGGTGATTTGATATTTTATTCAAAAATCTCAAGAGGGTACTGTGCACAAGGACTGAAACGCAAATACCCTAAGTTCTGGTGGTCCCGGTGCAAAATACCCAGCAAAACACGCGTGAGGCGCGTGCCTGGGGCACTCAGGGACCTATATGTAATAAAAATAAGGTCCTGGGACTAATTGGTAACACGTACCAAAAGTCCGAGGGCCTCAGCTGCAAATATCCCAAAAATAAACACACATGCGGAATAAAACCATTCACAGGGGCATAAATGCAAATACTAAAAAGTTTCTTTCATTTCAGAACAATCAGAACTACAAGGGCATATGATGCAAATAACCCAAAAATACACGTGACGAAGCACGTGGCTCACACAGGCAGGGGTATATAAGCAAATACTCTAAAGTGCAGGGTCCATTGTGCAAATACACCTAAAACTAAATAACGTGCTTAAATATTGACATGACTCAAATGAAATAAAACTAAGATAAGGGCCTAAGGGTAATTTACCCTTTATTAACCGGAGCTGACGGATGGTCGCCACGTGGCGATCGGACGGTCGAGGTGGGGGCGGCTCTCAACGCTGCTCTGCTCTGGTCGATCCAACGGTCCAGGCCAGGACACGTGTGGATCTAACGGCCTGGATCTAGCACCTCAGATCTGACGTCAAAGGGAGCTCCAGCCACCAACGGTCAGGATGGCACCTGGAGTGGGAGGCTGATCCGACGGCTCTCGAGGGTGCTGGATGAACTGATGGCCGGCGAACTTCGCCGGCCTCGTGAAGGCACCTACGGCCTCCTCTGCTGCGCCTGAAGATCAGAGGAGCTCCAGCGTGAAGATGCGCAGCTGCTGACGTCCTCTGATGCCCCAGCCGAGCTCGGATGAGCTCCGACGAGGGTGGCGGAGGTGAAGCTCCTGGGCTCGATGTTTGGAGGCCTCAGATGGCCTCGACTGGTCCTGCAAAACAGCTCAAAAGCTCCGCGGGTCGAGGGCAAAGTGCCTCGACCCAATTAGGCGACGTGGGGGTGGTCGGTGCGGCGGTGCGGGCGAACCCCGGCGATGCGACGGCGAAGGGATTCGAACCCCAGCTCCTGTGCGAGCTGGGTTGAACGGACGGGCGGAGAAGGTGCGTGGAGGGAAGGCGGAGGTGATGGTTGGGTCCGATGGTCGGGAAGCGGTCGGAACCGGGGTGAATCGTCGAAAAAGTACGACGGCGAAGATTGGGGGAAAGCTGAAATCAAAGGAAAGGGCAGAGCTAAGGGGGTACCTGGATGGATGAATAGACTGGGCTGGAGCTGGGGAAGCTCCCGGTCGTAGCCTCGAGGGACGTCTGGGCCCGAGGCTCGGAGCTCGCACCAGTGGCGGAGCTACGACGGAGCTACTCGCCGGATCAGTGGTATCCGGCCCCTCTCCTCGCTGCGACAGCACCTGGAGCGAGCTGTCACTCACGCTCGAGCACTGGAGGTCACGGGGGATGGAGCGAATGAGCCAAAGATGATCAATGAAGGAGGCGGAGCTCGGCTTTATACGTGGGAATGATCCGGAAAGAAGTGCGCGGGTAGGGAAATCAGGAGCGCGGATCTCGATGCGGTAGCTCCGGTGAGGGTCTCGGGTGTGACGTGAAGGAGTCGGACCCGGGGTTTAGGCGAGATGGAGTCGGGTCGAGCGGGTAAAAATCCGAGAATAGGGGTCCGGTGCTCGAGTCCGTGGGAAGTGGTCCTGGGGGGGCCAGTTGACCGGGCGGTCAACATCCCCCAGGGCCAATGGCTGAAGGCCACGTGGCTGAATCAAGAAGTGACGAATACACATAGCTAGGGGCCGAATCAGCAAAAACCCAAAACATGAAATATTTTTATTTTATTTTTTTCTATTTTTTGGTGATTTTTAATTAATTTTTGGAGTTAAAAATAAGGTATATACATTATATATCTATATATATAGGTATATATACAATGTATTTTTGGTATTTTTGATTTTTCTATTTTTATTTTGATTTTTGCTTTGATTCTTTTTATTTTACTTATTTACAAAGTATAACATAGATTATTTACAAAAAGTTTAAAAATTAATTTTTGTATATTTATAAAGCCAAATAAATATATATATAGGTGTGGTTTATGTACATGATGGAAGGATATTTTTAATCTTTTTGATTTTTTTTATTTTGTTTTTATATTAATTATACAAATATTTACAAGCACATTTTTGGGTGAGGAAAATATAATTTTATTTATTTACATAGATATTTACACAAGAGCCCCTATCTCCCTCTACTTTGGCTTTTATGCGGTCAGGCCCATGCTGAGCCCTCCCTTGGGTTAGGTTGCTCAATATTTATTCTAAATATTTCCCTCTTTTTCTTTTTAATCTTTATTCTTTTATTTTTGCACAAAAACATGCTAATTATAGGTTTTTACACAATGCATGCTTTTGGTAATTATTCCTATTTACACATATCTACATGCATTTGCAAAGGTTTTTGTAGCTAAAATATAAGAATAAAGAGTGATGAATGGGTATTCATCATCCCCCTATACTTAACTTTGCTAGTCCCTTAGCAAACACTTATTTGAAAAAGAAGTGAAAAAGAAAGAAAGAAAAAGAAAAAGAGGATGTACATGGATCAAGGTTGATTATTAAACTTGCCTTCATTAAATTGGGGTATGGAGCTCGATCAGATCTTTGGATTATTAATGTGTCGGAACCTCATTTAGACTTAAGCTTAAAACTCAACAGCCTCCAAGTTCCACAAATCTATAATCAAGACTCCTCAATGCTCCAGGTCAGAACAAGTCATCAATCACAAACCCTGAAGACCATGAATCTTTTCTTGTCCTGTGAATGTGAAGTCTAAGCTCTCCACCTCAGAAATGGCAACTTGACAACCCTCCCCAACAAGGTAACTCTATGACCTCAATCTGGCCACTCTTTCCTCGAGGAGCGGGGTATTCCCTTCTAAGTTCAAGTACAACCGGCTCAAGAAGAGGGGGAAGAAGAGAATGGTTCAAGGCCAGTGTAGCCAAGTACCCTTGGGAGCTTGACTAGTGTAGCCAAGTCTCCCTGCTGCAAGCTACAACAGGTGGATCATGAAACCAAGCTTTGCTTATTGCACTTATATACATACTCCGGTGGGATTATCATTTTCTCTCAGACCCACCACTTTTTTGGAGTTCTTTTCTTTTTGCACATTTTTTTTCGAGTGCATCTATACAACATATACATGTGCAGCATATATACAAGGAGTTTTTCCTCTTGAGCCAGTAGACTATCCCTCTTTTGAAGCTTTATTGCAACCCACAACTCCCGTCGTTAGACCTCATGGCAACCAGACCAAGTTGAGACGCACTTCCTTCACTATAAGAAGAAGAGAGGTTCTGCCTAGAAGTACTACCCTCATATGCTACCCCAAGTCAAGGAAGACTGCCTCCTCACCACCTCATCCGTAGAGAGCTCGGTGCATAGTGCTGGTGTCCAAGTAAAGCCATTGTCTATATGAGTCATGTGTTGTTGTTAAGTGTTCTACTTAGGCTCATTGAGATGACATGTGATCATAGCCTAGTGGACTCAAAGAATTAAGTCACCATGAACCTGAAAAGCCTTAAACCTAAGTCCTATAAGGTTCCTCTTAGAAGTTAGGTGGATTAAGATCTTAATCAAGCTCCATTTCTCAATTTGATTCCAGACTAGTTTAAATGTCAACTATCATCCAGAAAAACTATATACATATGTACAAAAAGATGCTTATTTACACAAAGATTTACAATCATGCAAAATTTTTGAAAAATGTTTTGAAATCATGAATGGATGATGCATGAAGTGCAAGTTTTGCAAAAAAGATATTTACACACATTTACACAAGATTTTTGCAAACTTTTGATTTTCAAAACATTTTGGAAAAATTTTGTACTATATACATAATTTTGATACAAAAATATTTACACAAGCTTTACACAAAAGATTTTTGAAATCATTTTTACAAAAATAATTTGTACACTAGCTATGTATGTGCAAATAAAAGAAGATTATGCACATGAAAATTTTTTAATTTTTGTGGTTTTTAGCCATTTTATTTATTAACACACTCACACAAAGTACGAGTTATGGCTAAAGTATATATGAAATATATACACACCCCCCTATACTTAGCTCGAACGATGTCCTCAGAGTCAAGAGCGATGGAGAAGACATAACTCATGCTAGGTATAGGAAAGTGAAGAGAAAGGCTATACAAAAGAAGAATGAAAAGTAAAGAGGGACTCAGGTCTCCCCCTATACTTAGGATCAAGTAATCCTAAGTATAGCAGGCTGTATACTAAGGGAAATCCTGAGTGCAGAATGTACAGGGTCTACCCCCCTATACTTAGGGTGTAATATCCCTAAGTATAGGCAGCAAAAACAGGGGTAGACAGAAACAAAAGAAATACCCGAATGGTCTCACATCCCCCCTATACTTAGGGCAAAGTGCACCCTAAGTATAGCATAATCACGAGATGAAGAAGGGATGTGGGACTAAAGAAGGTGATGATATGGACATCTGGATCTATATACAACGGAAGATCAGTGAAACTCAGGCGTGAGATGCATTAGATGTGAGTCAAAGACCACATCTCACGCAAAATGAATAGGGGCAAGATCAACGACCCGCGGCTCATGATCTAGAAATGGCTTGAGCCGCTGGCCGTTCACTCGGAAGGTACTCTCAGAAGACAACTCGGATATGTCTATGCTACCGTTGTCGTGCACCTTCCTAACCAGATAAGGACCCTTCCATTTGCTCTGTAGCTTCCCTGGAAATAATCTAAGCCTCGCATCAAACAGCCATACTCTCTGTCCAATCTCAAAATGCTTGTGGCTGATATGAGAATCATGCCACTCCTTAACTTTCTCCTTATAATGTAGGCTTCTTGAGAAAGCTGCATCTCTAAGCTCCTCCAGGGCATCTAGCTCTGCCCTTCTCTGGTCTCCCATACCATCTGGATCCATCAAAATATCTGTAACTGCCCAAAGTGACTTGTGCCTCAGCTCAACAGGTAAATGGCATGGCTTGCCGTATACGAGGCGAAAGGGAGATGTGCCCAAAGGTGTCTTGAAAGACGTCCTATATGCCCACAAGACCGAGTCCAAAAGCTGTGACCAATCCTTTCGGTCAGGGCGGACGACTTTCTGCAGAATAGTCTTGATCTCCCTGTTCGACACTTCGGCTAGACCATTCATCTGTGGATGGTAAGGTGTAGCAACACGATGGTCTATGTGATGAACGTAAAATTCACCTCTTTAATAAATATGAATAATGCTGTAGTATAGGAGGCGAAGTTTGTTCAGCAAAAACCACAGTCTTTGATTGCTGTGGAATATTTGTGCTTGGCAAGTGTACCAAGGTCGAACACAGGGACACAGCTGCTTAATTATGGCTTTTGAATATTGATTCTTGACGTTCAATGTCAATTAATCTCAATTTCAGGTCCATATGCAATTTATGAGGTACTATGATATTTACAAGGCGATGCCATGATGCATGCATTTTTTTATATATTTTTATGCAAGTTAAAGTGATGCATGAGCAAATAATGCAAAGGAACATGCATGATGAATAAAATGCCAGAATTATACCCTAAAATGTGAACAATGCAATGTAGAATGAAGTTAGAGTCTAATTGAACACATCATTAAAAATCGGTCATCAAATCCAGCAAGACAGATAGAGCATGGTCCCATTTTTGACATAAAAATTCACTTAATTTAAAACAGTGTCAAATGAGACAATTAAGTATGCTAGATTGTAGAGGACAAAACAAGGATCAAAACGACACTAAAATCATGCAATTTGGACCTACGATGCTCAAGTTATGCTAAAAATAGTGCAAGGGCATAATTGTAGTAAAAATGCAATAAAATAAAAGGGATAAATATCGCATTTAGGTCCCTGGAGGGACCTAAATGCAAATAAAGAAACCGCTTGGGCCTGTGAGTAATTTTTCCATGCGCGCAAGGGCCTTTTTCTAATTCTTCAAAACCATGAGGGTCCTCCCTGTAATTTACCCAGACACGCACGTGGGGGCACGTGCCTGGGGACCAGAGTGCAAATATCAATTCTTCCAAGGTCGTTCCTGCAATTTACCCAGCACCTCACGTGCTACGCACGCGAGGGGCCAGGCTCGGAAGGAGGCTTGGGTTCGGGTCCACATGGCAGCAACGTGTGGCTCGGGTCAAGGTTCGGGACACTCGAGGCTGCTGAGGCTTGGGCAGCCACGCGTCTTCATTACAGCCGTCCGATCCATCTGGATCGGACGACACCTGTAGCTGCTGGTTCCTTCGCAGCCCACCGGAGAAGACTGTGCTCCGGCGGACCTGCTGGAGCTCCTCCGTGGGCCACACGCCCGCCTGAAGGTCGGTGAAAATATATGGGCACCTGGCGAAGGCCCTGGAAATGCAGCGAGGCTCCGGAGCTGGTCGGAGGTGAAGGAAGGTGAAGCCTCGTCGGAGGAGAGAAGTTCGAAGGAGAGCTGATGCCAACTCCGGCCATTGAAGCTCGGAACACCTGCAAATGTTAGATAGCCGAAGCGTGCAGTGAATGGTGAGTGAAGTAATGTGAGTGGGGGCCGTGTGGGGCGACGGGAGTGAAGGCCCAATGCTCCTTCTCCGACGAGGCAGAGGAGGAGGTGGCGGAGAGTGGTTGGGGGTCGTGGAGAAGGGAAGGTGCTGTCGGAGGGTGTTGGCGAGGAACGGAGTGGTCGGGCGGAGCTTAGGGGCTGGTCAGATGGAGGTGAATAGGTCAGAAATAAGTGGCAAAATTCGAAGAAGAGAAGGAGGAGGAGACCCTCATCGGAGAGGGGGACCCATGGAGGAGGAGGTCTAGGCTGAGGGTCGGTTCGACCCTCCGGTCGTCGCACAACAGGGTCGACCTTTCCCTGGTGCTCGGCGGCTCGCCATTGGCTGTCGCGACGTGGCCGGGGGCCACGAATCACACCGGGGCTTCGGCCGTCGATGCCCCCTTGCAAGGGCTCCTCCGCTGTCACCGGAGAGCCAGGGGCTCGGGCCGAAGCTCCCAAATGGTGGATGAGGCGTAGCGGTGGTGGAGGAGGGGGTTAAATAGTCGGAGGAGAACAACGGTTTCAGTGGTGGAGGGACGTTTTTGAATGGGGCGTTAATGGTGAGGGGGATAATGGCTGTGCATGGTGATTGACGCGTGAGGATGGCGGAAGAACGGGGAAGGTAATGGTGGCGTTACATCGAGGGGGGGAGGTCCAAGGAGCCTTCCAAAAATGGAAGGGGGCAGTGCGCGCGAGAGATTCGTAATGCCTGGGAACGGGGGCTTCGGAAGTAGGAGACGACCTCCTGACCGTTGGATCTATCGATCCAACGGCTGCGGTTGGAGTGTCAACGGAGGGCCATGATTAGATCATCGGGATCTGATCGTGTGGCTGGGAGAGAGGCGCGAACGGAGGGAGGAGATTAGATCCTACGATCTAATCCAACGGAGGGAAAAAGGGCGCTAGGGAACGGTCAGGATCGATTTAAGGGATAGATCTAACAATGGAAGGTGAAGAAGTGACGTGGCGAGCTGAGGGGCGTTGGATGGTTGGCAGAATCGGAGGGCTGAGATGGAGAGGCGACGTGGCAGGTGGAGGACCGTGGATGAGGAGATGATCGGACGACTGTAGATGGGGCGCGAGTGGGCGGTCCTGATCTGATCTAAGATCAGATCGGGCGGCTGAGAAATGGGGCGGGGTGGACGGCTCAGATGAAGGCGAGATTGATGTGATCCAACGGCCCTGGAGGCCGCCGGGTGGCGGGAAGGAGAGCGGGCCACGTGGGCGGCCCAGAGGGCGCCACGTGGCCCAATCAGATTAATTCAGAAATAAAAAACAAAGAAAAATATAAAAGAAATAGTTAGAGGCCGAATTTGGAAAAAGTCAAAACATGAAAGTTGTTTGTCTCGACGAGATCTACAACTTTCATGTTGGGCAAAAAGCCAAAAGAGGTCATCTGTACAAAAGCTATTTTGGGGGTATTTTTAAGGGGATAAAAACACTGATTTTTGTGGTTTTGAATTGTTTTTGTATTTTTTAGTGGTTTTAAAGGTCAGTGAATTATAGACAACTTATCTACCTAATTTTTAGGGGTTTTTGAGTTATAAAATAATTACAGAAAAATAAGGGCAATTAAATACAAATAATTAAGGGTTAATTATACACAATATTGTACATGATAAAAATAGACTTTTAAAGGATATTTTTATTGGCTTGTTTAAGCAGGGATTTTAATAAGGAGTTTTTAGCATGATGAATACGAGATTCATCATACCCCTATACTTAAACTATGCTCGTCCTCGAGCATCTAATGATTGAAGGAGTCGGATTAATTCCTGACAGTGCGTGTGAAAAATTCAAGGCTTGATCTTTCGAAGACCCTTGAGCTAAGTGATCCTAAAATTCTGGGTTTATCCAAGCCTTAGTCAGAAGGAATCCAACTTCTCTGATTATCAGACTCTCTTTTTGTACATATAATATAAGGATATGACATTTAGTGTACTGCATTTCATGAGAGTCGAGTCGATGCATCACCCAAAGTTCCAGTCCCAAAGATTCTCCTCTAGACCTAATCCTCAATACTAGGGAAGAAGTCTACTCTTGCTTCAGTCAACCATCTCTTTAGTTTGTCAGACTTTGAAATGTAGATGGACGGCCAGATGATGGAGGGACATCGGATTGTGTCTAATTTTCTCACCCTCACATTGGAACAAGGGGCCTCTCGAGTGCCTTTTACTCAACACATGTATATTAATACTTTGTTGATCAATGTGTCCGTCAAGAGAGTTGGAGTCGTCTGCACTTGTTTTTCTGGAAATACATCGGGGTGTGTCTTTTCTGAGTATCTAAGATACCTTCGACACCCAGACTTGTATCGCTTACGATGCAGGGCCCTTTTTGTGGTGTCAGCCCGACTCCTTGGTCCTAATTAGCGCTTGGTCCAAGTGGACACTTTGAAAATGTTTGGGAGCGCTCGCCATTGGTGGAAGCTCATTTGGAATTTGTCTTTGGATTTAGAGCTTTTCTTTGACATTTCATTTCTTTTGTTGGATAGCTCCACTGCTTTTACCAAGAGATTGGCGAACACTGATCAACAAGTCTCTTTAGGTTTCATCACACCCTGGCACTTTTAGGTAAATATCAAGAGATAGCATATGAATCTTGTTCACATACTGGCGAGGGTTTTGCTGACACTCAGGTTTTCTGAAGCTTTCATTAACTTTATCCCATCCTCGAATATCATAAGATCGGGTCTAAATTTAAATCTCTGATCCTAGTTCCTCAAGTGATATCTCATCTCAGCTCATCACTCATGCAGTTGTGGAAGTGGCTGTGCTGATCATATTTTCTTGAAAGTAGAGATAAAGAGTGCAATATAGCACTCAAATCTTTCAAACCAGAGGAGTGTGGATATTTAAGTCAAGAAAACTCTAATGACTAAGGCATGTTAACTCAGACTCTCAAGATCCCAGAGATCCAGTGTCCTCAAAAATCCTCAAGCCTTGCGTGAGCGTGAATGTGTCAGGAATACTCCAACTCCAAGGATTAGTGATTTTTTTACAGGAATATTCACAAAAATTAAACCCTCAAATTTTAATTTTTACAGGATTTTACTCATTTCACTAGTTTACCAAAACCCAGCCCGAAAAATAAATTTAAAAAGTTTTAAAAACGCGAGCTAAGGCTAAGGTACTATACAATAATATACGGTATACCCCCCTATACTTAAAATTTGCTATGTCCTCATAGCACAAGTGCCATGAAGCCAAGGCTCGGTTCAAGTACAGGGAGATATAGCGGAACTGAGGAGGAGAGTCCCCCTATACTTAGGCCAAAATTGGCCCAAGTACAAGAAGACAGGACGAGGGATGGAAGAGCAGGCAAGTCTCCCCTATACTTAGGCTACAAATAGCCTAAGTAAGGTCTGTGTTAAGGGGGGGGTTCTATGATACAAGGGAGAGGGGGAGGGGGTTCGTGAAGAGTAGATATATACAGAGAGAGGGAGAGAGAGTGAAATATACAGGAGAAGGGTGGGGGTGAATATGTGCAGTGTAGGTGTGTGTGTGGGGGGGGGGGAATTTTTTTTTTGAATACAATATGCAAGACTGAAAAAGAAATATGCAGATGCAAGTTTTCTCTCTCTTTTTTTTTTACAACATGCAATGCAAGTAGACTGATAAAAATCCTAGCATTTCTTCACGGCTTCTTTTGCGGCCTCTTCAGCGGAAGCTCCCGACTTCGCGCCTCCATGATGATCAGGCGTCCCCGATCACCATGGGCCCTGCCACAAAAGATAAACGTTAGAAAGCCAGAGAAATTAAATCCGCAAAATAATATGCAACTAAATGATGCATGGAATGAGGACCTAGAAATTATTGAATTAATTAAAAAAATCAAAATTCAAAAATTAAGCAAAGCCGTGTCCCCGTCAACGGCGCCATTTGATGAACGTAAAATTCACCTCTTTAATAAATATGAATAATGCTGTAGTATAGGAGGCGAATTTTGTTCAGCAAAAACCACAATCTTTGATTGCTGTGGAATATTTGTGCTTCGCAAGTGTACCAATGTCGAACACAGGGACACAGCTGCTTAATTATGGCTTTTGAATATTGATTCTTGAAGTTCAATGTCAATTAATCTCAATTTCAGGTCCATATGCAATTTATGAGGCACTATGATATTTACAAGGCGATGCCATGATGCATGCATTTTTTTATATATTTTTATGCAAGTTAAAGTGATGCATGAGCAAATAATGCAAAGGAACATGCATGATGAATAAAATGCCAGAATTATACCCTAAAATGTGAACAATGCAATGTAGAATGAAGTTAGAGTCTAATTGAACACATCATTAAAAATCGGTCATCAAATCCAGCAAGACAGATAGAGCATGGTCCCATTTTTGACATAAAAATTCACTTAATTTAAAACAGTGTCAAATGAGACAATTAAGTATGCTAGATTGTAGAGGACAAAACAAGGATCAAAACGACACTAAAATCATGCAATTTGGGCCTACGATGCTCAAGTTATGCTAAAAATAGTGCAAGGGCATAATTGTAGTAAAAATGCAATAAAATAAAAGGGATAAATATCGCATTTAGATCCCTGGAGGGACCTAAATGCAAATAAAGAAACCGCCTGGGCCTGTGAGTAATTTTTCCATACGCGCAAGGGCCTTTTTGTAATTATTCAAAACCATGAGGGTCCTCCCTGTAATTTACCCAGACACGCACGTGGGGGCACGTGCCTGGGGACCAGAGTGCAAATATCAATTCTTCCAAGGTCGTTCCTGCAATTTACCCAGCACCTCACGTGCTACGCACGCGAGGGGCCAGGCTCAGAAGGAGGCTTGGGTTCGGGTCCACGTGGCAGCAACGTGTGGCTCGGGTCAAGGTTCGGGACACTCGAGGCTGCTGAGGCTTGGGCTGCCACGCGTCTTCATTACAGCCGTCCGATCCATCTGGATCGGACGGCACCTGTAGCTGCTGGTTCCTTCGCAGCCCACCGGAGAAGACTGTGCTCTGGCGGACCTGCTGGAGCTCCTCCGTGGGCCACACGCCCGCCTGAAGGTCGGTGAAGATATATGGGCGCCTGGCGAAGGCCCTGGCAATGCGGCGAGGCTCCGGAGCTGGTCGGAGGTGAAGGACGGTGAAGCCTCGTCGGAGGAGAGAAGTTCGAAGGAGAGCCGATGCCAACTTCGGCCATTGAAGCTCGGAACACCTGCAAATGTTAGATAGCCGAAGCGTGCAGTGAATGGTGAGTGAAGTGATGTGAGTGGGGGCCGTGTGGGGCGACGGGAGTGAAGGCCCAATGCTCCTTCTCCGGCGAGGCAGAGGAGGAGGTGGCGGAGAGTGGTTGGGGGTCGTGGAGAAGGGAAGGTGCTGTCGGAGGGTGTTGGCGAGGAACGGAGTGGTCGGGCGGAGCTTAGGGGCTGGTCAGATGGAGGTGAATAGGTCGGAAATAAGTGGCAAAATTCGAAGAAGAGAAGGAGGAGGAGACCCTCATCGGAGAGGGGGACCCATGGAGGAGGAGGTCTAGGCTGAGGGTCGGTTCGACCCTCCGGTCGTCGCACAACAGGGTCGACCTTTCCCTGGTGCTCGGCGGCTCGCCATTGGCTGCCGCGACGTGGCCGGGGGCCATGGATCACACCGGGGCTTCGGCCGTCGATGCCCCCTTGCAAGGGCTCCTCCGCTGTCACCGGAGAGCCAGGGGCTCGGGCCGAAGCTCCCAAATGGTGGATGAGGCGTAGCGGTGGTGGAGGAGGGGGTTAAATAGTCGGAGGAGAACAGCGGTTTCAGTGGTGGAGGGACGTTTTTGAGTGGGGCGTTAATGGTGAGGGGAATAATGGCTGTGCATGGTGGTTGACGCGTGAGGATGGCGGAAGAACGGGGAAGGTAATGGTGGCGTTACATCAAGGGGGGGAGGTCCAAGGAGCCTTCCAAAAATGGAAGGGGGCAGTGCGCGCGAGAGATTCGTAATGCCTGGGAACGGGGGCTTCGGAGGTAGGAGACGACCTCCTGACCGTTGGATCTATCGATCCAACGGCTGCGGTTGGAGTGTCAACGGAGGGCCATGATTAGATCATCGGGATCTGATCGTGTGGCTGGGAGAGAGGCGCGAACGGAGGGAGGAGATTAGATCCTACGATCTAATCCAACGGAGGGAAAAAGGGCGCTAGGGAACGGTCAGGATCGATTTAAGGGATAGATCTAACGATGGAAGGTGAAGAAGTGACGTGGCGAGCTGAGGGGCGTTGGATGGTTGGCAGAATCGGAGGGCTGAGATGGAGAGGCGACGTGGCAGGTGGAGGACCATGGATGAGGAGATGATCGGACGATTGTAGATGGGGCGCGAGTGGGCGGTCCTGATCTGATCTAAGATCAGATCGGGCGGCTGAGAAATGGGGCGGGGTGGACGGCTCAGATGAAGGCGAGATTGATGTGATCCAACGGCCCTGGAGGCCGCCGGGTGGCAGGAAGGAGAGCGGGCCACGTGGGCGGCCCAGAGGGCGCCACGTGGCCCAATCAGATTAATTCAGAAATAAAAAACAAAGAAAAATATAAAAGAAATAGTTAGAGGCCGAATTTGGAAAAAGTCAAAACATGAAAGTTGTTCGTCTCGACGAGATCTACAAATTTCATGTTGTGCAAAAAGCCAAAAGAGGTCATCTGTACAAAAGCTATTTTTGGGGGTATTTTTAAGGGGATAAAAACACTGATTTTTAAGGTTTTGAATTGTTTTTGTATTTTTTAGTGGTTTTAAAGGTCAGTGAATTATAGACAACTTATCTACCTAATTTTTAGGGGTTTTTGAGTTATAAAATAATTACAGAAAAATAAGGGCAATTAAATACAAATAATTAAGGGTTAATTATACACAATATTGTACATGATAAAAATAGACTTTTAAAGGATATTTTTATTGGCTTGTTTAAGCAGGGATTTTCATAAGGAGTTTTTAGCATGATGAATACGAGATTCATCACTATGCCGAACTCGCTAGCAAGTGCCTTCACCTAGTCGTTGATGAAGTGAGATCCCCCATCAGAAATCAGAACTCGTGGAATCAGACCATGTATATCAAGAAAAATATCAGACCACTAACTAAATAAAAAATCAATCAAGCACAAATAAAGCGGTCCTGCTATATGTTTAACCTGGTATAGCACCCAGGGTCGAACTCAAGGAGCACGGGTTGGCCGAAGGCCTACGAAGTAGTAAAAATAAACAAAATTAAAGACAGAATATTTTTTTGTGGTTTTTAAGTATTTTTAGATTTTTTTTTGGATTTTTAATATGTGAAGAAAATAAAAGAAACAAAAATAAGCACACTTCAACAATTTATTTAATGCACCAAAAATCAACCAAAGATTAAAACAAAAATATTTTTATGTGTTTTATAATTTTTTATGTTTTTGGTGAATTTTTGGGATTTTTTCTGATATTTATTTTAATTTGTAAAAATCAAACAGTAGCAAAAATGCAAGGTACTGTCCAGCCAGGACCAAAAGCCCTAGATAAAATATCTAAGGGCCTCAAAAGGGCCTGGAGGTATTTTTCCTGTAAACTAGGTAAAACAGGGAAAATTTGAGTACCGAAATTATTGTTTTTGGATTTTTAATGTATTTATTAGAATTTTTATGAGTTTTTAAGTGTTTTTAAGTTTTTAAGATTTTAAGTGGTGAAAAATAGCCAAAATTGGCTAGAAAATAAAAGAACACAAGACAAACAGTAGCTAATTTTTATAGAATTTTTAGAGGGGTTTTTATATTTTTTTAGGGTTTTTAAAACTAGGCAGTAGCAAAAATAATGGTTTTTGAATTTTTAAAAATAGCAAACGAAATCCAAAATGTCCTCAAAAATTCTCAAAAATCCTACACCATGGCAGGAGCCATGTGTCAAATTTTCATCGAATTTGGAGGTGATTTGATATTTTATTCAAAAATCACAAGAGGGTATTGTGCACAAGGACTGAAACGCAAATACCCTAAGTTCTGGTGGTCCCAGTGCAAAATACCCAGCAAAACACGCGCGAGGCGCGTGCCTGGGGCACTCAGGGACCTATATGTAATAAAAATAAGGTCCTGGGACTAATTGGTAACACGTACCAAAAGTCCGAGGGCCTCAGCTGCAAATATCCCAAAAATAAACGCACATGCGGAATAAAATCATTCACAGGGGCATAAATGCAAATACTAAAAAGTTTCTTTCATTTCAGAACAATCAGAACTACAAGGGCATATGATGCAAATAACCCAAAAATACACGTGACGAAGCACGTGGCTCACACAGGCAGGGGTATATAAGCAAATACTCTAAAGTGCAGGGTCCATTGTGCAAATACACCTAAAACTAAATAACGTACTTAAATATTTACAGGACTCAAATGAAATAAAACTAAGATAAGGGCCTAAGGGTAATTTACCCTTTATTAGCCGGAGCTGACGGATGGTCGCCACGTGGCGATCGGACGGTCGAGGTGGGGGCGGCTCTCAACGCTGCTCTGCTCTGGTCGATCCAACGGTCCAGGCCAGGACACGTGTGGATCTAATGGCCTGGATCTAGCGCCTCAGATCTGACGTCAAAGGGAGCTCCAGCCACCAACGGTCAGGATGGCACCTGGAGTGGGAGGCTGATCCGACGGCTCTCGAGGGTGCTGGATGAACTGATGGCCGGCGAACTTCGTCGGCCTCGTGAAGGCACCTCCGGCCTCCTCTGCTGCGCCTGAAGATCGGAGGAGCTCCAGCTTGAAGATGCGCAGCTGCTGACGTCCTCTGATGCCCCAGCCGAGCTCGGATGAGCTCCGACGAGGGTGGCGGAGGTGAAGCTCCTGGGCTCGATGTTTGGAGGCCTCAGATGGCCTCGGCTAGTCCTGTAAAACAGCTCAAAAGCTCCGCGGGTCGAGGGCAAAGTGCCTCGACCCAGTTAGGCGACGTGGGGGTGGTCGGTGCGGCGGTGCGGGCAAACCCCGGCGATGCGACGGCGAAGGGATTCGAACCCCAGCTCCTGTGTGAGCTGGGTTGAACGGACGGGCGGAGAAGGTGCGTGGAGGGAAGGCGGAGGTGATGGTTGGGTCCGATGGTCGGGAAGCGGTCGGAACCGGGGTGAATCGTCGAAAAAGTACGACGACGAAGATTGGGGGAAAGCTGAAATCAAAGGAAAGGGCAGAGCTAAGGGGGTACCTGGATGGATGAATAGACTGGGCTGGAGCTGGGGAAGCTCCCGGTCGTAGCCTCGAGGGACGTCTGGGCCCGAGGCTCGGAGCTCGCACCAGTGGCGGAGCTACGGCGGAGCTACTCGCCGGATCAGTGGTATCCGGCCCCTCTCCTCGCTGCGACAGCACCTGGAGCGAGCTGTCACTCACGCTCGAGCACTGGAGGTCACGGGGGATGGAGCGAATGAGCCAAAGATGATCAATGAAGGATGCGGAGCTTGGCTTTATACGTGGGAATGATCCGGAAAGAAGTGCGCGGGTAGGGAAATCAGGAGCGCGGATCCCGATGCGGTAGCTCCGGCGAGGGTCTCGGGTGTGACGTGAAGGAGTCGGACCCGGGGTTTAGGCGAGATGGAGTCGGGTCGAGCGGGTAAAAATCCGAGAATAGGGGTCCGGTGCTCGAGTCCGTGGGAAGTGGTCCTGGGGGGGCCAGTTGACCGGGCGGCCAACATCCCCCAGGGCCAATGGCTGAAGGCCACGTGGCTGAATCAAGAAGTGACGAATACACATAGCTAGGGGTCGAATCAGCAAAAACCCAAAACATGAAATATTTTTATTTTATTTTTTTCTATTTTTTGGTGATTTTTAATTAATTTTTGGAGTTAAAATTAAGGTATATACATTATATATCTATATATATAGGTATATATACAATGTATTTTTGGTATTTTTGGTTTTTCTATTTTTATTTTGATTTTTGCTTTGATTCTTTTTATTTTATTTATTTACAAAGTATAACATAGATTATTTACAAAAAGTTTAAAAATTAATTTTTGTATATTTATAAAGCCAAATATATATATATATATATATATAGGTGTGGTTTATGTACATGATGGAAGGATATTTTTAATCTTTTTGATTTTTTTGTTTTGTTTTTATATTAATTATACAAATATTTACAAGCACATTTTTGGGTGAGGAAAATATAATTTTATTTATTTACATAGATATTTACACAAGAGCCCCTATCTCCCTCTACTTTGGCTTTTATGCGGTCAGGCCCATGCTGAGCCCTCCCTTGGGTTAGGTTGCTCAATATTTATTCTAAATATTTCCCTCTTTTTCTTTTTAATCTTTATTCTTTTATTTTTGCACAAAAACATGCTAATTATAGGTTTTTACACAATGCATGCTTTTGGTAATTATTCCTATTTACACATATCTACATGCATTTGCAAAGGTTTTTGTAGCTAAAATATAAGAATAAAGAGTGATGAATGGGTATTCATCAGTGGGTACACTGGGGGCTGCTGCTGCGGTTGGTGATCCCTCTGATGGCCGTACTAGCCACCCTGTCTTGACGGCTGCTGTTGGGGCTGGGTACCTCCGGTCCCCCAACGGAATCCGGGATGGTCTCGTCGGATACCGGGCTGGGGGCGGTCATACCAAATCCCGTTGACATCCATCAACGGCTCTGCATCGTACTGGGGTGGCGGGAGCACTACCAGAGGCTGATCTGGCTGGTATACTGATGAATACCCATTCATCACTCTTTATTCTTCTATTTTAGCTACAAAAACCTTTGCAAATACATGTAGATATGTGTAAATACAATTAATTACCAAAAGCATGCATTGTGTAAAAACCTATAATTAGCATGTTTTTGTGCACAAAATAAAAGAATAAAGAGCAAAAAGAAAAAGAGGGAAATATTTAGAATAAATATTGAGCAACCTAACCCAAGGGAGGGCTCAGCATGGGCCTGACCGCATAAAAGTCAAAGTAGAGGGAGATAGGAGCTCATGTGTATATACTTCTAAAATTATATTTTCCTCACCCAAAAATATGCTTGTACATATTTTGTGTATATTTAGAAAATATCAAAAACAAAATAAAAATTTAAAAAAATCAAAAAGTCAAAAAAATACCCTTTCACCATGTGCATAAACCACACCATTGTATTTATTTAACCTTGTAAATAAATTCAATTATTTTCTAAACTTTTTGTAAATATTCTATGTTACATATTGTAAATATATAAAATAACAAGAAACAAAACAAAAATCAAATAAAAATTACAAAATTGAAAATACAAAAATACATTGTATAAATACCATGTATATAAATATATTCAACCATTTATTTCACCCTTGTATATAAGTGATAAAAATAAAATAAAAATATTCTTTTATTCCTCATTTTATCTTGTAAATAAATAAAATACAAAATGAGCATAAAAATACATAAAAATAACAAATAAAAAAATCAAAAATAAAAACTCCATATAGTGTACATATACCTATATATATAGCTACCCTATTTTTATTCCCAAAAATTAATTAAAAATCACCAAAAAATAGAAAAAAATAAAAGAAAAATATTTCATGTTTTGAGTTTTCTTTAATTCGGCCTATTTCTACCTTAAAATAAATAAACAAAAATCAACTGCACGTGGCAGCTTCTGATTGGTCCACGGGGGACTGTTGACCCCGGTCAACTCCCCCGCGGACTCCTTCCTTTTCTGGAAGAAGCGCGCCACCCCATCTTCTCCGATTTTCCCACGCGTCTCCAGGCTGTCTCCCACGCAAATCTCATGCCCGGATTCTTCGCCTATCATCCATCTTCCTCGCCCGATCTTTCGCCACGAAATCAACACCTTCCATCGCTGTCGCCCCTCAACCCTAATCGCCCCTGTCACCTTATATATTCTTCCCTCCGCCGCCTCCGCGCCCCATCTTTTGGACCATCTCCTTCTCCCCAGTGACCTCCATAGGCATCGCGAGAGTGACAGCAAGCGTCTGCCCTTGTTGCAGTGAGGTGAGGAAGCGAATCCATTGATCCGGCGAACTTCGCCGCCACTGCTCCGCCACCAGCGTCGAGCATCGAGCCTCAGGCCTTGACGCCCTTCGAGGCTACGACCAGGAGTTAGCCACACTCCAGCATAGTCTTCCGCTCCACCCAGGTAATCAATTAGCTCTTCTATTTCTTCCAATTTCCGATTTCGCCCAATTCGTATCTCCGACGCATTTCTCCGATTCCGACCATCTCGCGTTACATCTCGACCATCCGACCCGATCATCACCTTCGCAATCCCCTCACGCACCTTCTACGCCCTTTCACTCAACCCAGATCGCACAGGATCTGGGAGTCGAGCTCCATCGTCTCCGCTTCGCCGGAGCTCGTTCGCTCCACCGCACAGACCACCTTCACCCCGCTTCCTTGGGTCGAGGCACTTTGCCCTCGACCCGCGAAGCGTTCTGGTTGCTTTGCAGGTCCAAAGGGAGGCGTCTGAGGCTTCCCCACTTCAGGCCAGGAGCTTCGCGCCGCCAGCCTCGCCGGAGCCCCTCCAGGGCTCGGCTGGGCCATCGGCCATCACCATCAGCTGCGGGCAGTCACCAGGAGCGTGTTCCGATCAGTAGCAGCAGCTGAGGAGGACCGGAGTCCACGTACGAGGCTGGCGAAGTTCGCCGGCGTCGAGTTCTTGCACCATCCTCCAGAGCCGTCCGATGCACCCTCTGCTCCAGGTCTGATCGTGACCGTCCGATTCGTTGAGGAGCAGCGTCCATTCGATCATCCAGAGGAGCTATCTGGACCGTCCGAGCAGAGAGAGAGGGATTCCATTCACCGGAGACGTCAGATCATCCACGTGGACCTCCCTCCGCCGTCGATCGAGCCGAAGAGGAGAAGAGAGGAGTAGCGCCCGCACATCCAGACCGTTCGATCAACACGTGGCGCCTATCCGACCGTCGGCTAATAAAGGGGTAAATATCGTAGGGCCCCCTCGTAGTTTGTCATTTCCTTTTTAGTACTGTAATTATTTTTAGAAACTTTTTCACTTAGGGTTATTTGCAGTATGGACCTCGTGCTTTATTTTAATTGCATGTATGCCCCTGTGTGTGTGTGACCATGTGCGTCGTCACGTGTGTATCTGGGCATTTTACATATTTCGTCCTGTAGATCTGGGATGTTATTCATTGAATGAAATGTTTTGTTTATTTGCAAATACACCCCTGTGAATGCTTTATTTCCGCATGTGCGAATTTATTGGGTTTTTTGCAATTTCGACCCTGGGCTTTTGATACGGGTTATCAAATAGCCCTTGGACTTAGTTTCTCTTGCAATTTGGTCCCTGTGTGCCCCAGCCACGCGCCACGCACGTGACTTGCTGGGTATTTTGCACCTAGGCCCCCAAAACTTTTGGGTATTTGCACTTAGGTCCCTGTGCACAGTGCCCCACCTTTATTTTTGAATAAAATATCAAACGACCTCCAAATCCAATGAGATTTTGACACATGGCTCCTGCCATGGTGTGGGAATTTCTGTGATTTTTGAGGACATTTTTGATTTCATTTATTATTTTTAAAAATTCAAAAACCCCTATTTTTGCCACTGTTTGACTTTAAAAATACCAAAAAAATATAAAAACTCCACCAAAAATTCTAAAAAAATTAGGACTTGTAGTTTGCTTGCTGTTTGATTTTCCAGCCATTCTTGGTGACTTTTCATCACTTAAAAACCCTAAAAATTGAAAAACCCCTAAAAACTCATAAAAATTATAATAAATAAATTAAAAATCCAAAAACAATAATTAGGGTGCCTAAATTTTCCTTATTCTTTCTAGATTATAGGAAAATTACCTTTAGGGCTTTTTGAGATCCAAGAGTATTTTATTCTTGGGTCTTAAGCCTTGCTGGACAGTACCCTTTGTTTTTCGCATTGTTTGATTTTTAATAAATAATTTACCCATTAGAAAAATTCCAAAAATTCACCAAAAACAGTAAAGAACTTAAAAAATATAAAAACCATTTTTCCTTAATTTTTGTATTATTTTTGGAGTGTTTTATAAATTGTTGAAGTTGCCTTGCATTCATTTTACTTCATTTTCTTTATAATCTAAAAAATCTAAAAATTATAAAAACAAATAAAAACACTAAAAAAAAAAAGACTCCCTTGGATTTCTGACTACATCGTAGGCTATTTAGCCAATCTGTGCTCCTTGTGTTCGACCCTGGGAGCTATACCAGGTTAATCCTCTAGCAGGACCACTTCTCTGTGTTTCATTGATTTATTTTCATTTGTGGTTCATTTTCTTGATTGACTCAGCCCGAGTGATTGAGGTCGCAACGACCTACATCATTCTACACCTTTACCTCTGTCGTTCGGGCGGTCGTCAGAATGGCGCCGTTGCCGGGGAGCACGGCTTTGTAGTCATTTTTCCATATTGTCTCTCTACATTATAACTGTTTTCTGACACTCTCTCTTTCTAATTTTTGTGCGAGGTACTGCGTGGAGAACTTGGAGTACACTTTTTGAGGACCCGCACGGGAAGAAGAGCAGGGAGAAGAAGAAGAATGTCATTTATTTGAGAGAACAATATTTTTGTAATAATTTAGGACTTGGACATTTGTGGACATTTGTAACTTAGCGGGTCTGTTTCGCCGAGCACCGGTGTGCTCGGGGGACCCATTTGGATTTTCGCGGCTTTTATCGTGGTTTTTATAGCTAGCTGCCTTTTCCGGTGTTTCTCGCGGTTTTAGCCCCTAGACATAGGAATTTTGATTGATTGTGACGTAAGTTTTTAAGGCCCAACACCTAATAGAATATCTGTTCCTATAGAACGTAATTGGACCTTAATAAAATTCACTGAAAAAGTTAGTTTAATTGGATTTGAGACCACGTGCCGTGAGGAGTCACATACAGCGCTGGCAGGACCCGTTGTGGCGGGCACCGAGTGACTCCCAAGATCGGACTCCGGACTCGATTCGGTTAGCTAACTATTGTTCTTCACGATCAATAGAAGTTGCTTGTCTAAGGCCGGTTTTTCCCGTTGCACCATTTAGGTAGTTTTATTTCTGTCTTTAAATTCTGCGCGGATCACTTGCATGTAGAGTGCTGGAGACAAGGTACGCATTTCTTTCTCTGCATGCATCATTGATTTCTTCGCGCATCGGCTTTTTCGTTCTCTCCCTCTGTTTTTGGCTTAATCATCAGGAGAATCGGAAAAACCGTTAGGCCGCTTGTATTTATTTAAAAAAAAAAAATTAAAAAGAAAAACAAAAAAATTGGGACTGGATAACATTATTGACCCTAAAAGACACTCACATTAAAAATTTGTCTTGGGGAGAGCAACCCCCTCATTGTATGGTTTGAATGCGCGAGAGAGTGACCCGCACCCTAGGTAGAACCCTCCGGTGTTATTTCTAGCTGACTACCGACTATTCCGTGCGGGCCAGTCGGTTGGAGTAGCATCGGGAATCCTAACAGGTCACGTAAGCGCTCTGATATCTTGCATGTTCACCAAATAAAATTGACAAGATAAATTGACCGATCTTTCACGGTCTTCAGATTGTGTTGCGTTGGTGAACCGGGGGTTTGCTTTGCGATCATATTTTCTCCAGATCCCATCCGCCCAACTCGCCAAGATCAAGATGATGGGTAGACGATCCCTTAGGCAGCCTCTGGCTGCACCGCTTTCAGGCGCGTCGACTCCATCATCTAGGTTGGCCCGTGAGAGTCGAGACCAGCTCTCCGGGCCCGAGTTCGATTCCACCCTGTTCCCCCTCGATCCCCTTTCTTCTGCTACTGAGAGACATGAGCCCGAGGAAAGACGAATTAATTTGACAGAACCTGAGTTGGGCTCATCTGATTTTGCAGACGACCCTATGGCCGGAGCCGGCAGTTCAGACGATCGCCAGCCCGAACATTTTGTCTTAGACCAGGGAGCGATTAACTCCACCCTGATCGCGTCATTAGAGACAGTTCAGCAACAGTTACGCGATCAGAGGGCATTCATGATAGAGATGAGGAGGGAGTTGGAGCGGCTCCGAGCAGAGCGAGACGAGCCGAGCGAGCCGGAGAACATTCCTGACGCTGATGCAGAGGCAGCAGCCGCAGCAGCAGCCGCAGCAGCAGCTGCCGCAGCAGCGGCAGCCGCCGCCGCAGCAAGACCGATGCGGGAGCTACACAACCCCGGATCTACACTGATGCACCAGTGGGTGGTGATACCTGCTATCGTGGGGGATTTCAAGTTCCCTCCGAACACCCTGCAGATGCTTCCTCATTTTCACGGACTCGCCACTGAGGAACCCCACCTCCATCTCCAGGAGTTTTTGATGATCTGTAGCACTGTCCACGACCGTCGTGTGGACCAAGATACGATTCGGATGATGGCCTTCCCTTTTTCACTGGCAGATAGAGCAGCCGCCTGGCTGAAGCATTTAGGGAAGTTTGTCTACACCTGGGAGCAACTCCGCACCGAGTACTTGAACAAGTACTATCCACTCGGGCGGACGAATGCAGCGAGGGCCCTGATCAACAACTTCTCCATGCTCCCTAACGAGCAATTTCACGAGGCATGGGAGAGGTTCAGAGAGCTTCTGGATAGATGCCCACACCACGACATTTCGAAGCCGAACCTAGTTCAGAGCTTCTTTAGTGGGCTGACGCCAGAGCTTCAGGGACTGGTGAATGCTTCTTGCGGCGGGTCCTACTTTGCCAAGGACCACAACCAAGTCTGGGCCATCTATGAGGAGATGTCAGAAAATAACATGGTGATGTCCCAGACTCGGTTGTACACACAGAGATCTCAGCAGCCGCCAGGACCTGTGCAGTATCAGCGGATAGCACGGGTTGATGCAGGTCCATCCAGTTCGTCCACAGTTGCAGCCGCACAGGCAGAGTCGGCTGCTGCGGACATGGGGATTATCAGCGAGAAGTTGGACCGCATGGAAATCATAGAGAAGAAGCAGTGCCAGGGCATAACTCAGATGGAGCAAATGGCACAAACTCTGAGCGACATGAAGACCCAGCTCTTGTGTCTTCAGGAGGCACAGACGGCTCCTCAGCCCCGTCTTCTGTCGCGAGGCGATTCCGGCGGCAGCCGCAGCTCGTCCCAGCGCTCCAGCTCCTTGCAGCAGCCTAGACAAGTTCACCTTGTACAGGCGGAGCCGTACCAGCAGCAGCAGCCCTCTTACCAGTCACCACCATCTCCAGACTTACAGATGGTGGTATATCAGCCGGATCAGCCTCTGGAAGCACTGCCGCCAGACTCCTTCGATGCCGAGCCGTTGATGGATGTCAACGGGATTTGGTATGACCGTCCTCAACCTGGAATCCGACGAGACCATCCCGGATTCAGGTGGGGGAATGGGGGTAACCAGTCCCAACAGCAGCCAGCCGGTCAGGGAGGGCAGTACTCCCAGCAGAGAGATCACCAGCAGCCCCCAACATACCAACCACACCAGCCATCATCCTTCGTACCTCGTCCCTATCAGCAGCAGGGACAGAATTGGAGACGTGAGCAGCAGGCTCACCAGCAGCAGCATCCTTCCTCTTACCCCTCTCAGCCCCAGCAGCCTCATTATCAGAGAGGCAACCCGTCGGGTTCCCATGAGAGCCCCGCCATGGATGATCTAGCCCGCCTCTTCACAGAGCAGCAGGCTACATTTAGACGGGAGATGAACGAGTTCCGCCAGGAGATGCGGGATCTGATGAGAGGGAAGGCCGCCATCCCTGCACAGATCGAGCCTAATCCGAATAACTTGAAGAGGAAATCTGAGCAGGTAGTTCACACTGAGCCTACCACTTCTAGTGACTCATTTGATGTTATCTCGTCGGATCTATTTGATGCTGATTTTGTCACACTTAGGAGCGATAGAAGACCAGCAGGAGGCGCCTCATCTGAGCGACAACACGAGGAATCATCTAGAGCGCCAGATGAGGAAGAGGAGAGCGGTACTGAAGCCGCACATCATGGTGACGGTGGTACTGAGGCCACCCGAGATGCTGATCCCACCAGCGGTACTGAGGCCGTCGTTTCACCACATCGAGGAGGTGGTACTGACGCCACCAGCAGAGCCGAGCCAGCCTGCGGTACTGAGGCCGCAAGACGTCTAGTTGTAGAGCCAGCTAGAGGTGGTACTGACGCCACCAACATTTATTCTGATAGAAATGTTGTCTTTCCTCGCATGAATGTATCTCAGAACTCTGATTTGAATAAAGGAAAAGGTTTAGTTTCTTCTGATCCCACTGTGGTGAATGATGTTTGTGAGGATCCGGTCATCGAACCGTCTAGGCCTATTCCTAGTCCTTCGTCTGAGAAGGACCCTGTGATCCCCTTTCCTAGAGCCCTTGAGTTGGGGAAGGGGAAGAAAAAAGATAAAAATCCAAAAAAGAGAGAGCAGGAGGAGTTCAGCCAAGGCATGATAGACCGATTTCACATCCAGCTGACCCTCAACGAGGCTTTGCAGCACATTCCTCTTCTTCAGCGATCCCTAAGAGATAGGACCACAGTCAGAAGGAAGAAGAGGAACAAGACCGCAGAAATTCATGTGCTAACAAAAGCCACGTGTTACGCGATCCAGAACCATCTGCCGACTAAGAGGCCAGATTTAGGGGCCCCGTATGTCAGATGTCAGATTAGTGAGCAGAGGTTCGACCACACTCTATTAGATAGCGGATCGTCGATCAACCTTCTTCCGGCAGCCCTTCTCGACCACTTAGAGTTGGGCACTCTTAGACAGAGCAGGACATACCTTCAGTTTGCTGATCGGTCTGTCAAGAGGCCAAAGGGGTTGTTGCGAGACGTTGTCGTCACGATTCAGGGTTTGCAATTCCCCGTGGATTTTGTCGTACTGGACATGGAGACCCCTGACTCGTTGACCGATTCCCCCATCATCCTCGGTCGCCCGTTCTTGGCCACAGCCAAGGCAGTGACTGACCATGACAGTGGGAAGGTATTCTTTCGCGTCCAGGGCGAGAGTATACAAATAGAGACGGTTAAGGACCACAGAACCAGAGATAGATCCCGCTCACATGGCAGTACAGATTCAGAGCAGCTGACAGACGCAGAGCCAGACATCCACCAGGACTGTGATTTTGTGATCACGGATGATGAGGCAATTTGGGCAGATCCTGCAGCACAGACCATCCTCTCATATTCAGATACAGCTGATACAGAGATGATAGAAGAGGATAGTCTGGAGAGCACAATCCTGGTTCAGGATACTATTGAGTCAGCAGAGTCGGACCTTGATCGCGACACGATCTCCAGTGATGGTGGTGCTGATGCCACCTTGTTCTCCGGTGGTACTGATGCCACCGAGTCTGATATAGATCCCTCGGATTCAGAATCTGATTGGGCAGATTGTGATGATCAGATGCCAGATCTGGATCCACCTGAGCCTATAGATGAGGAGGAGGTAGAGGCAGAGCAGAACAGAGACAATATAGAGGACCCGCCTTCTCCAGATCCAGTTTGTGAGAGTTCGTTATCATTTTCCCAGGTAGATTTGGCAGAATTGTCCGCATACACACATCTTCTTCAGAAGCCAGATTTGCCAGCACCCAGCTGTCCAGAGCTAAAGCCGCTCCCTACTTCGTTGAAGTATAGATTCCTTGCGGGAGAGTCTGAGATGTACCCAGTCATCATCTCTGCCGATCTGACCGGAGAGCAAGAATCCCGTCTGATGGGGGTTCTTGAAAAGAACCGCAAGGCAATTGGATGGAGCGTAGCAGATCTCCATGGGATTAGTCCCTCGTTGTGCTCCCACCATATCTATCTCGAGGAAGGGGCAAAGCCGTCGCGTGAGTTCCAGCGACGACTTAACCCCAACCTAAGAGAGGTTGTTATGAAGGAAATATCAAAATGGTGGAGTGCAGATTTTATTTATCCCATTTCCGACTCCAAGTGGGTTAGCCCCTTGCATGTGGTGCCCAAGAAGACGGGCATCACGACTGTGATCAGTGAGTCGGGAGAGGAGATCGCTACACGAGTACCCACCTCTTGGCGGGTCTGTGTTGACTACAGAAGACTCAACCAGGCCACCAAGAAGGACCATTTCCCCCTGCCTTTTATTGATCAGATCATAGAGAGACTGGCAGGGAAGAGCCATTATTGCTTCCTAGATGGGTACTCAGGCTACAACCAGGTGGCCATCGCTCCTGAGGATCAGGAGAAGACCACCTTTACCTATCCCTTCGGTACATACGCTTTTCGACGCATGCCATTTGGGCTATGTAACGCCCCTGCGACTTTTCAGAGATGCATGCTGTCGATATTTTCGGACATGGTAGGGGAGTGTTTGGAGGTCTTCATGGACGACTTCTCGGTTTACGGCGACGGATTCGATTCCTGTCTTGACTGCCTAGACCGAGTGCTCCAGCGATGTATTGTTACCCGCTTGGTTCTGTCTTGGGAGAAGAGTCACTTCATGGTGACTCAAGGGACGGTGCTTGGCCACATCATCTCCAACAGAGGCATGGAGGTTGATCCGGCCAAGGTCGATGTCATTAGGAAACTCACACCGTCGTCCAATCTGAAGCAGTTACGGTCATTTCTGGGGCACGTTGGTTTTTATAGGAGATTCATTCATGATTTCAGCAAGATTGCCCGACCGTTGACTGACCTCTTGACGAAAGACACCGAGTTCCTTGTCGATGACAAGTGTCTTTCGTCCTTTGAGACTCTCCAGCAGTGTGTAATTGAGGCTCCTGTCCTTCAGCCACCCGATTGGTCTCTCCCATTCGAGATCATGACGGACGCCTCTGATTTTGCCGTAGGGGCAGTGCTGGGACAGAGGAGGGATGGAGTGCCATTTGCCATACACTATGCTAGCCGCACATTGGATTCCGCCCAGCGGAATTATACGGTCACAGAGAAGGAGATGCTAGCAGTAGTGTTTGCCCTAGATAAATTCAGATCATATATCATTGGATCTAGAGTGACTTTGTATACTGACCACACCGCCATCAGGTACCTCATGTCAAAGAAGGATGCCAAGGCCAGACTTACTAGATGGATCCTTCTACTCCAGGAGTTCGACATTGAGATCAAGGATAAGCCTGGAGTCAAGAATGTGGTGGCGGATCATCTCTCTCGACTAGAGCAGCCTGAGGATTCTGAGCAGATTGATCCCATTTGTGATACCTTCCCAGATGAGGCGATCCTTGCTATCACCTCACTCCCGTGGTATGCCGATATTGTGAACTTTCTCGTTGCTGGGAAAGTCCCACAAGATTGGCCCAAGCAGAGGATTGAGACCTTCCTTGCGAAGGCCAAGTCCTACCACTGGGAGGATCCCATCCTTTACCACGAAGGAGGGGATAGCATCTGGCGTCGGTGTATTCCTCAGGAGGAGCATCATAGTGTCCTCACTTACTGCCACAAGCTTGAGGCAGGAGGACATCATTCTGGGAGGAGAACGGCACAGAAAGTGCTCCAATCCGGCTTGTGGTGGCCTACCCTCTTCAAGGACTCAGATGAATTCGTGAAGAGGTGTACTGACTGTCAGAGGATGGGCACTTGTGGGCAGCGTGATATGATGCCGATGCAGCCCATTCACTTCTGTGAGGTTTTTGACGCATGGGGCATCGATTTCATGGGTCCATTCCCTAAGAGTCAGGGATTCGAGTACATTCTGTTGGCCGTAGATTACGTTAGTCGTTGGGTTGAGGCTATCCCCGCCCGAGCCGCTGATGCTAAGACAGTTTGCAGATTTTTGAAGAAGCACATCATCATGCGGTTCGGGGTTCCACGAGTTCTGATTTCTGATGGGGGGTCTCATTTCATCAACGACCAGGTGAAGGCCCTTGCCAATGAATTCAGCATAGACCATCGTGTTGCCACACCATACCATCCACAGACAAATGGTCTAGCTGAGGTGTCGAATAGGGAGATCAAGAATATTTTGCAGAAAGTCGTCCGCCCTGACCGAAAGAATTGGTCACAGCTTTTGGACTCGGTCTTATGGGCATATAGGACGTCTTTCAAGACACCTTTGGGCACATCTCCCTTTCGCCTCGTGTATGGCAAGCCCTGTCACCTACCAGTTGAGCTGAGGCATAAGTCACTTTGGGCAGTCACAGATATTTTGATGGATCCAGATGGTATAGGAGACCAGAGGAGGGCAGAGTTAGCCGCCTTGGAAGAGCTTAGAGATGCAGCATTCTCAAGCAGCCTACATTATAAGGAGAAAGTCAAGGAGTGGCATGATTCTCATATCAGCCACAAGCATTTTGAGATTGGACAGAAAGTATGGCTGTTTGATGCGAGGCTTAGATTATTTCCAGGGAAGCTACAGAGTAAATGGAAAGGACCCTATTTGGTCAGAAAGGTACACGATAACGGTAGCATTGATATATCTGAGTTATCTTCTGAGAGTACCTTCCGAGTGAACGGCCAGCGGCTCAAACCATTTCTAGATCATGAGCCGCGGGACGTTATTATTGCCGCTATTCATTTTGCGTGAGATGTGGTCTTTTGACTCACATCTTTTACATCTCACGCCTGATTTTCACTGTTCCTCCGCCTGTATAGATCCAGTTGTCCATATCATTCTATTCTTTAGTCCCACATCCCGTCTCTCATCTTATGATTATGCTATACTTAGGGTGTACTTTACCCTAAGTATAGGGGGGATGTCGGACCTGCGAGTATTCTTTTCAGTCTTTCTGCTCTTGTTTTTGCTGCCTATACTTAGGGATATTTTACCCTAAGTATAGGGGGGGGCAGATTCTGTATATTCTTCACTCGGCTTTCCTTTCATGTACAGCTTTCTATACTTAGGATTAGTTAATCCTAAGTATAGGGGGAAACCACCGAGTTCCTCTCATTTTATTCATTTATTCGTTCCTATACTTAGCCATTCCTTTTCACTTCCCTTTTACTAAGCACGAGTTATGTCTTCTTCATCGCTCTTGATCACTCTGAGGACATCGCTCGAGCTAAGTATAGGGGGGGTGTGTATATATTTCATATATACTTTAGCCATAACTCGTACTTTGTGTGAGTGTGTTAATAAATAAAATGGCTAAAAATCACAAAATTTAAAAATTTTTCATGTACATAAACCTCTTTTATTCTTGCACATACATAGCTAGTGTATAAAGTATTTTTGTAAAAATGATTTCAAAAATCTTTTGTGTAAAGCTTGTGTAAATATTTTGTATCAAAATTATGTATATAGTACAAAATTTTTCCAAAAGGTTTTGAAAATCAAAAGTTTGCAAAAATCTTGTGTAAAAGATTGTGAATATCTTTTTTGCAAAACTTGCACTTCATGCATCATTCATTCATGATTTCAAAACATTTTTCAAAAATTTTGCATGATTGTAAAATATTTGTAAATAGCATCTTGTGTACATATATGTATATAGTTTTTCCTGGATGAGAGTTGACATTTAAACTAAGCCTGGAATTAAATTGAGAAATGGAGCTTGAATAAGATCTTAATCCACTTAACTTCAAGAGGAACCTTATAGGACTTAGGGTTAAGGCTTTTCAGGTCCATAAGGGCTTAATTCTTTGAGTCCACTAGGCTATGAGCATATGTCATCTTGATGAGCCTAAGTAGAGCACTTAACAACACACGCATGACTCTCAGAGACAATGGCTTCACTTGCACCTGCACTTTACACATGGCTCTCCACGGATGAGGTGGTGAGGAGGCAGTTTCCTTTGGCTTGGGGTAGCATATGAGGGTAGTACTTCTAGGCGGAACCTCTCTTCTTCTTATAGTGAAGGAAGTGCACCTCAACTGGGTCTAGTGGTGTTGAAAGCTAAAGACAGAAGCTGTGGGTTGCAATAAAGCTTCAAAAGAGGGATAGTCTACCGGCTCAAGGAGAAATTTCTTATATATGCTGCACCATGTAGATATGTTGTACAGAAGTTCTTGAAAAAAAAAAAATGCAAAAATGCAAAAAGAACTCCAAAAAATTGGTGGGTCGGATTGAAAATTTAATAACCCCACCGGAGTATAAAGCAAAAGCTTATGGTATCCATGTTACATCTCATGAAGCTTGCAGCGGGAGACTTAGCTACACTGGCTAAGCTTCCAAAACTCTATACTTCTACCCCCTCTCCTTGAGCCGGTTGCACTTGAACTTAGAAGGGAATACCCCGCTTCTCGAGGAAAGAGTTGCTAGACCGAGGCATTAGAGTTACCAGGTTGAGGGAGGTTGTTTCTTTGTTACTTCTGAGGTGGGGAGCCACATATCACCTACACCACAAGGAAAGATTCATGGTCATTAGAGTTTGTGTATGTAGACTTGTTCTGATCTGGTTTATTGAGGAGTCTTGCCCATAGATTGGTGGAACTTGGAGGCTGTTGAGTTTTAGGCTTAAGTCCAAATAAGGTTCCGACACATTAATAATCCAAAGATCTGATCGAGCTCCATATTTCAATTTAATGAAGGAAAATTTAATAAGTCAACCTTGATCCATGTACATCCTCTTCCTCTTTTTCTCTTTCTTTCTTTTTCACTTCTTTTTCAAATAAGTGTTTGCTAAGGGACTAGCAAAGTTAAGCATAGGGGGGTGATGAATACCCATTCATCACTCTTTATTCTTCTATTTTAGCTACAAAAACCTTTGCAAATACATGTAGATATGTGTAAATACAATTAATTACCAAAAGCATGCATTGTGTAAAAACCTATAATTAGCATGTTTTGTGCACAAAATAAAAGAATAAAGAGCAAAAAGAAAAAGAGGGAAATATTTAGAATAAATATTGAGCAACCTAACCCAAGGGAGGGCTCAGCATGGGCCTGACCGCATAAAAGTCAAAGTAGAGGGAGATAGGAGCTCATGTGTATATACTTCTAAAATTATATTTTCCTCACCCAAAAATATGCTTGTACATATTTTGTGTATATTTAGAAAATATCAAAAACAAAATAAAAATTTAAAAAAATCAAAAAGTCAAAAAAATACCCTTTCACCATGTGCATAAACCACACCATTGTATTTATTTAACCTTGTAAATAAATTCAATTATTTTCTAAACTTTTTGTAAATATTCTATGTTACATATTGTAAATATATAAAATAACAAGAAACAAAACAAAAATCAAATAAAAATTACAAAATTGAAAATACAAAAATACATTGTATAAATACCATGTATATAAATATATTCAACCATTTATTTCACCCTTGTATATAAGTGATAAAAATAAAATAAAAATATTCTTTTATTCCTCATTTATCTTGTAAATAAATAAAATACAAAATGAGCATAAAAATACATAAAAATAACAAATAAAAAAATCAAAAATAAAAACTCCATATAGTATACATATACCTATATATATAGCTACCCTATTTTTTATTCCCAAAAATTAATTAAAAATCACCAAAAAATAGAAAAAAATAAAAGAAAAATATTTCATGTTTTGAGTTTTCTTTAATTCGGCCTATTTCTACCTTAAAATAAATAAACAAAAATCAACTGCACGTGGCAGCTTCTGATTGGTCCACGGGGGACTGTTGACCCCGGTCAACTCCCCCGCGGACTCCTTCCTTTTCTGGAAGAAGCGCGCCACCCCATCTTCTCCGATTTTCCCACGCGTCTCCAGGCTGTCTCCCACGCAAATCTCATGCCCGGATTCTTCGCCTATCATCCATCTTCCTCGCCCGATCTTTCGCCACGAAATCAACACCTTCCATCGCTGTCGCCCCTCAACCCTAATCGCCCCTGTCACCTTATATATTCTTCCCTCCGCCGCCTCCGCGCCCCATCTTTTGGACCATCTCCTTCTCCCCCAGTGACCTCCATAGGCATCGCGAGAGTGACAGCAAGCGTCTGCCCTTGTTGCAGTGAGGTGAGGAAGCGAATCCATTGATCCGGCGAACTTCGCCGCCACTGCTCCGCCACCAGCGTCGAGCATCGAGCCTCAGGCCTTGACGCCCTTCGAGGCTACGACCAGGAGTTAGCCACACTCCAGCATAGTCTTCCGCTCCACCCAGGTAATCAATTAGCTCTTCTATTTCTTCAATTTCCGATTTCGCCCAATTCGTATCTCCGACGCATTTCTCCGATTCCGACCATCTCGCGTTACATCTCGACCATCCGACCCGATCATCACCTTCGCAATCCCCTCACGCACCTTCTACGCCCTTTCACTCAACCCAGATCGCACAGGATCTGGGAGTCGAGCTCCATCGTCTCCGCTTCGCCGGAGCTCGTTCGCTCCACCGCACAGACGACCTTCACCCCGCTTCCTTGGGTCGAGGCACTTTGCCCTCGACCCGCGAAGCGTTCTGGTTGCTTTGCAGGTCCAAAGGGAGGCGTCTGAGGCTTCCCCACTTCAGGCCAGGAGCTTCGCGCCGCCAGCCTCGCCGGAGCCCCTCCAGGGCTCGGCTGGGCCATCGGCCATCACCATCAGCTGCGGGCAGTCACCAGGAGCGTGTTCCGATCAGTAGCAGCAGCTGAGGAGGACCGGAGTCCACGCACGAGGCCGGCGAAGTTCGCCGGCGTCGAGTTCTTGCACCATCCTCCAGAGCCGTCCGATGCACCCTCTGCTCCAGGTCTGATCGTGACCGTCCGATTCGTTGAGGAGCAGCGTCCATTCGATCATCCAGAGGAGCTATCTGGACCGTCCGAGCAGAGAGAGAGGGATTCCATTCACCGGAGACGTCAGATCATCCACGTGGACCTCCCTCCGCCGTCGATCGAGCCGAAGAGGAGAAGAGAGGAGTAGCGCCAGCACATCCAGACCGTTCGATCAACACGTGGCGCCTATCCGACCGTCGGCTAATAAAGGGGTAAATATCGTAGGGCCCCCTCGTAGTTTGTCATTTCCTTTTTAGTACTGTAATTATTTTTAGAAACTTTTTCACTTAGGGTTATTTGCAGTATGGACCTCGTGCTTTATTTTAATTGCATGTATGCCCCTGTGTGTGTGACCACGTGCGTCGTCACGTGTGTATCTGGGCATTTTACATATTTCGTCCTGTAGATCTGGGATGTTATTCATTGAATGAAATGTTTTGTTTATTTGCAAATACACCCCTGTGAATGCTTTATTTCCGCATGTGCGAATTTATTGGGTTTTTTGCAATTTCGACCCTGGGCTTTTGATACGGGTTATCAAATAGCCCTTGGACTTAGTTTCTCTTGCAATTTGGTCCCTGTGTGCCCCAGCCACGTGCCACGCACGTGACTTGCTGGGTATTTTGCACCTAGGCCCCCAGAACTTTTGGGTATTTGCACTTAGGTCCCTGTGCACAGTGCCCCACCTTTATTTTTGAATAAAATATCAAACGACCTCCAAATCCAATGAGATTTTGACACATGGCTCCTGCCATGGTGTGGGAATTTCTGTGATTTTTGAGGACATTTTTGATTTCATTTATTATTTTTAAAAATTCAAAAACCCCTATTTTTGCCACTGTTTGACTTTAAAAATACCAAAAAAATATAAAAACTCCACCAAAAATTCTAAAAAAATTAGGACTTGTAGTTTGCTTGCTGTTTGATTTTCCAGCCATTCTTGGTGACTTTTCATCACTTAAAAACCCTAAAAATTGAAAAACCCCTAAAAACTCATAAAAATTATAATAAATAAATTAAAAATCCAAAAACAATAATTAGGGTGCCTAAATTTTCCTTATTCTTTCTAGATTATAGGAAAATTACCTTTAGGGCTTTTTGAGATCCAAGAGTATTTTATTCTTGGGTCTTAAGCCTTGCTGGACAGTACCCTTTGTTTTTCGCATTGTTTGATTTTTAATAAATAATTTACCCATTAGAAAAATTCCAAAAATTCACCAAAAACAGTAAAGAACTTAAAAAATATAAAAACCATTTTTCCTTAATTTTTGCATTATTTTTGGAGTGTTTTATAAATTGTTGAAGTTGCCTTGCATTCATTTTACTTCATTTTCTTTATAATCTAAAAAATCTAAAAATTATAAAAACAAATAAAAACACTAAAAAAAAAAAGACTCCCTTGGATTTCTGACTACATCGTAGGCTATTTAGCCAATCTGTGCTCCTTGTGTTCGACCCTGGGAGCTATACCAGGTTAATCCTCTAGCAGGACCACTTCTCTGTGTTTCATTGATTTATTTTCATTTGTGGTTCATTTTCTTGATTGACTCAGCCCGAGTGATTGAGGTCGCAACGACCTACATCATTCTACACCTTTACCTCTGTCGTTCGGGCGGTCGTCATATACCACCATCTACAAGTCTGGAGATGGTGGTGACTAGTCGGTGGGCTGCGGCTACTGGTACGGCTCCGCCTGTACAAGATGAACCTGTCTAGGTTGCTGGTGAGAGCTGGAGCGCTGGGACGAGCTGCTGCTGCCGTGATCGCCTCATGACTGAAGACAGGGCTGGGAAGCCGTCTGTGCCTCCTGGAGACACATGAGCTCTGTCTTCAAGTCACTCAAAGTCTGTGCCATCTGCTCCATCTGAGTGATGCCCTGGCACTGCTTCTTCTCTATAATCTCCATCCGGTCCAGCTTCTCGCTGATAATCCCCATGTCCGTAGCTGATGACTCAGCTTGTGCTGCTGTTACCGCGGACGAACTGGAAGGACCGGCGTCGACCCGTGCTATCCTCTGGTACTGCACGGTCTGTGGCTGCTGGGGTCTGCCCTGAGTATATAACCGGGTCTGGGACATCACCATGTAGTTCTCAGCCATCTTCTCGTAGATAGCCCAGACCTGGTCGTGATCCTTGGCGAAGTAAGACCCGCCACAAGAAGCGTTCACCAAGCCCTGAAGCTCTGGTGTCAGCCCGCTGAAAAAGCTCTGAACAAGGTTCGGCTTGGAAATGTTGTGGTGCGGGCATCTATCAGTCAGCTCTCTGAACCTCTCCCATGCCTCGTGGAACTGCTCGTTGGGGAGCATGGAGAAGTTGCTGATCAGGGCTCTCGCGGCATTGGTCCGCCTGAGTGGATAGTACTTGTGCAAGTACTCGGTACGGAGCTGCTCCCAAGTGTACACAAACTTCCCCAAATGTTTCAGCCAGGTGGCTGCTCTGTCTTCCAAAGAAAAGGGGAAGGCAATCATCAGTATCGTGTCCTGGTCCACCTGACGGTCGTGGACAGTACTGCAAATCATAAGAAACTACTGGAGGTGGAGATGGGGATCCTCGGTAGCGAGCCCATGGAAACGGGGGAGGAGCTGCAAGGTGTTCGGGGGGAACTTAAAATTCCCCACGATGGATGGTAAAACAACCCAGTGATGCATCAGGGTCGATCCGGGGTTGTGCAACTCCCGCATCGGTCTCGGTGGGTCTCCTGCTCCAACCGCGGCGGCGGCCGCTGCGGCTGCTGCTGCTGCATCATCTGGGACCCTTGGCCCGTCTCTACGCTGCTCTCGCTCTGCTCTCATCTGCTCCATCTCTCTCCTCATGTCCAACATGAAAGCTCCCTGATCCCTCAACTGCTGCTGCACTGTCTCGAGGGAGGCGATCAGGGTGGAGTTGATCGTACCCTGGTCCAGAACAAAATGCTCAGGCTGTGGACCTCTACTGCGATCATCAGAACCGACGGTCATGGTCTCTGCAAAATCAAACGATCCATACTCAGGTGCTGCTAAATCTGAAAGTCTCTCCTCTGGCACTGGCCTCTCGGAACAGAAAGAAAGGGGGTCGAGGGGGAACAGGGTGGAATCGTACTCGGGCTCGGAGAGCTGGTCTCGGCTCTCGTGAACCAACCTAGATGAACGGGTAGACGTGCCCGAAAGCAGTGCAGCCAGAGGTTGCCTAAGAGATCGTCTGCCCATCATCTTGATGTGGCGAGTAAGACGGATGAGATCTGGAAAAACTATGATCACAAGCAAACCCCCAGTTTACCAACGCAACGCGAGATGAAGACCGTAAAGGCTCGGTCAATTTATCTTGTCAATTTTATTTTGGTGAACAATCAAGATATCTGAGCGATTACGTGACCTGTTGGGATACCCGATACTTTCCCAACCGATTGTCCCGCACAGAAGTAGTCGGTAATCAGTCGAGAAGAGTACCGGAGGGCTCTACCTAGTGTTCGGGTCACTCTCTCGCACAATCAAACCAACCAATGAGGGGGTTGCTCTCCCCAAGACAAGTTTTAAATGAAGTGTCTTTTAGGATCAATAGTTTTAGCAGTCCCAATTTTATGGTTTTTCTTTTTAGGTCTTTTTCAATAAAAACAAAAACGCCTAACGAATTTTTCGGTTCTCCTGCTTATTAAGTCAAAAACAGGGGGAGAAGACGAAAAAGCTGATGCGCGATGAAATCAATGATGCATGCAGAGTAAGAAATGCGTACCTAACTCCAGCACTCTACATGCAATATGATCCGCGCAGAATTGAAAGACAGAAAGTAAACTACCTATATGGTGCAACGGAAAACCGAATCCCTAAGCAGGCAACTTCTACTCGAAAGAACCGTCCAGCTGGTCACCAGCCTTCGATCCAAAGGGTCCAGCCTCGGTCTACCCCTCCTCCTCCCGACACATCGGGTTCAGGAGCAGCGCTTTGCAGGGCAGGCTACGGGTTCACAAGCAGTCTATTAGGTGTTTGGATCCTACTCAGTACGACACAATCAAACACAAAATTCCTAAAGCTAGGGGATCGAGAAAAACCGCGTGAAACCGGAAAAGGCAGCGAAAAATAAAAACCGTGAAGAAAGCCGCGAAAAAGCCGACTAACTAATGGGTCCCCCGAGCACACCGGTGCTCGGCGAAATAGACCTGAGAAAGTGTCTAAGTCGAAGTCTGTTGTCCCTGTATTATTACAACAAATCAAATGAATAAAAGTCTAAGCTAATCTAAACCTCTCCCACTCAGCTACTCTCTCATGCTCTCCTGCGGCTCCGTGCAGAAGGGAGCCGCCTCCGAATCCCGCAGTTGCACCGACTTCTCGAGATTCATCGCCTCGGTCCTCGGGTCCTCGCAAGAAAGAAACAGAGTGTCACAGACCAAATAAAATAATCAAATAAAGGCAGGAAACTAAACAGGGGTATATGTGCAAAAATGGCAAACAAAATAAACAAGCAAAATCAAACAAAAACAAAAATAAAACAAAAGAAAATAAAATAAAATAAAACGAAAATAAGAGAAAAATAAAAAGCCGCAGACTCAGAAAAAGCCGCGGAAAGCCGCGAAAAAGAAAACAAAAAGAAAATGAAAAATAAAGAAAAAGACTACTAAGTCGTGCTCCCCGGCAACGGTACCATTCTGATGACACGCCTGGCAACTAGGGTAAAGGCAATCAAGGGTCGTTGCGACCCAAGTCACCAAGAGCGGTCGATCAAGAAAAATCAGACCACCAAACAAAGGCAAAAATCAAAGAAAGCTCAAGTAGCGGTCTCGCTATTATATTAACCTGGTATAGTGACCAGGGTCGAACACAAGGAGCACGTAATGGCCTTGCTGCCTACGAAGTAGTATAAAATAAAATAAAATAAAGTGATTTTTTGGTGGATTTTTAATCCTTCTTATATTTTTTTGGATTTTTAAATTAATAAAGAAAATAAAAAAGCAATGAATCAAGCAACTACAAACAATTATTTATCTACTCAAAAATCATCCAAAAATTCAAACAAAAATGTTTTTATGTTTTCTATATTTTTTACTGTTTTTGGGTAATTTTTGGTATTTTTCTGATTGTTAATGAATTTTATAAAAATCAAACAAGACAAGAAAGGAGAGGTACTGTCCAGTCAGACTTGGAGGACCAAATTAAAATGCAAAATGGCCCTATCAGGGTCTGAAGGTAATTTTCCTCTATAGTATGAAAATCAAGGAAAATTTAGGCCCCAGAATTATTAAATTTTTATTTTTCCTTTAATTATTAGAATTTTATGTGTTTTTAGGGGTTTTGTAATTTTTATGGGTTTTATAAAGCTAAAAATGACCAAAATTGGTCATAAAGTCAAACAAGGCAAAACAAGCAATCTTAAATTTTTTTGTAATTTTTAGAGCTGATTTAATATTTTTTTGTGATTTTTAAAGTTAGACAGTAACAAAAATGAGTGTTTTTGAATTTTTAAAAATAAAAAAAATAATAAAAAATGTCTCCAAAAATTAAAGAAAATTTTACACCATGGCAGGAGCCATGTGTCCAATTTTCATCGACTTTGGAGTTGGTTTACTTTTTTATAAAAATCAAAAACAATGGTATAGTGCGTAGGGACCTGTACGCAAATAAGTCAAGTTCCAAGGGGTCCGGTGCAAATTCTCCACGAAATCACGTGCACATGACCTGGGCACTCAGGGACCTAATTGCAAGAAAACTTAAGTTCCTGGACTGTTTAGTAACACGTACTAAAAGTCCAGGGGCTCAAGTGTAAATTACCCACGAAATATAGCACATGTGCATATAAAACACTCACAGGGGTATTTATGCAATTACTAAAAACTTAATTCCATTCAATAACACCCTGAAACAACCAGCCCATATATGCAATTAACCCACAAAAGCACGTGTCGAAGCACGTGTTCCACTACAAACAGGGGTATAAAAGTAAATACAGGAAACAACAGGGTTCGAAGTGTAAATGTACTAAAATAAAAACAACTAAGTACGATATTTACAGGATTAACTAATAACAAAAACAAACAGAGGGGCCTATAAGAAATTTACCCCTTATTATATCCGAAGGACGGATGATCGCCACGTGGAGATCGGACGGGTGAGAAGCGGCGTGGCTAACCCTCGACGATCGGACGGTCCTGGTCTCTCCTCCACTGATCGAACGGTGATGGCTGCTCCTGGCGTGGACGGCTACGATCTAAACTGGAGCTGGAGGACGATCGGACGGCTGTGGAGGATGCTCGATGAACAGGCGGCCGGCGAACTTCGCCGGCCTCGTGCGCGTACGGGGGAGCTCCTCGGAGGCTGCTGAAGATCGGAGATGCTGCGCCTTGGCCTCCCGCGTCGAATGGTACCCTCCGATGGTGGCGAGGAGCTCTGGAGAGCTCTGGCGGCACTGGCGGAGGAGGAGCAGCTGCTCCAAAGAGACGAGCCCTCAGATGGATTCGTTTGGACCTGAAAAGCACGGCAACAGACTCGCGGGTCGAGGGCAAAGTGCCTCGACCCTGTAAGCGGAGGTGAAGGTGGATGGTGCGACGGGGCGTGCGAGCTCCGATGGAGCGACGACAGAGGAACTCGATACCCAGTTCCTGTGCAAACTGGGGTGAATAAGTGGGCGAAGAAGGTGCGCGAGGGAACGGCGGAGATGATGAGCTATTCCGATGATCGGGACGAAGGCGAGGGTGGTCGGAATTGAAGCTCGACGGTGACGGAGCGATTTGGGGGAAAATGAAAATTCGGGAAATAGAAGAAGAACGGGGACTACTTACTGGTCGAGGTCGAATGTGGAGGAGCTGGGGATGCTCCAGGTCCTTGCCTCAAGGGCCGTCGGTGCCCGAGGCTCGAGCACCACCTCTAGGTGGCGCACGACGGCGTGTAGCTGCCGGATTAGTGGTCCGGTCTCCCTTTCCTCGCTGCGACACGGCCGGGAGCGAGCTGTCACTCTCGCGGAGGCTGTGGAGGTCCTGGGGTGGAGAGAATCGATCCAAAAATGAGTGGGGAAGGAGGCGGAGCTCGGACTAAATACCTCTAGGGGTCCGGCTAAACGGGAGTCGGGCGAGCAGCTCGAAGCGCGGATCCCCAAAATCCACCCCGGGCATGGATAAGGGATGATCAAGCTCGGATTAGGACCTGGGGTTAACGGATTTTATGATCGGATCGAGTGTGCAAAATTTTGAGAAATCGGGTTGCGGGCACGGATCCGGGACTAAGTGGTCCAGGGGGGAGTTGACTGGGGGGTCAACATCCCCCGTGGACCAATGGGAGCTAGCCATGTGGAAATGTTTTGAAAATTCAAAAAGAAATAATAAATGGCCGAATTATTAAAAACTCAAAACATGAAAAATGTTTATTTTATTTTTTTCTATTTTTTTGTTTTTTAATTAATTTTTCGAAATAAAAATAGGGTTTGTACACTATAGTGCTATACATAGGTATATTTACAATATAGATTTTTAATTTTTGATTTTTTAATTTGTTATTTTTGTACATTTTTATTCCCCTTTTATATTTTATTTATTTATAGCATAAAATTAGGAATAAAAAGGTATTTTTATTTTATTTTTATTATTTATATTCAAGGGGTATATAATTAGATATATACATATATATACATGGTATATGTACAATGTTCTTTTTGGTTTTTAATTTTGTTCTTTTTATTTGATTTTTGTTTTTATGGTTTTTATTTTATTTATTTACAACATAAAAGATAGAATATATACAAATTTTTAGGGATTTTAATTTATTTATTTACAAGGCTAAATAAATATAAGTGTGGGTTTTTATACATGGTGAATATGTACAAGGAATGTTATTTTTTATTTTCTTTTTAATTTTTCTATTTTTATTTTGATTTTGTATTTACAAATATTTACAAATATATACAAGCCCATTTTATTCTATTTTTAGAGGAAAATATTTTTTATTATATTTACATGTATATTTACACACATGAGCTCCCTATCTCTCTCTACTTTGGCTTTTATGCGGTCAGGCCCATGCTGAGCCCTCCCTTGGGATTAGGTTGCTCAATATTTATTCTAAATATTTCCCTCTTTTTCTTTTAATTCTTTATTCTTTTATTTTTGCACAAAAACATGCTAATTATTACTTTTTACACTATGCATGCTTTTTGGTAATTATTTGTATTTACAAGTATCTACATGCATTTGCAAAGGTTTTTGTAGCTAAAATATAAGAATAAAGAGTGATGAATGAGTATTCATCACCCAGCAAGCTTCCTGTGTTGTTTTTCAGGTCAGAAGAGGCCCATCTGAGGACCTCAGCATCCAGGCACAGGAGCCCAGCTCCACCTTCGTCGCCGGAGCGCCTTGGAGCTTCTTGGCGTCATTGGAGGAGCCCATCATCTGCGGGAGGCCGCTGCGATTCCGTTCCACCCATTTGCAGCCCCCGAGGAGGACAAGTGCAGCAGTGGTGCTCCGGCAAAGTTCGTTGGAGCCGTGTTCTTCCAGGACCTCCAGGAACCGTCCGTTCCCCCTCGCCGCTCCAGACTTGATCAGCACCGTCTATTTGAGGAGCAGTCCATCACTGTTCGATCAGGCCGAGGGATGATCATCACCGTCAGATCCAGCAAGGAGTGCCCTTGATCCAGAGCGTCAGATTAGCCACGTGGCACACCCCCGTACTTCGGATAATAAGGGGTAAATTTCACTTAAGCCCCCTCCTGTTTTGCTTTTATCAATTAGTCCTGTAAATAGTTTAAGTAGTTGTTTTAATTTTGTAAAATTGCACTTAGGACCTGGACCTTTAGTGTATTTGCATTTTCATCCCTGTGTATGTGAGACACGTGCTTCGTCACGTGGATTTTGGTGAATTTGCAATGTATGGGCTGTTGTTTTGAGGAGTTATGGAATGAAATTTAGTTTTTGATATTTACATCCATGCCCCTATGAATGCTTGTATTCGACATGTGCTGAATTGTTTGGACATTTTGCAATTTCTTCCCTAGACTTTTAGCACATGTTGTTAATAAATCCCTGGAAGTAATTTTTGTTGCATATAGGTCCCTCTGTGCCTAGACCACATGCAGCGTGCGTGGGGACTTGGACAAATTGCACGAGGGACCCCCAGATTCCTGGTTTTGTTACTTTTTGGCCCTTAGAAATACTTTTCATAGGAAATAGGTCCCTATGCACTGTGTGATTGTTTTTGATTTAAATAAAATATCAAAATTAACCCAAATCATGTGAAAATTGTATACTAGCTCATGCCACTATGTAAGATTTTCACTAAATTTTGGGTACATTTTTGTGCATTTTTAGTATTTTTAAAAATTCAAAAACCTTTATTTTTGCCTCTGTCCATATTAAAAATTCCTAAAAAAAATATTAAAACCTTTTTAAAAATTCCAAAAAAATTAAGTTTTGTGTGTTGTGTTTTTGATTTCTGTCGATTTTTGGCAATTTTTGGATTTATAAAAAGCTTAAAAAATAAAAACCCTTAAAAACCCATAAAAAATCTAAAAAATCATAGAAAACTCAAAAATTCACAATTTCTTTTCCTGAATTTTCATTTTTGATTATGCTTTCTAAAGAAATACATCCAGGCTCTTTTAGGACCATTTTATATTTTAATTTGGTCCTCCAAGCCTGACTGAATAGTTTGCCTTTGTTTTTGCCTTCTTTCATTTTTTAAAAAATTATGTAAAAATCATAAAATTCTCAAAAATTCACCAAAAATAGTAAAAAACATCTAAAACATAAAAATATTTTTGTTTGAATTTTTGGACCAATTTTGGGTGTTTAGATAATTAGCTAAAGTTGCTTGTTTTTGTGTTTTATTATTTTCCTTCATAATTAAAAATCCAAAAAAATATAAAAATATTAAAAACCACCAAAAGAATATTTGTTTTTATTTTATTTGTTTTTCGACTGGGAGCTATACCAGGTTAATCACCTAGCTAGGACCGCGATTTTAGTTTTCATTGTTTTTCTCTCTTTGTTTGGTGGTCTGATTTTTGTTTCTTGATCGAGCTCTGTCTTGAGTGACTGAGGTAGCAACGACCTTAGTGATTCCTTTACCTTAGTCTATCGGGCGGCTCGTCAGAATGGCGCCGTTGCCGGGGAGCATGGCTTAGTAGTCCATTTTCATTTTCTTTCTTTTTATTTTCTTTTGATTTCCTCGGCTTTCCACGGCTTTTTCTTCGTCCGCGGCTTTTTGTCTTTCTTTTATTTTTATTTTCTTTTATTTTGTTTTCTTTTGTTTTTGGTTGTTTTGCTTGTTTATTTTTATTTCCTATTTTTGCACATATACCTGTTTTCTTCTATTTGCTTTATTTGCTTGGTTTGACACTTTGTTGTTTTCTTGCGAGAGCCCGAGGACCGAGGCGGCTCTTCTCGAAGAGCCGGTGCAACCGCGGCGATCAGAGGTGGCTCCCTTCTGCACGGAGCCACAGAAGAGCGTGAGGAGACAGCAGAGTGCGGGCGTAGATAGTTTAGTGTAGTTTTTATTTCCTGCTCATTTGAACTAATGTTGTAATAATACAGGGACATGACCATCAGACTCAGACTTAGACTATCGGGGTCTGTTTCGCCGAGCACCGGTGTGCTCGGGGGACCCCTCGGTTTTTCGCGGTTTTTACGTGGCTTTCCACCGTTTATTTCATGCCTTTGTTTCTCACGGATTTCAGCCCCTAGCCTTAGGATTTTTGCTTGACTGTGACGTAAATAAATAGGATCCAAACACCTTAATAACCTTGCATGTACCTATAGATCGATTAATTAGACCAAAATAAAAAAGATTAATAAAAAGACTATTTGGTCACCTGAGGGGCCACACACCACTAGAGGTCGTATATAGCGCTGACATGATCCGTTGTGGCGGGCACCGATTGGCATCCGAGACCGGACTCCGACCCCTCTTGATTGACCACTTAGCCACTGTTCTATCGAGTAAAACTGCTTGTTAGGGCACGGATTTCTGCCTACATCATTTAGGTAGTTTTATTTCTGTCTTTAAATTCTGCGCAGATCATTTTGCATGTAGACTGCTGGAGTCAGGTACTTATTTCTTACTCTACATGCATCATTGATTTCTCACGCATCAGCTTTTTTGACTTCTCCCCCCGTTTTTGGACTTAATAACCTGGAGAATCGAAAAATTCGTTAGGCGTTTGTTTTTATTTGAAAAATACCAAAAAAATCAATCATAAAATATGGGACTGCTAACTCTATTTTATCCTAAAAGACACCACACTGAAAAAACTTGTCTTGAGGAGAGAAACCCCCTCCTTGTTTGGTTTGCATGTGCGAGAGAGTGACCCGCACCTTAGGATAGAGCCACATCTAGACCCCTTTTAGACTACTGCTTCTGGGCTAGTCGTTCTCCAGTGAGGATTGCTCCGGTCTCCGGTAAAGTGGGCTGCGATATCCTTAACAGAGCGAGCCGATCGGGTAGTCGGTAAACGGTCCGCGGCTTGTACTGGCTGGGAAAGATCTAGTTTGGGATCGGGCCAGTCTCCTGGGGGAACCGAATTCCCAACAGGTCACGTAATCGCTCTGCTATCTTGACTTGATCACCTAATAAAAACTGACAAGATAATTGACCGAACTTTTACGGTCTTCAGCTCGCGTTGAGTAGGTGAATCAGGGGTTTGCTTGCTGATCATTGTTGTTTCCAGATCCCATCCGCCCGACTCGCCAGATCAAGATGATGGGCAGAAGGTCCCTTAGGCAGCCTCTGGCTGCACGACTTCCCAACACTTCTGCCCGCTCATCTAGGTTGGTTCGTGAGAGCCGAGACCCGCTCTCCGAACCCGAGTTCGACTCCACCCTGTTCCCCCTCGACCACAATTCTATCAGTCCAGAGATACCCGTGCCAGAGAGGAGACCACATTCAGATGATTTATCAGCACCTGAGTTTGGGTCTTTTGCCTTTGTAGAGACCATGGCCGGCAGCAGTGATGATCACACCAGAGGTCCCCAGCTAGAGAAGACATTCATCTTGGACCAGGGTGCGATCAACTCTACCCTGATCGCCTCCCTCAAGACAGTTCAGCAGCAGTTGAGGGATCAGGGAGCCTTCATGATAGAGATGAGGTGCGAGATGAAGCAGATGAGAGCCGACCGAGCCCAGTGCGGCCCAGGAGACGGGCCGAGGATACCCGATGATGCCGCAGTAGCCACAGCAGCTGCAACAGCAGCCGCAGATCCACTGAGACCGATGCGGGAGTTACACAACCCCGGATCGACTTTGACGCATCGTTGGGTCGTACTTCCAGCCATCGTGGGGGACTTCAAGTTCCCCTCGAACACCTTGCAGCTCCTCCCCCGGTTCCATGAGCTCACCACTGAGGAGCCCCATCTCCACCTACAAGAGTTCTTGATGATCTGCAGCATCGTCCATGACAGACAGGTGGACGAGGATACCATTCGCATGATTGCCTTCCCCTTCTCACTAGCAGACAGAGCAGCCACCTGGCTGAAGCATCTGGGGAAGTTTGTCTACACCTGGGAGCAGCTCCGCACTGAGTACTTGAACAAGTACTATCCACTCGGGCGGACGAATGCAGCGAGGGCCCTGATCTGCAACTTCTCCATGCTCCCCAATGAGCGATTCCACGAGGCATGGGAGAGGTTCAGAGAGTTGACAGATAGATGCCCGCACCATGAGATATCGAAGCCGAACCTTGTTCAGAGCTTCTTCTGCGGGCTGACACCAGAGCTACAGGGCTTGGTGAATGCTTCTTGTAGCGGGTCCTACTTCTCCAAGGACCATGATCAGGTCTGGGCCATCTACGAGGAGATGGCCGAGAACTATATGGTGATGTCCCAGACCCGACTCTACACACAGGGACACCCTCAGCCACAGACCGTGCAGTACTAAAGGATCGCACGGGTCGACGCTGGTCCATCCACTTCGTCAGCGGCGGCAGCACAGGCCGAGACCACAGCCGGTGACATGGGCATCATCAGCGAGAAGCTGGACCAGATGGAGATCATAGAGAAGAAGCAGTGCCAGGGCATCACGCAGATGGAGCAGATGGCACAGACTCTGAGTGACCTAAAGACACAGCTCATGTGTCTCTAGGAGGCACAGACGGCTTCCCAGCCCCGTCTTCAGGCATGAGGCGATCTGAGTAGCAGCGACAGCTCGTCCCAGCGCTACAGCCACCAGCAGCCTAGACAGGTTCACCTTGTACAGGCGGAGCCGTACCAGCAGCTGCAGCCCACCTACTAGTCACCACCATCTCCAAACACACAGATGGTGGTCTACCAGCCGGATCAGCCTCCGGTCGTACTCCCACCAGCCACCTATGATCAGGAGCCATTGATGGACGTCAACGGGATTTGGTACGACCGCCCCCATCTCGGTATTCGACGAGATCATCCCGGATTCCGTTGGTCAGCCGGAGGTGCCAGTTCCCAGCAGCAGCCTCAGGTTCAGGGTAGCCAGTACGACCATCAGAGAGATCACCAGCAGCAGCAACCCCCAGTGTACCAGCAGTAGTAGCAGCAGTCACAACAGTATGGTCCTCGTCCCTACCAGCAGGGACATTCTTGGAGGCGTGATCAGCCTCAGCCGCAGTATCATCCCCAATCATACCCCTCTCACCCGCAGCAGCAGCAGCAACCTCACTACTAGTGAGGCCACCCGTCAGGTTCTCATGGGCCATCCTATGAGAACCCCGCTTTAGATGACATAGCCCGCCTCCTTAATGACCAACATGCTACCTTTAGACGGGAGATGGACGAGTTCCGCCTGGAGATGCGGGAGATTGTGAGAGGGAAGGCTGCCATACCTGCCCAGATCGAGCCCAATCCGAACAACCTCAAGAGGAAGTCTGAGCAGGTAGATTTCACAGAGTATGCCACTCCTAGTGATGCATTTGGTGATATGTCTGCCTATCTTTTTGATACTGACTTTATCTCACTTAGGAGCGGTAGGATGCCAGCAGGCGGCGCCTCGTCTGAGCGACACCCCGAGGATACTTCCAGAGCCCCAGGCGAGGAGGAGAGCGGTGCTGATGCCGCGAGAGATGATGACGGTGGTACTGATGCCACCATGTATGCTGATCCCACTGGCCATACTGATGTCGTCGAGTCACTAGATGGAGGAGGTGGTATTGATGCCACCGTTGTTGCCGAGCCAGAGCGCGGTGCTGATGCTGCACGACCAGCCGAGGGTGGTGCTGATGCCACCGTTTTTACTTCTGAGAGTCCTGTAGTCCTTCCTTTTGTTCATGTATCTCAGGACATTTCTGGCAATAAAGGAAAGGGTTTGTTTTCTTCTGGTCTACCTGTGGTGCTTGATGTATGTGTGGACTCTGCCGTCGAGCAGCCTAGACCCTCTCCTAGTCCTTCATCTGCAAAGGACCTTGTGATCCCCTTCCCTAGAGCACTCCAGATGGGGAAGGGGAAGAAAATAGAAAATCCAAAAAAGAGGCAGCAGGAAGAGTTCAGCCAGCAGATGATCGACCGCTTCCACATTCAGCTAACTCTTCAAGAGGCTTTGCAGCACATCCCTCTATTCCAAAGATCGCTCAGAGACAGGACCACAATTAGGAGGAAGAGGAGGAACCGCCAGTCCGAGATCCATGTGCTGACCAGAGCCACTTGTTTCGCGATTCAGAACCGTCTACCGGCCAAGAGGCCAGATTCAGGAGCCCCTTATGTCAGATGCCATATCAGAGAGCAGAGGTTCGGCCGTACTCTATTAGACAGCGGTTCATCGATCAACCTACTTCCGGCAGCCCTTCTCGACCGCTTCGAGTTGGGCACTCTATGACATAGAAGGACAATCCTTCAGTTTGCTAATCGATCTGTCAAGAGGCCGAAGGGGTTGCTGAGGGACGTTGTTGTCACGATTCAGGGCCTGCAATTCCCCGTGGACTTCGTAGTGTTGGACATGGAGATCCCTGAGTCAGTGACAGATACCCCCATCATTCTAGGTCGCCCGTTCTTGGCCACAGCCAAGGTAGTGACCGACCATGATAGCGGGAAGGTATACTTTTGCGTCGAGGACGAAAGTGTACAAATAGAGACGGTCGAGGACATCAGATTCAGAGATGCAGCATGCTCAGAGCCGACCATTAATTTAGAGAAGATGACAGATGCAGGGCTAGACATCCACCAGGACTGCGACTTCGTGATTACAGATGATGAGGCAGTTTGGGCAGATCTAGATGCACATGCCATCCTCTCACCTTCAGAGTCCGCTGATGCAGAGACGCCAGCAGAGGAGAGCTTGGAGAGCGCATTCCTGGTCCAGGATACCTTACAGGCAGCAGATCCGGTTCTTAACCGTGAGATAGAGTTTTTCAGTGAGTCCGATACAGATCCCTCGGAGTCAGATTTTGATTGGGCAGAGTTTGATGATTTCATACCAGATCTGACTTCCACTGAGCCTGCAGCTAGGGAGGAGGTAGATGCCATGCAGAGCAGAGATAGTCCAGTAGAGCAGCCTTCCCCAGATTCAGAGTGTGAGTGAGAGTTTCAGTTTTCCCATGCAGATTTGGCATCATTCACTCAGAGTTTTCAGAGGCCAGATCCACCAGCACCCAGTTGTCCAGAGCTGAAGCCACTTCCTGCGTCGCTGAAGTATAGGTTCCTTGCGGGTGAGCATGAGATGTACCCAGTCATTATCTCCACCGATTTGACTGGAGAGAAGGAATCCCGTCTGATGAGGGTTCTTGCAAAGAACCGCAAGGCAATAGGATGGAGCGTAGCCGATCTCCAGGGGATAAGTCCGGCCCTGTGCTCCCACCATATCTATCTCAAGGAGGAGGCGAAGCCGTCGCGTGAGTTCCAGCGGCGGCTGAACCTGAATCTGAGAGAGGTTTTCATGAAGGAGATCTCGAAATGGTGGAGCGCCGATTTTATCTACCCCATATCCGACTCCAAGTGGGTCAGCCCATTGCATGTGGTGCCCAAGAAGACGGGCATCACTACAGTTGTCAGCGAGTCCGGAGAGGAGATTGCTACCCGGGTACCCACTTCTTGGCGGGTCTGCGTAGATTACAGACGACTCATCCAGGCCACCAAGAAGGATCATTTCCCCCTGCCCTTTATAGATCAGATCATTGAGAGATTGGCTGGGAAGAGCCAATACTGTTTTCTGGATGGGTACTCCGGCTACAATCAGGTGGCCATTGCTCCTGAGGACCAGGACAAGACTACCTTCACCTGTCCATTTAGCACATATGCTTTCAGACACATGCCATTCGGGCTATGCAACTCCCCTATGACTTTTCAGAGATGCATGCTGTCTATATTTTCGGACATGGTAGGGGAGTACTTGGAGGTCTTCATGGATGATTTCTCGGTCTACGACGACAGATTCGACTCCTGTCTTGACTGCCTAGACCGAGTCCTTCAGCGATGCATTGAGGTTCACCTTGTGCTGTCATAGAAGAAGATTCACTTCATGGTGACTCAGGGGACGGTGCTTGGCCATATCATCTCCAATATGGGCATAGAGGTTGATCCGACCAAGGTAGATGTCATTAGAAAACTCGCACCACCATCCAACTTGCGGCAGTTACAGTCTTTTCTGGGGCACGTCGGTTTCTACCGACGCTTCATTCATGAGTTCAGCAGGATTGCCCGGCCGTTGACTGATCTGCTGACGAAAGACACCGAGTTCCTTGTCGATGACAAGTGTCTTTCGTCGTTCGAGACTCTCAAGAAATGTGTTGTTGAGGCTCCTGTTCTCCAATCGCCTGATTGGCCTCTCCCATTCGAGATCATGATGGATACCTCCGATTTTTTCCGTAGGGGCTGTGCTGGGACAGAGGAGGGATGGAGTCCCATTTGCTATTCACTATGCTAGTTGTACATTGGATGTCGCGCAGCGGAACTACACAGTCACTGAGAAGTAGATGCTAGCCATAGTTTTTGCCCTATATAAGTTCAGATCTTACATCATCAGATCTAGAGTGACCATATACACTGATCATACCGCCATCAGGTACCTCATGGCAAAGAAGGATGCCAAAGCCAGATTGACCAGATGGATCCTTCTACTCCAGGAGTTTGACATAGAGATTAAGGATAAGCCTGGAGTCAAGAATGTGGTGGCGGATCATCTCTCCCGATTAGAGCATATTGAGGATTCTGAGCAGACTGAGCCTATATGTGAGACCTTCCCAGATGAGGTGATCATTGCTATCACCTCTCTCCCGTGATATGTCGATATTGTGAACTTTCTTGTTTCTAAGAAAGTTCCACAAGATTGGCCCAGACAGAGACTTGAGACCTTCCTCGCGAAGGCCAAGTCCTACCACTGGGAGGATCCCATCCTTTACCATGAAGGAGGGGATAACGTCTGGCGTAGGTGCATTCCTCATGAGGAGCACCATAGCGTCCTCACTTACTGCCACAAGCTTAAGGCAGGAGGACATCACTCTGGGAGGAGAACGGCACAGAAAGTGCTCCAATCCGGCCTATGGTGGCCTACCCTCTTCAAGGACTCTGATGAGTTCGTGAAGAGGTGTACTGACTGTCAGAGGATGGGCACTTATGGATAGCGTGATATGATGCTGATGCAGCCCATTCACTTCTGTGAGGTTTTTGACGCATGGGGCATCGATTTCATGGGTCCATTCCCTAAGAGTCAGGGATTCGAGTACATTTTGTTGGCCGTGGATTATGTTAGTCGTTGGGTTGAGGCCATCCCCGCCCGAACTGCAGATGCTAGGACTATTTGCAGATTTTTGAGGAACCATATCATTTCACGGTTCGGGGTACCTCGAGTGTTGATATCTGACGGGGAGTCTCATTTCGTCAACGACCAGGTAAAGGCCCTTGCTAGTGAGTTCGGCATAGACCATAGAGTTGCCACTCCATACCACCCTCAGACGAATGGTCTTGCCGAAGTGTCGAACGGGGAGATCAAGACTATATTGCAGAAAGTCGTCTGCCCTGACCGAAAGGATTGGTCACAGCTTTTGGACTCGGTCTTGTGGGCATATAGGACGTCTTTCAAGACACCTTTGGGCACATCTCCCTTTTGCCTCGTTTATGGCAAGCCATGCAATTTACCTGTTGAGTTGAGGCATAGGTCACTTTGGGCTGTCACTGATATACTTTTGTATCCAGATAGTGTAGGAGATCAAAGGAGGGCAGAGTTAGACACCTTGGAGGAGCTTTGTGATACCGCCTTCTCAAACAGCCTACAGTACAGGAGAGAGTGAAGGAGTGGCATGATTCTCATATCAGCCCCAAGCATTTTGAGCCTGGACAGAGAGTATGGCTGTTTGATGCTAGGCTTCGTCTATTTCCAGGGAAGCTACCGAGCAAATGGAAGGGACCATCTTTGGTGAGAAAGGTACACGACAATGGGAGTATTGACATATCTGAGTTGTCTTCTGAGAGTACCTTTCGAGTGAACGACCAGCGGCTCAAGCCACATCTAGATCATGAGCCGCGGGTCGTCGATGTTGCCCCTATTTACTTTGCGTGAGATGTGGTCTCTTGACTCACATCTATTGCATCTCACGCCTGATTATCACTGTTCTCCCGATTTATGTAGATCCAATTGTCCATATCATTCCATTCTTTAGTCCCACATCCCTTTCCGCATCTTTTGATTATGTTATACTTAGGGTGTACTTTACCCTAAGTATATGGGGGATGTAGGACTCTCAGGTATTCTTTTGATTCATTTTTACCCCTGTTTTTGCTGCCTATACTTAGGGATATTTTACCCTAAGTATAGGGGGGGTAGACCCTGTACATTCTTCACTCGGTTTTCCGTTTGTTTACAGCCTGCTATACTTAGGATTATTTGATCCTAAGTATAGGGGGGAAATCCGAGATCCTCTTGATTTCTATTCTTTGATTCATATTTGTATATAGCCTTCCTTTTCACTTCCCTATACTAATCACGAGTTATGTCTTCTTTATCGCTCTTGACTCTGAGGACATCGTTCGAGCTAAGTATAGGGGGGTGTGTATATATTTCGTATATACTTTAGCCATAACTCGTACTTTGTGTGAGTGTGTTAATAAATAAAAATGGCTAAAAACCCAAAAATCCATAAAAATTAAATATTTTTTCTGTAAATAAACATTCTTTTATTTGCACATACATAGCTATTGTATAAATTATTTTTGTAAAAATGTTTTCAAAATCTTTTTGTGTAAATAGTGTGTAAATATGTGCATATCAAAATTATGTATATAGTACAAAACTTTTCCAAAATGTTTTGAAAATCAAAAGTTTGCAAAAACCTTGTGTAAATTTGTGTAAATATTTTGCAAAACTTGCATTCATGCATACATCCATGGTTTCAAAACATTTTTCAAAAATTTTGCACATGAGTAAATATTGTGTACATAGCATCTTTGTATATATTTGTATAGTTTTTCCTAGATTATAGTTGACATTTAAGCTAGCCTGGAATTAAATTGGGAAATGGAGCTTGATTAAGATCTTAATCCACCTAATCATAAGAGGAACCTTATAGGGCTTAGGGTTAAGGCTTTTCAGGTCCATGGTGACTTAATTCTTTGAGTTCACTAGGCTATGATCACATGTCATCTCAATGAGCCTAAGTAGAGCACTTAACAACACACACATGACTCATATAGACAATGGCTTGACTTGGACCCGCACTTTACACCGAGCTCTCTACGGATGAGGTGGTGAGGAGGCAGTCTTCCTTGACTTGGGGTAGCATATGAGGGTAGTACTTCTAGGCGGAACCTCTCTTCTTCTTTTAGTGAAGGAAGTGCGTCTCAACTTGGTCTGGTTGCCATGAGGTCTAACGACAGGAGTTGTGGGTAGCAATAATGCTTCAAAAGAGGGATAGTCTACTGGCTCAAGAGGAAAAACTCCTTATGTACATATGCTGCACCGTGTAAATATGTTGTACAGATGCACTTGAAAAAAATGCAAAAAGAAAATAACTCCAAAAAAGTGGTGGGTCTGATAGAAAATGATAATCCCACTGGAGTATGTATATAGTGCAAATAAGCAAAGCTTGAGACTCATGGTTCCATCTTATGTAGCTTGCAGCAGGGAGACTTAGTACACTGGTTGAGCTCCCAAGGATACATAGCTACACTGGCCATGATCCATTCTCTTCTTCCCCCTCTTCTTGAGCCGGTTGAACTTTAACTTAGAAGGGAATACCCCGCTCCTCGAGGAAAGAGTGGCCAGACTAGGGTCATAGAGTTACCTTGTTGGGGAGGGTTGTCAAGTTGCTACTTCTGAGGTGGAGGGCTATACCTCACATGCACAGTGCAAGGAAAGATTCATAGTCTTCAGGGTTTGTGTATGTAGACTTGTTCTGATCTGGATTGTTGAGGAGTCCTGATTATAGATTAGTGGATCTTAGAGGCTGTTGAGTCTTAAACCTAAGTCTAAATAAGGTTCCGACACATCAATAATCCAAAGATCTGATCGAGCTCCATATTTCAATTTAATGAAGGCAAGTTTAATATTCAGCATTAATCCATGCATTTTCTCCTCTTTTTCTTTTTCTTTTTTTTCACTTCTTTTTCAAATAAGTGTTTGCAAAGGGACTAGCAAAGTTAAGTATAGGGGGTGATGAATACACATTCATCACTCTTTATTCTTTTATTTTAGCTACAAAACCCATGCAAAACACATGTATAATCTTGTAAATAACAATAATTAACATTCAGCATGCATTGTGTAAATATGCATAATTAGCATGTTTTTGTGCATAAATAAAAGAATAAAGAAATAAAAGAAAAAGAGGGAGATATTTAGAATAAATATTGAGCGACCTAATCCCAAGGGAGGGCTCAGCATGGGCCTGACCGCAAAAAAAACCCAAGTAAAGAGAGATAGGGAAGCTCATGTGTGTATATATACCTGTATATAAATAAAAATATTTTCCTCTAAATAAAATAAAAATGTATTTTTGTGAATTTGTATATACTTGTAAATATCTAATCAAAATAAAAATGGAAAAACAAAAATAAAAATAAAATTCCTTCATCCTTGTACATAGACCATGTGTATATAAATAACATATTTATTTATTTCACCTTGTAAATAAATAAATAAAAATCCCATAAAAAATATGTACATATTCCATATTCCATAATGTAGATAAACAAAATAAAAATCATAAAAACAAAAATAAAATAAAAAGAAATAAAAATCAAAATCAACATTGTATATATACCATGTATATATGTAAATATAACTATTTATTTAACCCTTGTAAATAATTAATAAAAATAAAATAAAAATACCATATTATTCCATATTTTATTTTATAAATAAATAAAATATAAAATTGGAATAAAATGAACAAAAAATAAATAATTAAAAATCAAAAATAAAAAATACATATTGTATATACCTATATATAATAATACTATATTGTAAATACATTATTTTTATTTCAAAAAAATAAATAAAAATCATTAAAAAAATAATTTAAAAATAAAGAAACATTTTTCGTGTTTTAACTTTTTTGAAATTCGGCCATTTACTATTTTTTATTTAATTTACAAATATTTAATAAATGGCGCGCTCCCATTGGTCCACGGGGGATGTTGACCCCCGGTCAACTCTCCCCCGCGGACCCCCTCCTGGCGGATCCAAGCTACTGACCCGATTTCTCCCCATTTTCCCTGCTTGATCCGCCCATCAAATCCTTAAATCACGGGTCCTAATCCTTCCCTGTAGATCCGAGACCTTCGCCCGGGGTGGATCTTAGGGGTCCGTGCCTTGACGTGCGTGCCCGACTCCCATTCTTCTCCAACCCCTAGCACTATTTAGCTTGAGCTCCAGCCGCAATTTACGCTATCTTTGGCCTCGTCTTCAATTCCCAGGAGCTCCATTCTCTACCCTAGAGTGACAGCTATCGGAGAGGACTGTTGCAGCGAGGAGGGAAGGTCCCAGCCATTGATCCGGCGACATCTCGCCACCGTGTGCCGCCCAGAGCAGCGCCCGAGCCTCGGGCCTTCGACGACCCTCGAGGCGAAGACCAGAGCTCCGTGAGCTCATCCGCAGTCGATATGCTCCATCAGGTAACCTTAATTCTTCTATTTTCCCTTAATTTCTGATTAACCCCAAATCGCTCCACCGCCGTCGTTCATCGAATACTCCCGCTCCGACCATCCATTTCATCGACCGACTCGACCAACACCTTCGCGAGACTCCCCTCCACGTTCTTCACCCACGCATTCCCCTTGGTTCGCCCCGAAACCAAGGCCCGACCTCCCTCACCGTCGCTTCGCCGGAGGTCAACCGCCTCGCCTCGCACGGCCACAATTTCACCCCTAAGTGGGACGAGGCACTTTGCCCTCGACCCAGCAAGCTTCCTGTGTTGTTTTTTAGGTCAGAAGAGGCCCATCTGAGGACCTCAGCATCCAGGCACAGGATCCCAGCTCCACCTTCGTCGCTGGAGCTCCTTGGAGCTTCTTGGCGTCATTGGAGGAGCCCATCATCTGCGGGAGGCCGCTGCGATTCCGTTCCACCCATTTGCAGCCCCCGAGGAGGACCAGCGCATCAGTGGTGCTCCGGCGAAGTTCGTCGGAGCCGTGTTCTTCCAGGACCTCCAGGAACCGTCCGTTCCCCCTCGCCGCTCCAGTCTTGATCAGCACCGTCTATTTGAGGAGCAGTCCATCACCGTTCGATCAGGCCGAGGGTTGATCATTACTGTCAGATCCAACGAGGAGTGCCCTTGATCCAGAGCGTCAGATTAGCCACGTGGCACGCCCCCGTCCTTCGGATAATAAGGGGTAAATTTCACTTAGCCCCCCTCCTTTTTTGCTTTTATCAATTAGTCCTGTAAATAGTTTAAGTAGTTGTTTTAATTTTGTAAAAAATGCACTTAGGACCTGGACCTTTAGTGTATTTGCATTTTCATCTATGTGTATGTGAGACACGTGCTTTGTAACGTGGATTTTGGTGAATTTGCAATGTATGGGTTGTTGTTTTGAGGAGTTATGGAATGAAATTTAGTTTTTGATATTTACATCCATGCTCCTGTGAATGCTTGTATTCGACATGTGCTGAATAGTCTGGACATTTTGCCATTTCTTCCCTAGACTTTTAGCACCTGTTGCTAATAAATCCCTGGAAGTAATTTTTGTTGCATCCCTATGTGCCCAGACCACGTGCAGCGCGCGTGGGGACTTGGACAAATTGCACGAGGGACCCCCAGATTACTAGTTTTGTTACTTTTTGGCCCTTAGAAATACTTTTCATTGCAAATAGGTCCCTATGCACCGTATGATTGTTTTTTATTTAAATAAAATATCAAAGTTAACCCAAATCTTCTGAAAATTGGACACATGCCTCCTGCCATTGTGTAAGATTTTCACTAATTTTTGGGTACATTTTTGTGTATTTTTAGTATTCTTAAAAATTCAAAAACCTTTATTTTTGCCTCTGTCCAAATTAAAAATTCCTAAAAAAATATTTTAACCTTTTTAAAAATTTCAATAAAAATAAGTTTTGTTGTTTGTGTGTTTTTGATTTTCTATCCATTTTTGGCTATTTTTGGATTTATTAAAAGCTTAAAAATTAAAAACCCTTAAAAACCCATAAAAATTCTAAAAAATCATAGAAAACTCAAAAATTCACAATTTCTTTTCCTGAATTTTCCTTTTTGATTATGCTTTCTAAAAAAATACATCCAGGCTCTTTTAGGACCATTTTATATTTTAATTTGGTCCTCCAAGCCTGACTGAACAGTTTGCCTTTGTTTTTGCCTTCTTTCATTTTTTAAATAAATTCTATAAAAATCATAAAATTCTCAAAAATTCAACAAAAATAGTAAAAATTATCTAAAACATAAAAATATTTTTTTTTGAATTTTTGGACCAATTTTGGGAGTTTAAATAATTGGCTAAAGTTGCTTGTTTTTGTGTTTTATTATTTTCCTTCATAATTAAAAATCCAAAAAAATTATAAAAATATTAAAAACAACCAAAAGAATATTTGTTTTTATTTTATTTGTTTTTAGACTACTTCGTAGGCCGCAAGGCCAACTCGTGCTCCTCGAGACCGACCCTGGGAGCTATACCAGGTTAATCACCTAGCTAGGACCGCGATTTTGGTTTTCATTATTTTTCTCTCTTTGTTTGGTGGTTCGATTTTTGTTTCTTGATCGAGCTCTGAGTTCCGAGTGACTGAGGTCACAACGACCTTAGTGATTCTTTTACCTTAGTCTATCGGGCGGCTCGTCAACGGTTCTCGCCTTTGCATCCATATAGCTTAGTTTTAATTTATGCATGGATCATAATTGCATGTAGACTGCTGGAGAAAGGTACGCCTTCTATCTCGTGCATGCATTCATAGATTTCCCCGCGCATCGTCTTTTCCGTTTTCCTCCCCCCATTTTCTGGACTTAAGAATAAAAAGAAAATCAAAAAATTCGTTAGACGATTGTTTTATTTGAAAAATGCTTAAAAAACAAAAACAATAAAATTGAGACTGTTAAACACAATTTACCCTAAAAGACATATCATTTAAAAATCTATCTTGGAGGAGTCAAGGATACGAGTACATTCTTTTGGCCGTTGATTATATGAGTCATTGGGTTGAGGCCATCCCCGCCCGAACCGCAGATGCTAGGACTGTTTGTAGATTTTTAAGGAAGAATATCATTTCACGATTTGGGGTGCCTAGAGTTTTGATATCTGAGGGGGGGTCTCATTTCATCAACGACAAGGTAAAGGCCCTTGCTAGAGAGTTCATCATAGACCATCGAGTAGCCACACCATATGATGAACGCGAAATTCACCTCTTTAATAATCGGTAATTGTAGTATAGGAGGCGAATTTCAGTCGATCAAAACCACAAACTTTGAATGTTGTGGAATATTTTTACTTGGCAAGTCTACCAAGGTCGAACACAGTTTACGGTGATTTTTAGTTGTGTGGTCTTTAAATCAAATTAAATAATTAATTAATATTGATTAATTTCTGTGTTAAGAAATTATACAATGCAATGATATGCAAAGTGATGCAAGGAAAACAGAGAGAAATATGCCCAGGATCTGTGATTTTAAACATATTAATTCCTCGAATAATATGATGAATTTCACAAGATTAATCACAGATCAAAAATTATCTAACTTGATGCTCAGGTTAATAAATTTAAGCTCCGAATGATTTGAAGCGATATATCGAGCCTCCAAATATCTTTGAATCAATTCCTCGAATAGTTGGCCATAAACTTATAGAGGAAAGGATCTAAACTAATCCCCTGTAAAATCTAAAATATGATATTAATCATCAATGATCATCAGAATTTAAAATCACCATCCATCCTCCTACAAAAATTTATCAATACATTCTCAAGCACAAGTATATCAAACTTAGCCTGCAAAAGTCAATGATGATCCTCAAATAATAATTGACATTAAACACCCTCAGATCTGATCACAAGCTATGCTAAATTGTATAGCATGGAAATAGCTTCAAAATGACATATTATACGCTAAAATCGGAGTCCGTATGATAAAGTTATGATAAAATTAAGTTCCAGGGACTAAAATGTAAATAAAAATAAGTTTTTCTTGCAAAGAGATCCCTGGAAGGACTTATCTGTAATTAATAAAAACTTGAGAGGCCCGGATGTAATTTACCCCTGGCGGGGGTATTTTTGCAATATCTGAAATAAGTAGGGGCTTTTGTGCAATTTGCCCATAGCGCACGTCCGTAGCACGTGCGCCAGGAGCTTCGGTGCAGGCGCCTGAGGCTCGGGAGCCTGAGCCTGAGGTTCGGACTCCGAGGCGGAGGCTCGGACGACCGAATCAGAGGGTCGGTGGGGAGGTGAAGGCTCGGACCGAGGTTGAGGCTCGGATGGTCCGAGCCTCCACGCGGCCAGGAATGAGAGGCTCAGGAACGACGAGCCTGGTGGCAAGGAACTGGTGACGTGGAAGCTCGTGGACCGTCGGATCAAGGGCCGCCTGCCCGATCCGACGGTTCCTGTGCGTTACGAGGTGTGATGCGGTGGAACGACGGAGCTCGACCGTGGTCGAGCGGTGCAGGGGGCGAGCAGCTGAGGGAGGGGGTGGAGTCGCGAAGGTGGCTGGCGACGAGGCCACGACCGATCGACACACGACCGGTGAGGCCTAGGGAAAGCGGAGGCGACGCCTCCTCGCGACTAAGGCTGAGGCGGAGCAGGGTCGACGTGGCGTGCGATGAAGGGGCGGAGCGCGGAGGTGATGCCACCGCTCGGCCGACACACGACCGAGCTGCGGGTGGAGGCGGTGGCGGAGCTTTGCGGCGGAGGCGCTGGCGCGAGCCGGCCCTCGCGCGGAGGTGGAGGGCGACTAGTTGCGTGCTGGGAGAGGGGGCGGAGCCCAGCGAGCTCGAATGTGATGTACCTGAAAAGTTAGAAGCAAAAATGGAGGGGGAGGCGGTCGACCACGCTATTGTTCTGGCCAGGGAAGAGCCAAGCAAAGCAGGCGGAGCTGGCTGCGTGGAGATCGAGGAGGGAGGATGGTCGGTGGTCAGGCGAATGAAGGGAGTGGGGTTCCAGCCTATACAAGGTCGAGATGAGGGTGGAGGCGTCGGAGAAGGACCGGAGGGAGAGGAGGAAGGGTGGTACCTGCTATGGCGGCTCGACGGCAAGTAAATGCGGTCGGAGTGGAAGCAAGCTTCGTCGGGGAAGCTGCGACGAGGATACAACTCCTCGGATCACGTCGTAGACGATGGACCAGGTTGTCACCACTAGAGGAGTCTATGCTGATGAATGGCGGATGGGGTTTGGAGCCGGCGAGGGGGCTGCTTTATAGGCGGGGAAGGAGGTCGTTACGCGGAGGTTGCGATGGTGGTTTGATGGCCGGCAGTTATGGAAGGGGAAGGGAGGTAACGGCGGGGGGGGGGGGGGGGGGGGTGGTGGCAATTGGGGAAGAAACGACTGGAGAAGATGAGGGTCACGTGTGCAGCACGTGACCCAGGGGAAGGGGCGGCTGGAGAGAGAGTGGGAGTGCCACGTGGCACGCCCAGGAGCTGCCAAGTGGCGCCCCCAAAAAAATTCAACATAACGATGGAGAAGAAGTAGAAGGAGATCAAAAAATTTCCTTCACGAAAGTTGTTCGTCTTGTCGAGATCTACAACTTTCATGAAGGTCTCGGGAGGAAAAGAGGTCACCTGTGGGAAGTTATTTTTTTTTGGTGGCTCTCCATGTGTATAGAAAATCGACTTTTTGGGATTTTGTATTTTTTTGGTGGTTTTAGAGAGGATAAAAATTATAGAAAAAATACGATAAAATACAAGAAAAATATTTACACACTTATCTAATTTTTTTGGAATTTTAATAGATAAGAAAATAGGAAAATAAAATAGAAGTAAGAAACACACAACTTTTGTACAGACCGACAACGGACACTTGAACTTGGTCAGTTTCTTTGATCTCAGTTTTGATATGGATTTGGATTTTTGCATCGCTTAAAAAAACTTTCATCAAAGAACACAAATGAAGAAGAAATAAAATTAAAAGGGTTAATTGAGCACATAAAAACTCAAGTCAAAAATAGCAAAAAGTTAAAAAGCGCAAAAGAGGCCCAAAACCCAACTCTCACAAATGAGCTCTGAATTTTACAAAATTGGTCTTGTTTTAAAGGTATTTGAAAATGGAGTACTTTAAAAGTGAGTAGACAAAAATCGGACACTGTATGTGGGAGATATGCTCATTTTAGTCTGTCAGATGTGAAATTAGACTTTGGGATTATTTAACACCTATTGGGGTTAGTAATTTTTTTGTATTTTTTATTTATTAAGGTTAGTAATATCTACACAATGGAGGTAGTTTTGGGTCAATCGGAGTCAGGATGAATTATTGACAAATGTGAGAAGTTAGCGGCTTTTTGGGCTAATATACACTTAGGATTTTAAATGCAATTATGCATGAAGAAATGCAGATATTATTTACACATGCATGATGGCTAATAATGCTCTATTAATGAATAATTACAAGTGAATGATGGGGGACAGAGCCTAAATGACCAATTTTAGCATGATGAATACGAGATTCATCATACCCCTATACTTAAACCATGCTCGTCATCAAGCATGAATGAATGACTTAGTTGAATACATTCCTGACTGTGCATGTCAATTTTCAAGGCTTAATTCATAGAAGACCCTTAATTTGAGCGACCCTAAAATTCTGGACTTAACCACGCTTTAATCAAAAGGAATCCAACCTCTCTAATTATCAGACTCTCTTTTTGTACATATAATATAAGGATATGATTTTAGTGTACTGCATTCATGAGAGTCAAGTCTAGTCATCACCCAAAGTTCTAATCTAAGAGACTCTCCTCTAGACCTAATCCTCAACACTAGGGAATAAGTCTATTCTTGCTTCAGTCAACCGTCTCATTAGTTTGTCAGACTTGAAAGTGTAGATGGACGGCCAGATGATGGAGGGCATAGGATTGTGTCTGGTTTTCTCTCTCTTTCATTGGAATAAGTTGCCTTTCGAGTGCTTTATTACTCAACACATGTAAATTTTAATATTGTTGATCAATGTGTCTGTCAAGAGAGTTGGAGTCGTCTGCACTTGTTTTTCTGGGAGTACACCGGGGTGTGTCTTTTCTGAGTATCTAAGATACCTTCGACACCCAGACTTATATCGCTTACGATGCAGAGCCCTTTTTGTGGTGTCAGCCCGACTCCTTGGTCCTAATTAGCGCTTGGTCCAAGTGGACACTTTGAAAAAGTTTGGGAGCGCTTGACATTGTTGGAAGCTCATTTAGAATTTGACTTTGGATGATAGAGCTTTTCTTTGACATTTCTTTTTCTTTTCTTTTATTGGCTAGCTCCACTGCTTTTACCAAAAGTTGGCTCACACTGATCAACAATTTTCATTAAGTTTCAACACACCCTTGCACTTAGGTCAATATCAAAAAGATAGCATATGAACTTGTCCACATACTGGCTAGGTTTTGCTGACACTCAGGTTTTCTACAGCCTTCATTAACTTTATCCCATCCTCGAATATCATCAGATCGGGTCTAAACTCAAATCTCTAGTCCTAGTTCCTCAAGTGATATCTCAACTCATCTCATCAATCATGCAGTTGTGGGAGTGATTGTGCTGATCATATTCTTTTTGAAGGTAGAGATGAAGAGTGCAATATAGCGCTCAAATCTTTCAAACTAGGGAAGTGTGGATTATTAAGTTCAAAATCCTAATGACTAAGGCATGCTAACTCAGAATCTCAAGATCTCAGAAATCAAATGTCCTCAAAAATCCTCAAGCCTTGAGTGATGGTGAATGTGTCAGGAATATATCGACCAAGGAATGCATGAAATGCTTGATGAAAAGCAAGACCATGAGTGATGATTTTTTTTAATGCAAAAAGTTTTTTTTTGGTGTTTTTTTTGTTTTTTTGTTGTTTTTTTTTGTTTTTTTTAAAAACAAGTACTATACACACTACTTGTATCCATCCCCGATGTTAGATAAAAAAGATTAAAATACGAGCTATGGATAAAGTAGATAAAATATATACAAACACACCCCCCTATACTTAGCTTGTGCTATGTCCTCATAGCACAAAGTGAAATGTAGACATAGCTCGTACGACATAAAAACAAAAGAAAAGAAGTGATGTATACACAATGGTACCAGTCCCCCTATACTTAAGCTCAGGTTAGCCTAAGTATAATCGGATAAATACAGATGGGGAACCGGGTAGATTTGCGGATGTACAAGATCAAGGAGGTTTGCGACGGACCTTCTTGCAGAAGTGTGAATGGTGATAGTATGGGGATGTGGAGTGTGATGAAGAGGGGGCCGATGAAGAAGAGCAACCATCATCGGAGTCATCCTCAGGAGAATAGTAGTCGTCTGCAGAGGATCTCCAACTTTTGTCGATCAGAGGTAAGTGCCTTGGATTAGAGATGTACCTATTGCACTTATCTGATGAACCACATCAGGACCAGAAGAGGACTCTTCAGAAATCACCTGATCTCTAAGGTCAAAGGTGACTTTCTTGGTCGGTTTGTTTCCTTGAGAAGTATTGGGAGGAAGTTGGACAGTCTTCATCTCCCTGTCTTGAGTAACCGATGTAACATTCGTGAGTTCCTCATCAGATGAATCCCCGTAAAAGTCGACCAATTCTTGAAGGGTCATGCGCTGCTTCGGTCGAGGGAGATTGTTCCTGGTGATTTTGTGATCTATGGCTGGGGGAGTTGATGTCACTTCCGGATGGTCATGAATTTTGGTGACATCGGATGTTTCCGGAGTCGGTTCCTTATATGGTTCAAGTATCTCATGAATTATTGACGACTCAAAGATTGGACCACTCAAATAATCGTGGTGATCTTCACTAATATGGTCCAATTCTTCATAAGCTCCAAAATCTTGATTTTTCCTAGGAGCAGTGATAGGGTGGTGAGAATCCAAAGTTTGTCCAACAATCAGTCTTTTAGGTGACTCTCCTAGGGTTTGTCTCAGTGTATCATGCGGAGATGTCTGATAATGTGAAATATAACTGTCGGTTTCAAGTTGGTTTTCCTCAGAGCACGTTGTGTCATTGGGTGTTGGTTCATCGTAGTCCGAGTTCGAGAACTTGATTTCCTGAGTCTCACAATCGACGATCGCCTTAGCGGAGGCTAAGAACGGCTTTCCTAAAATGATAGGAGACTCATACATCCTTCCGGGGTGCTCAATGTCAAGGACCGTAAAGTCCACCTTATGTTCTTTACCTCGGAAATTTATGACGACAGAAACAATCCCCCACAATCTTTTGGTAGATCGATCGGGTAGTTGAACGATCACCCTATTCTTTTTGAGTTGTCCGAGTTTGAGTTGGTCAAAGACGGACTTGGGGAGGATGTTTAAAGTAGAGTCATCATCTAACCGAACATGAGTGAATGTAGAATCCTCAATTTCATATGTTATCCGAGTCAACCTCTTGACTTTACGGCTTTTAATTTTATGATTCATCACCAAAGAACTATCCATAGATATGACATGATATTCAGTCCTGGATTGATGAGCGACCCGAGCGAACGAGGTAAAGGTACAAAATAGGTCGTTGCGACCTCTATCACTCAGAGTCACTCAATCAAGAAAAATATCGAACCGCGAAAGAAATCAGAGATCAAAACACGAAGCGCGGTCCTAGCTATGGGATTAACCTGGTATAGCTCCCAGGGTCGAACACAAGGAGCACGGGTTGGCCTAGGGCCTACGAAGTAGTGAAAAGAAAATAAAATCAAAGAAAAGTATTTTTTAGTGGTTTTTAATAAATTTTATATTTTTTTGGATTTTTGAATTATAAAGAAAATAAAAGAGAGTAAAATCAAGCCAACTTAAGCAATTTATTTAACACACCAAAAATTAAGCAAAAATTAAAGAAAAATTGTTTTTATGTTTTTTAGGTTTTTAAGTGTTTTTGGTGAATTTTTGGTATTTTTCTAATGTATATTTTATTTTATAAAAATCAAACAGTGCTCAAAGGCCTAGGTACTGTCCAGCAAGGCTTGAAACCCAAAAATAAAATATTTATGGATCTCAACAAGCCCTGGAGGTAATTTTCCTGTAATCTAGAAAGAATAAGAAAAATTTGGGCACCTAAATTATTGTTTTTGGAATTTTATATTATTTATTATAATTTTTATGAGTTTTTAGGGGTTTTTAGATTTTTAGGGTTTTTAAGCAATGAAAAATAACCAAAATTGGCTAGCAAATCAAACAACACACAAGAAACAGCAACTAATTTTTTTGGAATTTTTGAAGGTGTTTTTATATTTTTTGGTATTTTTAAACCTAGACAGTAGCTAAAAAGGATGTTTTTGAATTTTTAAAAATACTAAATGAAATCAAAAATGTCCTCAAAAATTCTCAAAAATCCAACAACATGGCAGGAGCCATGTATCAAATTTTCATCGAATTTGGAGGTGGTTTGATATTTATTCAAAAATCGAAGAGGGGGCACAGTGCACAGGGACGTAAGTGCAAATACCCGCAAGTCTGGGGGCCAAGGTGCAAAATTCCCAGCTAAACACGCGCGTGGCGCGTGCCTGGGGCACTCAGGGGCCTTTTGGTAATAAAAACCAAGTTCCTGGACCTTTTGGTAACTCGTACCAAAAGTCCAGGGGCTTGGATGCAAAAATCCCACTAAAATCCGCACATGCGTGAATAAAATGCTCACAGGGGCATAAATGCAATTACCAAAAAGTTATCATTCATTCCATAACCCAACAGAACTACAGGATAAAGGATGAAAATAGCCCAAAATACACGTGACGAAGCACGTGAGATCACATACACAGGGGCATAAAAGCAAATAGAAACAAACACGAGGTCCACAGTGCAATTTACCCTACGTAAATAAAGTTACTCAAATATTTACAGGACTAAGACTAAAAAGACAAACTAAGAGGGGGCCCTAAGTAATTTACCCCTTTATTCGTCGACGGCTCGATGGCGGACGCGTGGCGAATCGGACGGCTCAGGTGCCTGGCGCCTTTTCTCTTCTGCAGCACGGGGGCTATCGACGGTCCAGAGGGAGACACGTGGGAGATCTAGCGGTTCAAGTGCTACGACCTCTCTCCTCTGCTCTGACGGTCCGGATGACGCCTCGAATCAATCAACGGCTGCTGCTCCTCCAAGAACGGACGATCAAGATTAAAACTGGGAGCGGAGGCTGATCGGACGGTGCTGAAGGATGGTGGAAGAACACTCAGCCGGCGAGCTTCGCCGGCCTTGTGCGTGAGCTGTAGACCTCCTCAGCTGCTCCTGATGATCGGAGAAGATCCGCGGTGATGCCCCGCGGCTGGTGATAGCCTCCGATGGCCCACCCGAGCCCTGGAGGGGCTCCGGCGAGCTCGGCGGCGGTGAGCTCCTGGACCTGATGTGAGGGGGGCTCAGATGCCCTCCTTCTGACCTGCAAGATGTACCAGAAGCTTCGCGGGTCGAGGGCAAAGTGCCTCGACCCGAAGAAGCGAAGTGAAGGTGGACTGTGGGTCGGGATGGATGAACTCCGGTGAGCGGAAGGTGGTGGAGCTCAACTCCCAGCTCCGAGGCGAGCTGGGTTGAACGACTGGGCGAAGAACGTGCGTGAGGGAGTGGCGAAGGTGATAGTGTGCTCCGATGATCAAGAAAGTATGCGATGATGCCGGAATCAGAGGAACACGTCAGAGAGTTGATTTGGGCGAAATCAGAAATTACACTAAGTGGAAGGGCTAATCGATTACCTGGGTGATGCGGGAGACTATGCTGGAGCTTGGCTAGCTCCTAGTCGTCGCCTCGAAGGTCGTCACTGCCTGAGGCTCGAGCTCCGGTCGAGTGGCGGAGCACGGCGGCGTGAAGATGCCGGATCAGTGACCGGCCACCTCCTCCTCGCTGCAACAAGGGCCAACGCGAGCTGTCACCTCGGTGGTTACGATGGAGGTCACGGGAGTGAAGGTAGGGAGCCAAAGATGGAAAGAAAGTGCGGCGGAGCTCAGGCTATATAGTGCTAGGGGTCCGGCTAGATCAGAGTCGGGCGTGAAGCTCGGAGCGCGGATCCCCATGCAAACCTCCGGGCGAGGATCTCGGATGTACGCAGAAGGATTAGGACCTGGGGTTTACGCGATTGGCAGGCGGATCGAGCTGGGAAAAATCAAGGAAATCGGGTCGACAGCCCGATCCGCGAAAGGGGAAGGTCCGCAGGGGGAGTTGACCGGGGGTCAACATCCCCCGTGGACCAATCAGGAGTCGCCAATTATTGAGTTTTTATTTGAATTTTTTGGGCCTTTAAATGGCCGAATTTTCAAAAACTTAAAACACAAAATATTTTTGTTTTAATTTTTCCTATTTTTTTGTGATTTTTAATTAATTTTTGGAAATAAAAATAAGGTATTTACAATATAGGTCTATACATAGGTATATATACAATATATGATTTTTGATTTTTGATTTTTAATTAGTTATTTTTATACATTTTTATTCCTATTTTATATTTTATTTATTTATAGGATAAAATGAGGAATAAAAGGCTATTTTTATTTTATTTTTATTATTTATATACATAGGTGAAATAAATAGTTATGTACACTATATACAGGGCATATGTACAATATGTTTTTTGCATTTTAATTTTGTAATTTTTATTTGATTTTTGTTTTGTTTCTTTTTATTTATTTTATTTACAATATATATAATAGAATATTTACAAAAAGTTTTGAAAATAAATTTTATTTATTTATAAGGTGAAATAAATAAAGAGAGGTGGTCTATGTACATGGTGTAAGGGGAATTTTTGGTCTTTTTGATTTTTAAATTTTTATTTTGTTTTTAATAGTTCTAAATATATACAAAATATATACAAGCATATTTTTGGTTGAGAAAAATATAATTTTATTTATTTACATAAGTATGTACATATGAGCCCCAATCTCTCTCTACTTTTGTTTTTATGTGGTCAGGCCCATGCTGAGCCCTCCCTTGGGTTAGGTTGCTCAATATTTATTCTAAATATTTCCCTCTTTTTCTTTTTCATCTTTATTCTTTTATTTTTGCACAAAAACATGCTAATTATCTATATTTACAAACATGCATGCTTTTGCTAACTTTTCCTATTTACACATATTTACATGCATTTGCATAGGTTTTTGTAGCTAAAATATAAGAATAAAGAGTGATGAATGGGTATTCATCACCCCCCTATACTATACTTTGCTAGTCCCTTAGCAAACACTTATTTGAAAAAGAAGTGAAAAAGAAAGAAAGAAAAAGAAAAAGAGAATGTACAAGGATCAAGGTTGATTATTAAACTTGCCTTCATTAAATTGAGGTATGGAGCTTAATCAGATCTTTGGATTATTAATGTGTCGGAACCTTATTCAGACTTAAGCTTAAAACCTAACAGCCTCTAAGTTCCACTATTCTATAACCAAGACTCCTCAATGCTCCAGATCAGAACAAGTCATCAATCACAAACCCTGAAGACCATGAATCTTTTCTTGTCCTGTGAAAGTGAGGTCTAAGCTCTCCACCTCAGAAATGGCAACTTGACAACCCTCCCTAACAAGGTAACTCTATGACCTCAATCTGGCCACTCTTTCCTCGAGGAGCGGGGTATTCCCTTCTAAGTTCAAGTACAACCGGCTCAAGAAGAGGGGGAAGAAGAGAATGGGTCAAGGCCAGTGTAGCCAAGTACCCTTGGGAGCTTGACCAGTGTAGCCAAGTCTCCCTGCTGCAAGCTACAACAGGTGGATCATGAAACCAAGCTTTGCTTATTGCACTTATATACATACTCCGGTGGGATTATCATTTTCTCTCAGACCCACCACTTTTTTTGGAGTTCTTTTCTTTTTGCATTTTTTTTTCGAGTGCATCTATACAACATGTACATGTGCAGCATATATACAAGGAGTTTTTCCTCTTGAGCCAGTAGACTATCCCTCTTTTGAAGCTTTATTGCAACCCACAACTCCCGTCGTTAGACCTCATGGCAACCAGACCAAGTTGAGACGCACTTCCTTCACTAAATGAAGAAGAGAGGTTCCGCCTAGAAGTACTACCCTCATATGCTACCCCAAGCCAAGGAAGACTGCCTCCTCACCATCTCATCCGTAGAGAGCTCGGTGCATGGTGCGGTTGTCCAAGTAAAGCCATAATCTATATGAGTCATGTGTTGTTGTTAAGTGCTCTACTTAGGCTCATTGAGATGACATGTGATCATAGCCTAGTGGACTCAACGAATTAAGTCACCATGGACCTGAAAAGCCTTAAACCTAAGCCCTATAAGGTTCCTCTTAGAAATTAGGTGGATTAAGATCTTAATCAAGCTCCATTTCTCAATTTGATTCCAGGCTTAGTTTAAATGTCAACTATCATCCAGAAAAGACTATATACATATGTACAAAAAGATGCATATTTACACAAATTTTACAATCATGCAAAATTTTTGAAAAAATGTTTTGAAATCATGAATGATGATGCATGAAGTGCAAGTTTTGCAAAAAGGTATTTACACACATTTACACAAGATTTTTGCAAACTTTTAATTTTTCAAAACATTTTGGAAAAATTTTGTACTATATACATAATTTTGATACGAAAATATTTACACAAGCTTTACACACAAAAGATTTTTGAAATCATTTTTACAAAAATAATTTGTACACTAGCTATGTATGTGCAAATAAAAGAAGATTATGTACATGAAAATTTTAATTTTTGTGGTTTTTAGCCATTTTTATTTATTAACACACTCACACAAAGTACGAGTTATGGCTAAAGTATATATGAAATATATACACACCCCCCATACTTAGCTCGAACGATGTCCTCGGAGTCAAGAGCGATGAAGAAGACATAACTCGTGCTATGTATAGGGAAGTGAAAAAGAAGGCTATACAAAAGGAGAATAAGAAGTCAAGAGGGACTCGGGTCTTCCCCCTATACTTAGGATCAAGTAATCCTAAGTATAGCAGGCTGTACACGAAGGGAAGACCGAGTGGAGAATGTACAGGGTCTACCCCCCCTATACTTAGGGTAAGATGCCCCTAAGTATAGGCAGCAAAACAGGGGTAGACAGAAACAAAAGAAATACCCGAAAGGTCTCACATCCCCCTATACTTAGGGTAAAGTACACCCTAAGTATAGCATAATCACAAGATGGAGAAAGGGATGTGGGACTAAAGAAAGTGCTGATATGGACATCTGGATCTATGTACAGCGGAGGATCAGTAAAGCTCAGGCGTGAGATGCATTAGATGTGAGTCAAAAACCACATCTCACGCAAAATGAATAGGGGCAATATCAACGACCCGCGGCTCATGATCTAGAAATGGTTTGAGCCGCTGGCCGTTCACTCGGAAGGTACTCTCAGAAGACAACTCAGATATGTCGATGCTACCGTTGTCGTGTACCTTCCGAACCAGATAAGGTCCTTTCCATTTGCTCTGTAGCTTCCCTGGAAATAATCTAAGCCTCGCATCAAACAGCCATACTCTCTGTCCAATCTCAAAATGCTTGTGGCTGATATGGGAATCATGCCACTCCTTGACTCTCTCCTTATAATGTAGGCTGCTTGCGAAAGCTGAATCTCTAAGCTCCTCCAGGGCAGCTAGCTCTGCCCTCCTCTGGTCTCCTATACCATATGGATCCATGAGAATGTCTGTAACTGCCCAGAGTGACTTGTGCCTCAGCTCAACTGGTAGGTGACAGGGCTTGCCGTATACGAGGCGAAAGGGAGATGTGCCCAAAGGTGTCTTGAAAGACGTCCTATATGCCCACAAGACCGAGTCCAAAAGCTGTGACCAATCCTTTTGGTCAGGGCGGACGACTTTCTGCAGAATAGTCTTGATCTCCCTATTCGACACTTCGGCTAGACCATTCGTCTGTGGATGGTATGGTGTAGCAACGCGATGATCTATGCCGAACTCGCTAGCAAGTGCCTTCACTTGGTCGTTGATGAAGTGAGATCCCCCATCAGAAATAAGAACTCGTGGAACCCCGAACCGCGTGATGATATGCTTCCTCAAAAATCTGCAAACTGTCCTCGCATCAGCGGATCGGGCGGGGATAGCCTCCACCCAACGACTCACATAGTCCACGGCCAACAGAATGTACTCAAATCCCTGACTCTTAGGGAATGGACCCATGAAATCGATGCCCCATGCGTCAAAAACCTCACAGAAGTGAATGGGCTGCATCGGCATCATATCACGCTGTCCACAAGTGCCCATCCTCTGACAGTCAGTACACCTCTTCACGAACTCATCTGAGTCCTTGAAGAGGGTAGACCACCACAAACCGGATTGGAGCACTTTCTGTGCCGTTCTCCTCCCAGAATGATGTCCTCCTGCCTCAAGCTTGTGGCAGTAAGTGAGGACGCTATGGTGTTCCTCCTGAGGAATACACCGACGCCAGACGCTATCCCCTCCTTCGTGGTAAAGGATGGGATCCTCCCAATGGTAAGACTTGGCCTTTGCTAGGAAGGTCTCAAGCCTCTGCCTGGGCCAATCTTGTGGGACTTTCCCAGCAACGAGAAAGTTCACAATATCGGCGTACCATGGGAGTGAGGCGATAGCAAGGATCACCTCATCTGGGAAGGTATCTCGGATAGGATCAATCTGCTCAGAATCCTCAGGCTGCTCTAATCGGGAGAGATGATCCGCCACCACATTCTTGACTCCAGGCTTATCTTTGATCTCAATGTCGAACTCCTGGAGTAGAAGGATCCATCTAGTCAGTCTGGCCTTGGCATCCTTCTTTGCCATGAGGTACCTGATGGCGGTGTGGTCTGTAAACAAAGTCACTCTAGATCCAATGATATATGATCTGAACTTATCCAGGGCAAACACTACGGCTAGCATCTCCTTCTCTGTGACTGTATAATTCCGCTGGGCGGAATCCAATGTGCGGCTACCATAGTGTATAGCAAATGGTACTCCATCCCTCCTCTGTCCCAGCACTGCCCCTACGGCAAAATCGGAGGCGTCCGTCATGATCTCGAATGGGAGAGACCAATCAGGCGGCTGGAGGACAGGAGCCTCAATCACGCACTGCTGGAGAGTAGCAAACGACGAAAGACACTTGTCATCGACAAGGAACTCGGTGTCTTTCGTCAAGAGGTCAGTCAACGGCCGGGCAATCCTGCTGAAATCCTGAATAAATCTCCTATAAAATCCAACGTGCCCCAGAAATGACCGTAACTGCCTCAGATTGGACGGCGGTGTGAGTTTCCTAATGACATCAACCTTGGCCGGATCAACCTCCATGCCCCTGTTGGAGATGATGTGGCCAAGCACCGTCCCTTGAGTCACCATGAAGTGACTCTTCTCCCAAGATAGCACCAAGTGATACTCAATACATCGCTGGAGTACTCGATCTAGGCAGTCAAGACAAGAATCAAATCCGTCGCCGTAGATCGAGAAATCATCCATGAAGACCTCTAGGCACTCCCCTACCATGTCCGAGAAGATCGACAGCATGCACCTCTGAAAAGTCGCAGGGGCATTGCATAGCCCAAATGGCATGCGTCGAAAAGCGTATGTGCCGAAGGGACAGGTAAAGGTGGTCTTCTCCTGGTCCTCAGGAGCGATGGCCACTTGGTTGTAGCCCGAGTACCCATCCAGGAAGCAATAATGGCTCTTCCCTGCCAGTCTCTCAATGATCTGGTCAATAAAAGGCAGGGGGAAATGGTCCTTCTTGGTGGCTTGGTTGAGTCTCCTGTAGTCAACACAAACCCTCCAAGAGGTGGGTACTCGTGTAGAAATCTCCTCTCCCGACTCACTGATCACAGTCGTGATGCCCGTCTTCTTGGGCACCACATGCAAGGGGCTGACCCACTTGGAGTCGGAAATGGGATAAATGAAACCTGCACCCCACCACTTCGATATTTCCTTCATGACAACCTCTCTCAGGTTGGGGTTCAGACGCCGCTGGAACTCACGCGACGGCTTCGCCCCATCCTCGAGATAGATGTGGTGGGAGCACACTGATGGACTAATCCCATGGAGATCTGCTACGCTCCATCCGATCGCCTTGCGGTTCTTTTCAAGAACCCCCATCAAACGGGATTCCTGCTCTCCAGTCAACTCGGCGGAGATGATGACTGGGTACATCTCTGGATCGCCCGCAAGGAATCGATACTTCAGCGAAGTGGGGAGCGGCTTCAGCTCTGGAATGCTGGGTGCCGGCAAATCTGGCTGTGGAAGAAACTGAGTGAACGCTGCAAGGTCTGCCAAATCTGCCTGGGAAAGTGAAAGTGTACTCTCGCAAACTGGATCGGGAGAAGACGGCTCTACAGCACTGTCTCTGCTCGGCTCTGCATCTACCTCCTCCTCATCAATAGGCTCAACTGGACTCAAGTCTGGCATCTGATCATAGCAATCGGCCCAATCAGACTCTGAATCCGAGGGATCTGCATCAGAATCGGTGGCATTAGTACCACCGGAAAACAAGGTGGCCTCAGCACCACCACCACTAGTCATCGTGCTGCGATCGAGGACCGGCCCTGCTGCCGCAATGGTATCCTGAACCAGGTCTGTGCTCTCCAGACTCTCCTCTGCTATCATCTCTGCCTCAGTTGTGTCTGAAAGTGAGAGGGTAGTCTGTGCCTCAAGGTCTGCCCAAGCTGCCTCATCATCTGTGATCACAAAATCACAGTCCTGGTGGATGTCTGGCTCTACGTCTGTCAGCTGCTCTGAATCGGTACTCGCATCTGAGCGGGATCTGAATCTGGCTCTATAGTCCTCGACCGTCTCTATTTGTATACTCTCGCCCTGGATGCGAAAGTACACCTTCCCGCTATCATGATCAGTCACCGCCTTGGCTGTGGCCAAGAACGGACGACCAAGAATGATGGGGGTATCGGTCACTGACTCAGGGATCTCCATGTCCAACACTACGAAGTCCACGGGGAATTGCAGACCCTGAATCGTGACGATAACATCTCGTAATAACCCCTTCGGCCTCTTGACAGATCGATCAGCGAACTGAAGGACTGTCCTGCTCTGTCGAAGAGTGCCCAACTCGAAGCGGTCGAGAAGGGCTGCCGGAAGAAGGTTAATCGACGATCCGTTATCTAGAAGAGTACGGTCGAACCACTGCTCACTAATCTGGCATCTGACATACGGGGCCCCTGAATCTGGCCTCTTGGCTGGCAGTCGGTTCTGGATCGCAAAGCATGTGGCTTTGGTCAGCACATGGATCTCTGAAGTGTGGTTCCTCCTCCTCCTCCTGACTGTAGTCCTCTCTCTCAAAGATCTCTGGAGAAGGGGGATGTGCTGCAAAACCTCCTGGAGGGTCAGCTGAATGTGAAATCGATCTATCATGCTCTGGCTGAACTCCTCAAGCTCTCTCTTTTTTGGGTCATTTTTCTTCCCCTTCCCCATCTGAAGGGCTCTAGGGAAGGGGATCACCGGGTCCTTCTCAGATGAAGGACTAGGAAAAGGTCTAGACGGTTCAAGGACCGGATCCACACATACATCATGCACCACAGTGGGACCAAAAGAAAGTAAACCTTTTCCTTTATTCATAACAGAATCCTGAGATACATAACCACGAGGAAAAACAACAGATCTCTCTCTACAAACACCGGTGGCCTCAGTACCACCACGGGCTGGCTGCTCTGCTGCTGCTGAAGGAAGACGTCGCGCGGCATCAGTACCGCGGGCTGGCTCGGCTGCCTGGGTGGCATCAGTACCACCTCCTAGCTCTGGTGAAGTGGCGGCCTCAGTACCGCCGGCGGGATCAGCATCCTTGGTGGCCTCAGTACCACCGTCATCATCTGGAGCGGCCTCAGTACCGCTCTCCTCCTCCTCCTGTGGCGCCTCGGGATGGTGCTCAGAAGAGGCGCTGCCGCCTGCTGGGGTCCTACCGCTCCTAAGTGTGACAAAATCAGCATCAAATAAATCCGAAGATATATCATCAAATGGGTCACTAGGAGTGACTGACTCAGTAGGTACTACCTGCTCAGACTTCCTCTTGAGGATGTTCGGATTGGGCTCTATCTGGGCTGGTATGGCAGCCTTCCCTCTCACCAGGTCCCGCATCTCCTGGCGGAACTCGTCCATCTCCCGTCGGAATGTAGCCTGCTGGTCCGTGAGGAGGCGGGCGATATCATCCAAAGCGGGGCTCTCGTGGGAGCCCGACGGGTGGCCTCTCTGTGGATGAGGCTGTGGCTGCTGGTAAGGGTAAGAGGGGTAGGAAGGAGGGTGCTGCTGGTGCTGGTATCCCTGGTGAGCCTGCTGCTCACGTCTCCAATACTGTCCCTGCTGCTGATAGGGACGAGGACCGTAGGCTGACTGCTGCTGATACGCTGGGGGCTGCTGCTGCGGCTGGTGATGGTCTCTCTGATGGGAGTACTGCCCTCCCTGTCCTGACGGCTGCTGCTGGGGCTGGGCACCACCACTCCCCCACCTGAATCCGGGATGGTCTCGTCGGATCCCAGGTTGGGGACGGTCGTACCATATCCCGTTGACATCCATCAACGGCTCGGCATCAAAGGGGGCTGGCGGGAGTACTGCCAGAGGCTGGTCCGGCTGGTAGACCACCATCTGCATCTCTGGAGATGGTGGAGACTGGCAGGTGGGCTGCGGCTGCTGGTACGGCTCCGCCTGTACAAGGTGAACCTGTCTAGGCTGCACGGGAGTGCTGGAGCGCTGGGACGAGCTGCTGCTGCTGCCGGCGTCGCCTCGCGACTGAGGACGGGGCTGAGAAGCCGTCTGTGTCTCCTGGAGACACATGAGCTGTGTCTTCAGGTCGCTCAAGACCTGTGCCATCTGATCCATCTGTGCTATGCTCTGGCACTGCTTCTTCTCTATCAGCTCCATGCGGTCCAACTTCTCGCTGATGATACCCATGTCCGCAGCTGACGACTCTAATTGTGCTGCTGCTGTGGCTGCGGACGAACTGGAAGGACCTGCATCTACCCGTGCTATCCTCTGGTACTGCACGGGTCCTGGCTGATGTGGCTGGGTCTTCTGAGTATAGAGCCGGGTCTGGGACATGACCATGTAGTTCTCTGCCATCTCCTCAAAAATAGCCCAGACCTGGTCGTGGTCCTTGGCGAAGTAGGACCCGCCATAAGAAGCATTCACCAGGCCCTGTAGCTCTGGTGACAGTCCGCTGAAGAAGCTCTGAACTAGGTTCGGCTTCATGATATCATGGTGCGGGCATCTGTCCAGGAGCTCTCTGAACCTCTCCCAAGCCTCGTGAAACTGCTCGTTGGGGAACATGGAGAAGTTGCTGATCAGGGCCCTCGCTGCGTTCGTCCGCCCGAGTGGATAGTACTTGTTCAAGTACTCGGTGCGGAGCTGCTCCCAGGTATATACAAATCTCCCCAAGTGCTTTAGCCAGGTGGCTGCTCTGTCTGCTAGTGAGAAGGGGAATGCGATCATCCTGATCGTGTCCTGGTCCACATGCCTGTCGTGGACAGTACTGTTATCATGAGAAACTCCTGGAGGTGGAGGTGGGGCTCCTCTGTAGCAAGTCCATGGAATCGCGGGGAGCATCTGCAAGGTGTTCGGGGGGAACTTGAAGTCCCCCACGATGGCTGGAACCACAACCCTGTGGTGCATCAGTGTAGATCCGGGATTGTGTAAATCCCGCATCGGTCTCGGTGGTCCTGCTCCTCCTGCGGCTGCTGCCGCTGCGGCGGCGGCCGCGGCTGCTGCTGCTGCGGCTCGTGCCTGTGCATCTGCATCCGGGATCTCGTCGGGCTCGCTCTGCTGGTCTCTCTCTGCTCTGAGCCTCTCCAACTCACGCCTCATCTCCATCATGAAAGCTCCCTGATCGCGGAGCTGCTGCTGAACTGTATCAAGTGATGCGATCAGGGTGGAGTTGATCGCTCCCTGGTCTAGTACTATATGCTCTGGTCTGCGGGAGTGATCATCAGAACTGCCTGCGCCGGCCATCTCGACGTCTGCAAAATCAAATGAGCCCAACTCAGGTGCTGTCAAGTGTATCAATCTCTCCTCGGGCTCATGTCTCTCAGGAAGGTCAGAAAGGGGATCGAGGGGGAACAGGGTGGAGTCGTACTCGGGCTCGGAGAGCGGGTCTGAGCTCTCGCGAGCCAACCTAGATGATGAGGTAGACGCGCCCGAAAGCGGTGCAGCCAGAGGCTGCCTAAGAGATCGTCTACCCATCATCTTGATCTAGCGAGTAGGGCGGATGAGATCTGGAAAAACTATGATCTGAAAACAAACCCCCGGTTCACCAACGCAACGCGAGCTGAAGACCGTGAAAGTTCGGTCAAATTATCTTGTCAATTTTATTTTGGTGAACACACAAATATCAGAGCGCTTACGTGACCTGTTGGGATATCCGCTGCTAACCCCAACCGACTGGCCCGCACGGAAGAGTCGGTAGTCAGTCGAGTTTAGCAATGGGGGGCTCTACCTAGTGTGCGGGGTCACTCTCTCGCGTATACAAACCAAGCAATGAGGGGGTTGCTCTCCCCAAGACAGAATTTTTTTAGGGTGAGCGAGTTTTAAGGTCAATAGTCTTAGCAGTCCCAATTTTATGGTTACACTTTTTAGGTATTTTTCAAATCAAACAAAATCGCCTAACGAATTTTTCGGTTCTCCTGGTTATGAAGTCAAAACAGGGGGGAGAAGTCGAAAAAGCCGATGCACGAGAAATCAATGATGCATGCAAAGTCAGAAATGCGTACCTGCCTCCAGCTCTCTACATGCAAAGTGATCCGCGCATAAAATAAAGACAGAAATGTAAACTAAGCTATATGATGCAACGGTGAAAGCCGAGTCCTAGACGAGCAACTTCTAGCGAAGAACCGTCTAACCGGTCACCGACCTCCAAGCCAAAGGGTCCGGTCTTGGCTCGTCCCTCACCTGCCCGACAAATCGGGGGTAGGAGTAAGCGCTTTACAGGACGAGCTACGGCACGTAGGCTACGGAAGCTAGCGAGTCGGTTATTTTTATTATTTATTTTAAGTAGGTCCAATACGGTCTATAGGAACAGATAAGCCTTAAGTGTGTGGATCCTACTCAGTTACGTCACAGTCACCAGAAAGTCCTAAGTCTAGGGGCTCGAGCAAAAACCGCGAAAAATCCGGAAAATGACAGTAAGAAAAGAAAAATAAAGCCGCGTGAAAAGCCGCGAAAAAGCCGCAGGTCCTAATGGGTCCCCCGAGCACGCCGGTGCTCGGCGAAACAGACCCGCTACGGTCTCAAGTGTCCAAACAGAAAGGCCTGTATTATTACAATTAATAATGAATGAAATAAAACTATCCTAATGCCTCGCCCACTCACTCTCTCTCTCTCGCTCTCTCCTGCGGCTTCGTAGAGAAAGAAGCCGCCTCCGAACTCCGCGGTTGCTCCGGCTCCTCGAAAGTCGCCTCCGCGGTCCTCGGGCCCTCGCAAGAAAGACAGAAGAGTGGTCAGACCAATAAACAATAATCAAATAATGAATGAAAATAAAAGCAAGGGTATATGTGCAAAAATGGGAAAATAAAATAATCACACAAAATAAACAAAAACAAAAGAAAATAAAAACAAAAATAAAACAAAATAAAACAAAAAGAAACTAAATACAAAAGCCGTGAAAAGTCGCGAACTCTAACTACTAAGCCGTGCTCCCCGGCAATGGCGCCATTCTGATGAGCGACCCGAGCGAACGAGGTAAAGGTACAAAATAGGTCGTTGCGACCTCTATCACTCAGAGTCACTCAATCAAGAAAAATATCGAACCGCGAAAAAAATCAGAGATCAAAACACGAAGCGCGGTCCTAGCTATGGGATTAACCTGGTATAGCTCCCAGGGTCGAACACAAGGAGCACGGGTTGGCCTAGGGCCTACGAAGTAGTGAAAAGAAAATAAATCAAAGAAAAGTATTTTTTAGTGGTTTTTAATAAATTTTATATTTTTTTGGATTTTTGAATTATAAAGAAAATAAAAGAGAGTAAAATCAAGCCAACTTAAGCAATTTATTTAACACACCAAAAATTAAGCAAAAATTAAAGAAAAATTGTTTTTATGTTTTTTAGGTTTTTAAGTGTTTTTGGTGAATTTTTGGTATTTTTTCTAATGTATATTTTATTTTATAAAAATCAAACAGTGCTCAAAGGCCTAGGTACTGTCCAGCAAGGCTTGAAACCCAAAAATAAAATATTTATGGATCTCAACAAGCCCTGGAGGTAATTTTCCTGTAATCTAGAAAGAATAAGGAAAATTTGGGCACCTAAATTATTGTTTTTGGAATTTTATATTATTTATTATAATTTTTATGAGTTTTTAGGGGTTTTTAGATTTTTAGGGTTTTTAAGCAATGAAAAATAACCAAAATTGGCTAGAAAATCAAACAACACACAAGAAACAGCAACTAATTTTTTTGGAATTTTTGAAGGTGTTTTTATATTTTTTGGTATTTTTAAACCTAGACAGTAGCTAAAAAGGATGTTTTTGAATTTTTAAAAATACTAAATGAAATCAAAAATGTCCTCAAAAATTCTCAAAAATCCAACAACATGGCAGGAGCCATGTGTCAAATTTTCATCGAATTTGGAGGTGGTTTGATATTTATTCAAAAATCGAAGAGGGGGCACAGTGCACAGGGACGTAAGTGCAAATACCCGCAAGTCTGGGGGCCAAGGTGCAAAATTCCCAGCTAAACACGCGCGTGGCGCGTGCCTGGGGCACTCAGGGGCCTTTTGGTAATAAAAACCAAGTTCCTGGACCTTTTGGTAACTCGTACCAAAAGTCCAGGGGCTTGGATGCAAAAATCCCACTAAAATCCGCACATGCGTGAATAAAATGCTCACAGGGGCATAAATGCAATTACCAAAAAGTTATCATTCATTCCATAACCCAACAGAACTACAGGATAAAGGATGAAAATAGCCCAAAATACACGTGACGAAGCACGTGAGATCACATACACAGGGGCATAAAAGCAAATAGAAACAAACACGAGGTCCACAGTGCAATTTACCCTACGTAAATAAAGTTACTCAAATATTTACAGGACTAAGACTAAAAAGACAAACTAAGAGGGGGGCCCTAAGTAATTTACCCCTTTATTCGTCGACGGCTCGATGGCGGACGCGTGGCGAATCGGACGGCTCAGGTGCCTGGCGCCTTTTCTCTTCTGCAGCACGGGGGCTATCGACGGTCCAGAGGGAGACACGTGGGAGATCTAGCGGTTCAGGTGCTACGGCCTCTCTCCTCTGCTCTGACGGTCCGGATGACGCCTCGAATCAATCAACAGCTGCTGCTCCTCCAAGAACGGACGATCAAGATTAAAACTGGGAGCGGAGGCTGATCGGACGGTGCTGAAGGATGGTGGAAGAACACTCAGCCGGCGAGCTTCGCCGGCCTTGTGCGTGAGCTGTAGACCTCCTCAGCTGCTCCTGATGATCGGAGAAGATCCGCGGTGATGCTCCGCGGCTGGTGATAGCCTCCGATGGCCCACCCGAGCCCTGGAGGGGCTCCGGCGAGCTCGGCGGCGGTGAGCTCCTGGACTTGATGTGAGGGGGGCTCAGCTGCCCTCCTTCTGACCTGCAAGATGTACCAGAAGCTTCGCGGGTCAAGGGCAAAGTGCCTCGACCCGAAGAAGCGAAGTGAAGGTGGACTGTGGGTCGGGATGGATGAACTCCGGTGAGCGGAAGGTGGTGGAGCTCAACTCCCAGCTCCGGGGCGAGCTGGGTTGAATGACTGGGCGAAGAACGTGCGTGAGGGAGTGGCGAAGGTGATAGTGTGCTCCGATGATCGAGAAAGTATGCGATGATGCCGGAATCAGAGGAACACGTCAGAGAGTTGATTTGGGCGAAATCAGAAATTACACTAAGTGGAAGGGCTAATCGATTACCTGGGTGATGCGGGGAGACTATGCTGGAGCTTGGCTAGCTCCTGGTCGTCGCCTCGAAGGTCGTCACTGCCTGAGGCTCGAGCTCCGGTCGAGTGGCAGAGCACGGCGGCGTGAAGCTGCCGGATCAGTGACCGGCCACCTCCTCCTCGCTGCAACAAGGGCCAACGCGAGCTGTCACCTCGGTGGTTACGATCGAGGTCACGGGAGTGAAGGTAGGGAGCCAAAGATGGAAAGAAAGTGCGGCGGAGCTCAGGCTATATAGTGCTAGGGGTCCGGCTAGATCAGAGTCGGGCGTGAAGCTCGGAGCACGGATCCCCATGCAAACCTCCGAGCGAGGATCTCGGATGTACGCAGAAGGATTAGGACCCGGGGTTTACGCGATTGGCAGGCGGATCGAGCTGGGAAAAATCAAGGAAATCGGGTCGACAGCCCGATCCGCGAAAGGGGAAGGTCCGCGGGGGGAGTTGACCGGGGGTCAACATCCCCCGTGGACCAATCAGGAGTCGCCAATTATTGAGTTTTTATTTGAATTTTTTGGGCCTTTAAATGGCCGAATTTGCAAAAACTTAAAACACAAAATATTTTTGTTTTAATTTTTCCTATTTTTTTGTGATTTTTAATTAATTTTTGGAAATAAAAATAAGGTATTTACAATATAGGTCTATACATAGGTATATATACAATATATGATTTTTGATTTTTGATTTTTAATTAGTTATTTTTATACATTTTTATTCCTATTTTATATTTTATTTATTTATAGGATAAAATGAGGAATAAAAGGCTATTTTTATTTTATTTTTATTATTTATATACATAGGTGAAATAAATAGTTATGTACACTATATACAGGGCATATGTACAATATGTTTTTTGCATTTTAATTTTGTAATTTTTATTTGATTTTTGTTTTGTTTCTTTTTATTTATTTTATTTACAATATATACAATAGAATATTTACAAAAAGTTTTGAAAATAAATTTTATTTATTTATAAGGTGAAATAAATAAAGAGAGGTGGTCTATGTACATGGTGTAAGGGGAATTTTTGGTCTTTTTGATTTTTAAATTTTTATTTTGTTTTTAATAGTTCTAAAATATATACAAAATATATACAAGCATATTTTTGGTTGAGGAAAATATAATTTTATTTATTTACATAAGTATGTACATATGAGCCCCTATCTCTCTCTACTTTTGTTTTTATGCGGTCAGGCCCATGCTGAGCCCTCCCTTGGGTTAGGTTGCTCAATATTTATTCTAAATATTTCCCTCTTTTTCTTTTTCATCTTTATTCTTTTATTTTTGCACAAAAACATGCTAATTATCTATATTTACAAACATGCATGCTTTTGCTAACTTTTCCTATTTACACATATTTACATGCATTTGCATAGGTTTTTGTAGCTAAAATATAAGAATAAAGAGTGATGAATGGGTATTCATCACCCCCCTATACTATACTTTGCTAGTCCCTTAGCAAACACTTATTTGAAAAAGAAGTGAAAAAGAAAGAAAGAAAAATAAAAGAGAATGTACAAGGATCAAGGTTGATTATTAAACTTGCCTTCAATTAAATTGAGGTATGGAGCTTAATCAGATCTTTGGATTATTAATGTGTCGGAACCTTATTCAGACTTAAGCTTAAAACCTAACAACCTCTAAGTTCCACTATTCTATAACCAAGACTCCTCAATGCTCCAGATCAGAACAAGTCATCAATCACAAACCCTGAAGACCATGAATCTTTTCTTGTCCTGTGAAAGTGAGGTCTAAGCTCTCCACCTCAGAAATGGCAACTTGACAACCCTCCCTAACAAGGTAACTCTATGACCTCAATCTGGCCACTCTTTCCTCGAGGAGCGGGGTATTCCCTTCTAAGTTCAAGTACAACCGGCTCAAGAAGAGGGGGAAGAAGAGAATGGGTCAAGGCCAGTGTAGCCAAGTACCCTTGGGAGCTTGACCAGTGTAGCCAAGTCTCCCTGCTGCAAGCTACAACAGGTGGATCATGAAACCAAGATTTGCTTATTGCACTTATATACATACTCCGGTGGGATTATCATTTTCTCTCAGACCCACCACTTTTTTTGGAGTTCTTTTCTTTTTGCATTTTTTTTTTCGAGTGCATCTATACAACATGTACATGTACAGCATATATACAAGGAGTTTTTCCTCTTGAGCCAGTAGACTATCCCTCTTTTGAAGCTTTATTGCAACCCACAACTCCCGTCGTTAGACCTCATGGCAACCAGACCAAGTTGAGACGCACTTCCTTCACTAAATGAAGAAGAGAGGTTCCGCCTAGAAGTACTACCCTCATATGCTACCCCAAGCCAAGGAAGACTGCCTCCTCACCATCTCATCCGTAGAGAGCTCGGTGCATGGTGCGGTTGTCCAAGTAAAGCCATAATCTATATGAGTCATGTGTTGTTGTTAAGTGCTCTACTTAGGCTCATTGAGATGACATGTGATCATAGCCTAGTGGACTCAACGAATTAAGTCACCATGGACCTGAAAAGCCTTAAACCTAAGCCCTATAAGGTTCCTCTTAGAAATTAGGTGGATTAAGATCTTAATCAAGCTCCATTTCTCAATTTGATTCCAGGCTTAGTTTAAATGTCAACTATCATCCAGAAAAGACTATATACATATGTACAAAAAGATGCATATTTACACAAATTTTACAATCATGCAAAATTTTTGAAAAAATGTTTTGAAATCATGAATGATGATGCATGAAGTGCAAGTTTTGCAAAAAGGTATTTACACACATTTACACAAGATTTTTGCAAACTTTTAATTTTTCAAAACATTTTGGAAAAATTTTGTACTATATACATAATTTTGATACGAAAATATTTACACAAGCTTTACACACAAAAGATTTTTGAAATCATTTTTACAAAAATAATTTGTACACTAGCTATGTATGTGCAAATAAAAGAAGATTATGTACATGAAAATTTTAATTTTTGTGGTTTTTAGCCATATTTATTTATTAACACACTCACACAAAGTACGAGTTATGGCTAAAGTATATATGAAATATATACACACCCCCCTATACTTAGCTCGAACGATGTCCTCGGAGTCAAGAGCGATGAAGAAGACATAACTCGTGCTATGTATAGGGAAGTGAAAAAGAAGGCTATACAAAAGGAGAATAAGAAGTCAAGAGGGACTCGGGTCTTCCCCCTATACTTAGGATCAAGTAATCCTAAGTATAGCAGGCTGTACACGAAGGGAAGACCGAGTGGAGAATGTACAGGGTCTACCCCCCCTATACTTAGGGTAAGATGCCCCTAAGTATAGGCAGCAAAACAGGGGTAGACAGAAACAAAAGAAATACCCGAAAGGTCTCACATCCCCCCTATACTTAGGGTAAAGTACACCCTAAGTATAGCATAATCACAAGATGGAGAAAGGGATGTGGGACTAAAGAAAGTGCTGATATGGACATCTGGATCTATGTACAGCGGAGGATCAGTAAAGCTCAGGCGTGAGATGCATTAGATGTGAGTCAAAAACCACATCTCACGCAAAATGAATAGGGGCAATATCAACGTCCCGCGGCTCATGATCTAGAAATGGTTTGAGCCGCTGGCCGTTCACTCGGAAGGTACTCTCAGAAGACAACTCAAATATGTCGATGCTACCGTTGTCGTGTACCTTCCGAACCAGATAAGGTCCTTTCCATTTGCTCTGTAGCTTCCCTGGAAATAATCTAAGCCTCGCATCAAACAGCCATACTCTCTGTCCAATCTCAAAATGCTTGTGGCTGATATGGGAATCATGCCACTCCTTGACTCTCTCCTTATAATGTAGGCTGCTTGCGAAAGCTGAATCTCTAAGCTCCTCCAGGGCAGCTAGCTCTGCCCTCCTCTGGTCTCCTATACCATCTGGATCCATGAGAATGTCTGTAACTGCCCAGAGTGACTTGTGCCTCAGCTCAACTGGTAGGTGACAGGGCTTGCCGTATACGAGGCGAAAGGGAGATGTGCCCAAAGGTGTCTTGAAAGACGTCCTATATGCCCACAAGACCGAGTCCAAAAGCTGTGACCAATCCTTTCGGTCAGGGCGGACGACTTTCTGCAGAATAGTCTTGATCTCCCTATTCGGCACTTCGGCTAGACCATTCGTCTGTGGATGGTATGGTGTAGCAACGCGATGATCTATGCCGAACTCGCTAGCAAGTGCCTTCACTTGGTTGTTGATGAAGTGAGACCCCCCATCAGAAATAAGAACTCGTGGAACCCCGAACCGCGTGATGATATGCTTCCTCAAAAATCTGCAAACTGTCCTCGCATCAGCGGATCGGGCGGGGATAGCCTCCACCCAACGACTCACATAGTCCACGGCCAACAGAATGTACTCAAATCCCTAACTCTTAGGGAATGGACCCATGAAATCGATGCCCCATGTGTCAAAAACCTCACAGAAGTGAATGGGCTGCATCGGCATCATATCACGCTGTCCACAAGTGCCCATCCTCTGACAGTCAGTACACCTCTTCACGAACTCATCTGAGTCCTTAAAGAGGGTAGGCCACCACAAACCGGATTGGAGCACTTTCTGTGCCGTTCTCCTCCCAGAATGATGTCCTCCTGCCTCAAGCTTGTGGCAGTAAGTGAGGACGCTATGGTGTTCCTCCTGAGGAATACACCGACGCCAGACGCTATCCCCTCCTTCGTGGTAAAGGATGGGATCCTCCTAATGGTAAGACTTGGCCTTTGCTAGGAAGGTCTCAAGCCTCTGCCTGGGCCAATCTTGTGGGACTTTCCCAGCAACGAGAAAGTTCACAATATCGGCGTACCATGGGAGTGAGGCGATAGCAAGGATCGCCTCATCTGGGAAGGTATCTCGGATAGGATCAATCTGCTCAGAATCCTCAGGCTGCTCTAATCGGGAGAGATGATCCGCCACCACATTCTTGACTCCAGGCTTATCTTTGATCTCAATGTCGAACTCCTGGAGTAGAAGGATCCATCTAGTCAGTCTGGCCTTGGCATCCTTCTTTGCCATGAGGTACCTGATGGCGGTGTGGTCTGTAAACAAAGTCACTCTAGATCCAATGATATATGATCTGAACTTATCCAGGGCAAACACTACGGCTAGCATCTCCTTCTCTGTGACTGTATAATTCCGCTGGGCAGAATCCAATGTGCGGCTACCATAGTGTATAGCAAATGGTACTCCATCCCTCCTCTGTCCCAGCACTGCCCCTACGGCAAAATCGGAGGCGTCCGTCATGATCTCGAATGGGAGAGACCAATCAGGCGGCTGGAGGACAGGAGCCTCAATCACGCACTGCTGGAGAGTAGCAAACGACGAAAGACACTTGTCATCGACAAGGAACTCGGTGTCTTTCGTCAAGAGGTCAGTCAACGGCCGGGCAATCCTGCTGAAATCCTGAATAAATCTCCTATAAAATCCAACGTGCCCCAGAAATGACCGTAACTGCCTCAGATTGGACGGCGGTGTGAGTTTCCTAATGACATCAACCTTGGCCGGATCAACCTCCATGCCCCTGTTGGAGATGATGTGGCCAAGCACCGTCCCTTGAGTCACCATGAAGTGACTCTTCTCCCAAGATAGCACCAAGTGATACTCAATACATCGCTGGAGTACTCGATCTAGGCAGTCAAGACAAGAATCAAATCCGTCGCCGTAGATCGAGAAATCATCCATGAAGACCTCTAGGCACTCCCCTACCATGTCCGAGAAGATCGACAGCATGCACCTCTGAAAAGTCGCAGGGGCATTGCATAGCCCAAATGGCATGCGTCGAAAAGCGTATGTGCCGAAGGGACAGGTAAAGGTGGTCTTCTCCTGGTCCTCAGGAGCGATGGCCACTTGGTTGTAGCCCGAGTACCCATCCAGGAAGCAATAATGGCTCTTCCCTGCCAGTCTCTCAATGATCTGGTCAATAAAAGGCAGGGGGAAATGGTCCTTCTTGGTGGCTTGGTTGAGTCTCCTGTAGTCAACACAAACCCTCCAAGAGGTGGGTACTCGTGTAGCAATCTCCTCTCCCGACTCACTGATCACAGTCGTGATGCCCGTCTTCTTGGGCACCACATGCAAGGGGCTGACCCACTTGGAGTCGGAAATGGGATAAATGAAACCTGCACCCCACCACTTTGATATTTCCTTCATGACAACCTCTCTCAGGTTGGGGTTCAGACGCCGCTGGAACTCACGCGACGGCTTCGCCCCATCCTCGAGATAGATGTGGTGGGAGCACACTGATGGACTAATCCCATGGAGATCTGCTACGCTCCATCCGATCGCCTTGCGGTTCTTTTCAAGAACCCCCATCAAACGGGATTCCTGCTCTCCAGTCAACTCGGCGGAGATGATGACTGGGTACATCTCTGGATCGCCCGCAAGGAATCGATACTTCAGCGAAGTGGGGAGCGGCTTCAGCTCTGGAATGCTGGGTGCCGGCAAATCTGGCTGTGGAAGAAACTGAGTGAACGCTGCAAGGTCTGCCAAATCTGCCTGGGAAAGTGAAAGTGTACTCTCGCAAACTGGATCGGGAGAAGACGGCTCTACTGCACTATCTCTGCTCGGCTCTGCATCTACCTCCTCCTCATCAATAGGCTCAACTGGACTCAAGTCTGGCATCTGATCATAGCAATCGGCCCAATCAGACTCTGAATCCGAGGGATCTGCATCAGAATCGGTGGCATCAGTACCACCGGAAAACAAGGTGGCCTCAACACCACCACCACTAGTCATCGTGCTGCGATCGAGGACCGGCCCTGCTGCCGCAATGGTATCCTGAACCAGGTCTGTGCTCTCCAGACTCTCCTCTGCTATCATCTCTGCCTCAGCTGTGTCTGAAAGTGAGAGGGTAGTCTGTGCCTCAAGGTCTGCCCAAGCTGCCTCATCATCTGTGATCACAAAATCACAGTCCTGGTGGATGTCTGGCTCTGCGTCTGTCAGCTGCTCTGAATCGGTACTCGCATCTGAGCGGGATCTGAATCTGGCTCTATAGTCCTCGACCGTCTCTATTTGTATACTCTCGCCCTGGACGCGAAAGTACACCTTCCCGCTATCATGATCAGTCACCGCCTTGGCTGTGGCCAAGAACGGACGACCAAGAATGATGGGGGTATCGGTCACTGACTCAGGGATCTCCATGTCCAACACTACGAAGTCCACGGGGAATTGCAGACCCTGAATCGTGACGATAACATCTCGTAATAACCCCTTCGGCCTCTTGACAGATCGATCAGCGAACTGAAGGACTGTCCTGCTCTGTCGAAGAGTGCCCAACTCGAAGCGGTCGAGAAGGGCTGCCGGAAGAAGGTTAATCGACGATCCGCTATCTAGAAGAGTACGGTCGAACCACTGCTCACTAATCTGGCATCTGACATACGGGGCCCCTGAATCTGGCCTCTTGGCTGGCAGTCGGTTCTGGATCGCAAAGCATGTGGCTTTGGTCAGCACATGGATCTCTGAAGTGTGGTTCCTCCTCCTCCTCCTGACTGTAGTCCTCTCTCTCAAAGATCTCTGGAGAAGGGGGATGTGCTGCAAAGCCTCCTGGAGGGTCAGCTGAATGTGAAATCGATCTATCATGCTCTGGCTGAACTCCTCAAGCTCTCTCTTTTTTGGGTCATTTTTCTTCCCCTTCCCCATCTGAAGGGCTCTAGGGAAGGGGATCACCGGGTCCTTCTCAGATGAAGGACTAGGAAAAGGTCTAGACGGTTCAAGGACCGGATCCACACATACATCATGCACCACAGTGGGACCAAAAGAAAGTAAACCTTTTCCTTTATTCATAACAGAATCCTGAGATACATAACCACGAGGAAAAACAACAGATCTCTCTCTACAAACACCGGTGGCCTCAGTACCACCACGGGCTGGCTGCTCTGCTGCTGAAGGAAGACGTCGCGCGGCATCAGTACCGCGGGCTGGCTCGGCTGCCTGGGTGGCATCAGTACCATCTCCTAGCTCTGGTGAAGTGGCGGCCTCAGTACCGCCGGCGGGATCAGCATCCTTGGTGGCCTCAGTACCACCGTCATCATCTGGAGCGGCCTCAGTACCGCTCTCCTCCTCCTCCTGTGGCGCCTCGGGATGGTGCTCAGAAGAGGCGCCGCCGCCTGCTGGGGTCCTACCGCTCCTAAGTGTGACAAAATCAGCATCAAATAAATCCGAAGATGTATCATGAAATGGGTCACTAGGAGTGGCTGACTCAGTAGGTACTACCTGCTCAGACTTCCTCTTGAGGCTGTTCGGATTGGGCTCTATCTGGGCTGGTATGGCAGCCTTCCCTCTCACCAGGTCCCGCATCTCCTAGCGGAACTCGTCCATCTCCCGTCGGAATGTAGCCTGCTGGTCCGTGAGGAGGCGGGCGATATCATCCAAAGCGGGGCTCTCGTGGGAGCCCGACGGGTGGCCTCTCTGTGGATGAGGCTGTGGCTGCTGGTAAGGGTAAGAGGGGTAGGAAGGAGGGTGCTGCTGGTGCTGGTATCCCTGGTGAGCCTGCTGCTCACGTCTCCAATACTGTCCCTGCTGCTGATAGGGACGAGGACCGTAGGCTGACTGCTGCTGATACGCTGGGGGCTGCTGCTGCGGTTGGTGCTGGTCTCTCTGATGGGAGTACTGCCCTCCCTGTCCTGACGGCTGCTGCTGGGGCTGGGCACCACCACTCCCCCACCTGAATCCGGGATGGTCTCGTCGGATCCCAGGCTGGGGACGGTCGTACCATATCCCGTTGACATCCATCAACGGCTCGGCAATAAAGGGGGCTGGCGGGTGTACTGCCAGAGGCTGGTCCGGCTGGTAGACCACCATCTGCATCTCTGGAGATGGTGGAGACTGGCAGGTGGGCTGCGGCTGCTGGTACGGCTCCGCCTGTACAAGGTGAACCTGTCTAGGCTGCACGGGAGTGCTGGAGCGCTGGGACGAGCTGCTGCTGCTGCCGGCGTCGCCTCGCGACTGAAGACGGGGCTGAGAAGCCGTCTGTGTCTCCTGGAGACACATGAGTTGTGTCTTCAGGTCGCTCAAGACCTGTGCCATCTGATCCATCTGTGCTATGCTCTGGCACTGCTTCTTCTCTATCAGCTCCATGCGGTCCAACTTCTCGCTGATGATACCCATGTCCGCAGCTGACGACTCTAACTGTGCTGCTGCTGTGGCTGCGGACGAACTGGAAGGACCTGCATCTACCCGTGCTATCCTCTGGTACTGCACGGGTCCTGGCTGATGTGGCTGGGTCTTCTGAGTATAGAGCCGGGTCTGGGACATGACCATGTAGTTCTCTGCCATCTCCTCAAAAATAGCCCAGACCTGGTCGTGGTCCTTGGCGAAGTAGGACCCACCACAAGAAGCATTCACCAGGCCCTGTAGCTCTGGTGACAGTCCGCTGAAGAAGCTCTGAACTAGGTTCGGCTTCGTGATATCATGGTGCGGGCATCTGTCCAGGAGCTCTCTGAACCTCTCCCAAGCCTCGTGAAACTGCTCGTTGGGGAACATGGAGAAGTTGCTGATCAGGGCCCTCGCTGCGTTCGTCCGCCCGAGTGGATAGTACTTGTTCAAGTACTCGGTGCGGAGCTGCTCCCAGGTATATACAAATCTCCCCAAGTGCTTTAGCCAGGTGGCTGCTCTGTCTGCTAGTGAGAAGGGGAATGCGATCATCCTGATCGTGTCCTGGTCCACATGCCTGTCGTGGACAGTACTGCATATCATGAGAAACTCCTGGAGGTGGAGGTGGGGCTCCTCTGTAGCAAGTCCATGGAATCGCGGGAGCATCTGCAAGGTGTTCGGGGGGAACTTGAAGTCCCCCACGATGGCTGGAACCACAACCCAGTGGTGCATCAGTGTAGATCCGGGATTGTGTAAATCCCGCATCGGTCTCGGTGGTCCTGCTCCTCCTGCGGCTGCTGCCGCTGCGGCGGCGGCCGCGGCTGCTGCTGTTGCGGCTCGTGCCTGTGCATCTGCATCCGGGATCTCGTCGGGCTCGCTCTGCTGGTCTCTCTCTGCTCTGAGCCTCTCCAACTCACGCCTCATCTCCATCATGAAAACTCCCTGATCGCGGAGCTGCTGCTGAACTGTATCAAGTGATGCGATCAGGGTGGAGTTGATCGCTCCCTGGTCTAGTACTATATGCTCTGGTCTGCGGGAGTGATCATCAAAACTGCCTGCGCCGGCCATCTCGACGTCTGCAAAATCAAATGAGCCCAACTCAGGTGCTGTCAAGTGTATCAATCTCTCCTCGGGCTCATGTCTCTTAGGAAGGTCAGAAAGGGGATCGAGGGGGAACAGGGTGGAGTCGTACTCGGGCTCGGAGAGCGGGTCTGAGCTCTCGCGAGCCAACCTAGATGATGAGGTAGACGCGCCCGAAAGCGGTGCAGCCAGAGGCTGCCTAAGAGATCGTCTACCCATCATCTTGATCTAGCGAGTAGGGCGGATGAGATCTGGAAAAACTATGATCTGAAAACAAACCCCCGGTTCACCAACGCAACGCGAGCTGAAGACCGTGAAAGTTCGGTCAAATTATCTTGTCAATTTTATTTTGGTGAACACACAAATATCAGAGCGCTTACGTGACCTGTTGGGATATCCGCTGCTAACCCCAACCGACTGGCCCGCACGGAAGAGTCGGTAGTCAGTCGAGTTTAGCAATGGGGGGCTCTACCTAGTGTGCGGGGTCACTCTCTCGCGCATACAAACTAAGCAATGAGGGGGTTGCTCTCCCCAAGACAGAATTTTTTTAGGGTGAGCGAGTTTTAAGGTCAATAGTCTTAGCAGTCTCAATTTTATGGTTACACTTTTTAGGTATTTTTCAAATCAAACAAAACCGCCTAACAAATTTTTCGGTTCTCCTGGTTATGAAGTCAAAAACAGGGGGGAGAAGTCGAAAAAGCCGATGCACGAGAAATCAATGATGCATGCAAAGTCAGAAATGCGTACCTGCCTCCAGCTCTCTACATGCAAAGTGATCCGCGCATAAAATAAAGACAGAAATGTAAACTAAGCTATATGATGCAACGGTGAAAGCCGAGTCCTAGACGAGCAACTTCTAGCGAAGAACCGTCTAACCGGTCACCGACCTCCAAGCCAAAGGGTCCGGTCTTGGCTCGTCCCTCCCCTGCCCGACAAATCGGGGGTAGGAGTAAGCGCTTTACAGGACGAGCTATGGCACGTAGGCTACGGAAGCTAGCGAGTCGGTTATTTTTATTATTTATTTTAAGTAGGTCCAATACGGTCTATAGGAACAGATAAGCCTTAGGTGTGTGGATCCTACTCAGTTACGTCACAGTCACCAGAAAGTCCTAAGTCTAGGGGCTCGAGCAAAAACCGCGAAAAATCCGGAAAATGACAGTAAGAAAAGAAAAATAAAGCCGCGTGAAAAGCCGCGAAAAAGCCGCAGGTCCTAATGGGTCCCCCGAGCACGCCGGTGCTCGGTGAAACAGACCCGCTACGGTCTCAAGTGTCCAAACAGAAAGGCCTGTATTATTACAATTAATAACGAATGAATAAAACTATCCTAATGCCTCGCCCACTCACTCTCTCTCTCTCGCTCTCTCCTGCGGCTTCGTAGAGAAAGAAGCCGCCTCCGAACTCCGCGGCTGCTCCGGCTCCTCGAAAGTCGCCTCCGCGGTCCTCGGGCCCTCGCAAGAAAGACAGAAGAGTGGTCAGACCAATAAACAATAATCAAATAATGAATGAAAATAAAAGCAAGGGTATATGTGCAAAAATGGAAAATAAAATAATCACACAAAATAAAACAAAAACAAAAGAAAATAAAAACAAAAATAAAACAAAATAAAACAAAAAGAAACTAAATACAAAAGCCGCGAAAAGCCGCGAACTCCGAAGAGCCGCGAAAAGCCGCGAAAACAAAAACGAAAAGAAAATCAAAAATAACTACTAAGCCGTGCTCCCCGGCAACGGCGCCATTCTGATGAGCGACCCGAGCGAACGAGGTAAAGGTACAAAATAGGTCGTTGCGACCTCTATCACTCAGAGTCACTCAATCAAGAAAAATATCGAACCGCGAAAGAAATCAGAGATCAAAACACGAAGCGCGGTCCTAGCTATGGGATTAACCTGGTATAGCTCCCAGGGTCGAACACAAGGAGCACGGGTTGGCCTAGGGCCTACGAAGTAGTGAAAAGAAAATAAAATCAAAGAAAAGTATTTTTTAGTGGTTTTTAATAAATTTTATATTTTTTTGGATTTTTGAATTATAAAGAAAATAAAAGAGAGTAAAATCAAGCCAACTTAAGCAATTTATTTAACACACCAAAAATTAAGCAAAAATTAAAGAAAAATTGTTTTTATGTTTTTTAGGTTTTTAAGTGTTTTTGGTGAATTTTTGGTATTTTTCTAATGTATATTTTATTTTATAAAAATCAAACAGTGCTCAAAGGCCTAGGTACTGTCCAGCAAGGCTTGAAACCCAAAAATAAAATATTTATGGATCTCAACAAGCCCTGGAGGTAATTTTCCTGTAATCTAGAAAGAATAAGGAAAATTTGGGCACCTAAATTATTGTTTTTGGAATTTTATATTATTTATTAAAATTTTATGAGTTTTTAGGGGTTTTTAGATTTTTAGGGTTTTTAAGCAATGAAAAATAACCAAAATTGGCTAGAAAATCAAACAACACACAAGAAACAGCAACTAATTTTTTTGGAATTTTTGAAGGTGTTTTTATATTTTTTGGTATTTTTAAACCTAGACAGTAGCTAAAAAGGATGTTTTTGAATTTTTAAAAATACTAAATGAAATCAAAAATGTCCTCAAAAATTCTCAAAAATCCAACAACATGGCAGGAGCCATGTGTCAAATTTTCATCGAATTTGGAGGTGGTTTGATATTTATTCAAAAATCGAAGAGGGGGCATAGTGCACAGGGACGTAAGTGCAAATACCCGCAAGTCTGGGGGCCAAGGTGCAAAATTCCCAGCTAAACACGCGCGTGGCGCGTGCCTGGGGCACTCAGGGGCCTTTTGGTAATAAAAACCAAGTTCCTGGACCTTTTTGTAACTCGTACCAAAAGTCCAGGGGCTTGGATGCAAAAATCCCACTAAAATCCGCACATGCGTGAATAAAATGCTCACAGGGGCATAAATGCAATTACCAAAAAGTTATCATTCATTCCATAACCCAACAGAACTACAGGATAAAGGATGAAAATAGCCCAAAATACACGTGACGAAGCACGTGAGATCACATACACAGGGGCATAAAAGCAAATAGAAACAAACACGAGGTCCACAGTGCAATTTACCCTACGTAAATAAAGTTACTAAAATATTTATAGGACTAAGACTAAAAAGACAAACTAAGAGGGGGCCCTAAGTAATTTACCCCTTTATTCGTCGACGGCTCGATGGCGGACGCGTGGCGAATCGGACGGCTCAGGTGCCTGGCGCCTTTTCTCTTCTGCAGCACGGGGGCTATCGACGGTCCAGAGGGAGACACGTGGGAGATCTAGCGGTTCAGGTGCTACGGCCTCTCTCCTCTGCTCTGACGGTCCGGATGACGCCTCGAATCAATCAACGGCTGTTGCTCCTCCAAGAACGGACGATCAAGATTAAAACTGGGAGCGGAGGCTGATCGGACGGTGCTGAAGGATGGTGGAAGAACACTCAGCCGGCGAGCTTCGCCGGCCTTGTGCGTGAGCTGTAGACCTCCTCAGCTGCTCCTGATGATCGGAGAAGATCCGCGGTGATGCCCCGCGGCTGGTGATAGCCTCTGATGGCCCACCCGAGCCCTGGAGGGGCTCCGGCGAGCTCGGCGGCGGTGAGCTCCTGGACCTGATGTGAGGGGGGCTCAGATGCCCTCCTTCTGACCTGCAAGATGTACCAGAAGCTTCGCGGGTCGAGGGCAAAGTGCCTCGACCCGAAGAAGCGAAGTGAAGGTGGACTGTGGGTCGGGATGGATGAACTCCGGTGAGCGGAAGGTGGTGGAGCTCAACTCCCAGCTCCGGGGCGAGCTGGGTTGAATGACTGGGCGAAGAAGGTGCGTGAGGGAGTGGCGAAGGTGATAGTGTGCTCCGATGATCGAGAAAGTATGCGATGATGCCGGAATCAGAGGAACACGTCGGAGAGTTGATTTGGGCGAAATCAGAAATTACACTAAGTGGAAGGGCTAATCGATTACCTGGGTGATGCGGGAGACTATGCTGGAGCTTGGCTAGCTCCTGGTCGTCGCCTCGAAGGTCGTCACTGCCTGAGGCTCGAGCTCCGGTCGAGTGGCGGAGCACGGCGGCGTGAAGCTGCCGGATCAGTGACCGGCCACCTCCTCCTCGCTGCAACAAGGGCCAACGCGAGCTGTCACCTCGGTGGTTACGATGGAGGTCACGGGAGTGAAGGTAGGGAGCCAAAGATGGAAAGAAAGTGCGGCGGAGCTCAGGCTATATAGTGCTAGGGGTCTGGCTAGATCAGAGTCGGGCGTGAAGCTCGGAGCGCGGATCCCCATGCAAACCTCCGGGCGAGGATCTCGGATGTACGCAGAAGGATTAGGACCCGGGGTTTACGCGATTGGCAGGCGGATCGAGCTGGGAAAAATCAAGGAAATCGGGTCGACAGCCCGATCCGCGAAAGGGGAAGGTCCGCGGGGGGAGTTGACCGGGGGTCAACATCCCCCGTGGACCAATCAGGAGTCGCCAATTATTGAGTTTTTATTTGAATTTTTTGGGCCTTTAAATGGCCGAATTTTCAAAAACTTAAAACACAAAATATTTTTGTTTTAATTTTTCCTATTTTTTGTGATTTTTAATTAATTTTTGGAAATAAAAATAAGGTATTTACAATATAGGTCTATACATAGGTATATATACAATATATGATTTTTTATTTTTGATTTTTAATTAGTTATTTTTATACATTTTTATTCCTATTTTATATTTTATTTATTTATAGGATAAAATGAGGAATAAAAGGCTATTTTTATTTTATTTTTATTATTTATATACATAGGTGAAATAAATAGTTATGTACACTATATACAGGGCATATGTACAATATGTTTTTTGCATTTTAATTTTGTAATTTTTATTTGATTTTTGTTTTGTTTCTTTTTATTTATTTTATTTACAATATATACAATAGAATATTTACAAAAAGTTTTGAAAATAAATTTTATTTATTTATAAGGTGAAATAAATAAAGAGAGGTGGTCTATGTACATGGTGTAAGGGGAATTTTTGGTCTTTTTGATTTTTAAATTTTTATTTTGTTTTTAATAGTTCTAAATATATACAAAATATATACAAGCATATTTTTGGTTGAGGAAAATATAATTTTATTTATTTACATAAGTATGTACATATGAGCCCCTATCTCTCTCTACTTTTGTTTTTATGCGGTCAGGCCCATGCTGAGCCCTCCCTTGGGTTAGGTTGCTCAATATTTATTCTAAATATTTCCCTCTTTTTCTTTTTCATCTTTATTCTTTTATTTTTGCACAAAAACATGCTAATTATCTATATTTACAAACATGCATGCTTTTGCTAACTTTTCCTATTTACACATATTTACATGCATTTGCATAGGTTTTTGTAGCTAAAATATAAGAATAAAGAGTGATGAATGGGTATTCATCATCGACTCTTCACAAATCTCTTAAGATCGGGCATATATTTTATGGCTTTGATCAATGGAAGCTCTAAGATCAGACTCTTGCAAAATGCTTCCATTTCATAATTGTCCAATATTTTTGAATTTTCAAAATTTTCAATTTTTTGGTATTTTTTGTAATATGGTCAGTGGGGGGTCAGAGGTCAGCAGTGGTTGTGCCTGATTGTGTTGATGTAGTGGTTCGCATGGTGGTGGCCTCACTTCTTCTGAACTTTGCATAGACTGGATGAGATCATATATTCTCTTTGTTAAAGTGTCTGCTCTATGATTAATCCGAGCAATCTCATCCTCAATCATCTCATGACCAGTGATTGAATAATCATTCTCCATGTATCGTGATTTTGGCATGTAACCTCGAGTAGAGTATTGATTGTTCATAAACATTGTGGTCTGGTCATGAGTTGTATTTCCTTGACTTTAATTTTCTCGTGGATTGTCGAAGGAAAATTGATTGTACTCAAGAGGATAGTCATCCTGAGTAGAGGATGGTTCAAGATGCTGTGAGATCATAGTAACCGGAAATCGTGTTTTGTTGTCAATATCGGTCACTCTATTGTTCAACCTCGATTCTGGTCTCTCTCTCATGTCCATAAGATTGTCAGAATGTGAGAGAGGGTTATTCCAAGAAGAAGTGTGGTCATAGGGTTGGATGTATAGGCAGGAAGAGAATGATGGTTGAAGAGAATTTGATTTGAAGCTCAGGTTCTCTTGAGGAGTGTGAGAAGAAGAATTTCGAGACAAGGTCGTGGAGATCGGAAAAGAAGACCACTGTGCCAACATCTTATCAAGAAGGATGGAATGATTAACGAACCACAATTTTCTTGCAATTGCAAAGTCTTTGACACACACAAATCAAACACAAAACAAACACGTCGATTCACCCACTCAACACTGGTGAAGGCACGTTAGGGTTCGGCCGCTTATCTTTTCAATTTTAATTTAATGACAAAACAGTCTTAAAAATTAAGCGAAGCTGTTAGGTGCCGAAATATTTCACAAAGACTGTCCCGAGTTCATACAACTAGTTGCACCTACTTTCAGCCAGTATAGGTGTAAGTACGGACTGTTTAAACGGCTACCCGTGTTACTTGAGGACGGAGCCTTCTGCGGTGTCCTCTAAACCACCTACTCTACTAAGGGAAGTCGGACCGTAAACGGCTACCTGAGACCCTCACTGAAAATTATCTAATTATTTAAAATCAGTAGTCTGAACGAAGCACTTCGGTTTTGGGCTCTTTCGTAAGTGTGCGTTCTGGTCCTTACAAACAATGAGTGGGTTTCTCTCCACCAAACACAGGTTAATTTTAGATCAGTTTATTTACAGTCACCTTGATTAACAGTCCTAGTTTTAAGTTGAGGTTATCACTATAGTTTATGTGAGCACACAAATTCACGCCTAACGAACATTCCCAATTCCTTTAAGTCCTTAGTTATAAAACTCGAGGAAGGAAACAGAAAAAGCCGATGCAAACGTAAATAATTGATGCATGCTTAAGAGAATGACTTATAGTGAATCCTCGCATTCTTCATGTGGGATGCAGTACAAGGAATTAAAATTTACACTAAATGATATGCACAGATGAAAAAATGCCCTAGACAGATAGTTCTATTAGCGGGAAGAATTGATTTAAATTTTGGCTAATGTTGAACGATCTATAGTGCGTATACTTAGTGAATGTGTGGCCTAAAAATTAAGAGCACAATCAAATAATTCTAATCTAGCGTATGTGCTCCTAAATTCTACGTCAAGCCACAGAGAGTCCAGTCTGAAATTATTACAAGGGTTCAAAGAGAGGGACCCTAAGAATATTGCAGAAAATAAAATCTATGCTAACTCTCTCTCACAAAATAAAAATTAGTCTTCTTCGCAGGTCCTTGATTTATATCCAAAACTATCTCCGAGTAATCTGCGAAGAAAGAGAGTGCGGCTAGTATCAGAAAAGAAAAAAAATATAAAAGAAAAAAATGCAAAGGGAAAAAATGACACAAAAATTAACTTCACAAAAATTAATTATAAAAAATGATTCAAAACCCTAAAAATTCGTCGTTCCCCGGCAATGACGCCATTTGATGAACGTGAAATTCACCTCTTTAATAATCGGTAATTGTAGTATAGGAGGCGAATTTCAGTCGATCAAAAACCACAAACTTTGAATGTTGTGGAATATTTTTACTTGGCAAGTCTACCAATTCGAACACAGGGAACGGTGATTTTTTGTTGCGTGGTCTTTAAATCAAATTAAATAATTAATTAATGTTGATTAATTTCTGTGTTAAGAAATTATACAATGCAATGATATGCAAAGTGATGCAAGGAAAACAGAGAGAAATATGCCCAGGATCTGTGATTTTAAACGTATTAATTCCTCGAATAATATAATGAATAATTTCACAAGATTAATCACAGATCAAAAATTATCTAACTTGATGCTCAGGTTAATAAATTTAAGCTCCGAATGATTCGAAGCGATATATCGAGTTGAATAGTTGGCCATAAACTTAGAGGAAAGGATCTAAACTAATCCCCTATAAAATCTAAAATATGATATTAATCATCAATGATCATCAGAGTTTACAATCATCATCCGTCCTCCTGCAAAAATTTATCAATACATTCTCAAGCACAAGTATGTCAAACTTAGCCTACAAAAGTCAATGATTATCCTCAAATAATAATTGACATTAAACACCCTCAGATCTGATCACAAGCTATGCTAAATTGTAGAGCATGGAAATAGCTTCAAAATGACATATTATACGCTAAAATCGGAGTTCGTGTGACAAAGATATGATAAAATTAAGTTTCAGGGACTAAAATATAAATAAAAATAAAGTTCTTCTTGCAAAGAGATCCCTGGGAGGACTTATTTGTAATTAATAAAAATTTGAGGGGCCCGGATGTAATTTACCCCTGGCGGGGGTATTTTTGCAATATCTGAAACAAGAAAGGGCTTTTATGCAATTTGCCCACAGCGCACGTGCATAGCACGTACGCCAGGAGCTTCAGTGCAGGCGCCTGAGGCTCGGGAGCTTGAGCCTGAGGTTCGGACCCCCAGGCGGAGGCTCGGACGACCGAATCAGAGGGTCGGTGGGGAGGCGGAGGCTCGGACCGAGGCTGAGGCTCGGATGGTCCGAGCCTCCACGCGGCCAGGAATGAGAATCTCGGGAACGCCGAGCCTGGTGGCAAGGAACTGGTGAAGTGGAAGCTCGTGGACCGTCGGATCAAGGGTCGCCTGCCCGATCCGACGGTTCCTGTCCGTTGCGAGGCGTGAGGCGGTGGAACGGCGGAGCTCGGCCGTTGTCGAGCGGCGTAGGGGGCGAGCGGTTGAGGGAGGCGGTGCAGTCGCGAAGGTGGCTGGCAACGAGGCCACGGCCGGTCGACACACGACCGGCGAGGCCTAGGGAAAGCGGAGGCGACGCCTCCTAGCGGCTGAGGCTGAGGCGGAGCGGGGTCGACGTGGCGTGCGATGAAGGGGCAGAGCGCGGAGGTGATGCCGCCGCTCGACCGACACACGGCCGAGCTGCGGGTGGAGGCGGTGGCGGAGCTTTGCGGCGGAGGCGCTGGCACGAGAGGGCCCTCGCGCGGAGGTAGAGGGCGACCAATTGCATGCTGGGAGAGGGGGAGGAGCCCGGCGAGCTCGAAGGCGATGTACCTGCAAAGTTCGAAGCAAAAATGGAGGGGGAGGCGGTCGACCACGCTATTGTTCTGGTCGGGGAAGAGCCAAGCAAAGCGGGCGGAGCTGGCTGCATGGAGATCGAGGAGGGAGGATGGTCGGTGGTCAGGCGAATGGAGGGGGTGGGGTTACAGCCTGTGCAAGGCCAGGATGAGGGTGGAGGCCTCGGAGCAGGACCGGAGGGAGAGGAGGAAGGGGGGTACCTGCAATGACGGCTCGACGGCAAGTAAATGCGGTCGGAGTGGAAGCAAGCTTCGTCGGGGAAGCTGCGACGAGGATACAACTCCTCGGATCACGCCGTAGACGATGGACCGGGCTATCACCACCGAAGGAGTCTATGCTGATGAATGGCGGATGGGGTTTGGAGCCGGCGAGGGGGCTGCTTTATAGGCGGGGAAGGAGGGCGTTACGCGGAGGTGGCGATGGTGGTTTGATGGCCGGCGGTTATGGAAGGGGAAGGGAGGTAACGGCGGGGGGGTGGCGATTGGGGAAGAAACGACTGGAGAAGATGAGGGTCACGTGCGTAGCACGTGACCCGAGGGAAGGGGCGGCTGGAGAGAGAGTGGGGGTGCCACGTGGCACGCCAAGGAGCTGCCATGTGGCGTCCCCAAAAAATTTCAACATAATGATGGAGAAGAAGTAGAAGGAGGCCTCGGATCAAAAAATTTCCTTCACGAAAGATATTCGTCTTGTCGAGATCTACAACTTTTATGAAGGTCTCCGGAGCAAAAAAGGTCACTTGTGCGAAGTGGTATTTTTGGTGGCTCTCAATGTGTATAGAAAACCGACTTTTTGGGATTTTGTATTTTTTTGGTGATTTTAGAGAGGATAAAAATTATAGAAAAAATACGATAAAATACAAGAAAAATATTTACACACTAATCTATTTTTTGGAATTTTAATAAATAAGAAAATAGGAAAATAAAATAGAAGTAAGAAACACACAACTTTTGTACAGACCGGCAACGGACACTTGAACTTGGTCGGTTTCTTTGATCTCAGTTTTGATCTGGATTTGGATTTTTGCGTCGCTTAATAAAACTTTCATCAAAGAACACAAATGAAGAAGAAATAAAATTAAAAGGGTTAATTGAGCACATAAAAACTCAAGTCAAAAATAGCAAAAAGTTAAAAAGCGCAAAAGAGGCCCAAAACCCAACTCTCACAAATGAGCTCCGAATTTTATGAAATTGGTCTTGTTTTGAAGGTATTTGAAAATGGAGTGCTTAAAAAGTGAGTAGACCAAAATCGGACACTGTATGTGAGAGATATGCTCATTTTAGTCTGTCAGATGTGAAATTAGACTTTGGGATTATTTGACACTTATTCGGGTTAGTAATTTTTTTTGTATTTTTTCTTTATTAAGGTTACTAATATCCACACAATGGAGTGGTTTTGGGTCAATTGGAGTTAGGATGAATTATTGACAAATTTGAGAAGTTAGCGGCTTTTTGGGCTAATTTACACTTGGGATTTTAAATGCAATTATGCATGATGAAATGCAGATATTATTTACACATGCATGATGGCTAATAATGCTTTATTAATGAATAATTACAAGTGAATGATGGGGGACAGAGCCTAAATGACCAATTTTAGCATGATGAATATGAGATTCATCACCGTATCATCCTCAGACCAATGGTCTTGCTGAAGTGTCGAACAGAGAGATCAAGACTATATTGCAGAAGGTCGTCCGCCCTGGCCGAAAAGATTGGTCACAGCTTTTGGACTCGATCTTGTGGGCATATTGGACGTCCTTCAAGACGCCTTTGGGTACATCTCCCTTTCGCCTCGTTTATGGCAAGCCCTGCCATTTACCTGTTGAGCTTATACATAGGTCACTTTGGGCAGTAGCAGATATTCTTATGGATCCAGTGAGTGTAGGAGATCAGAGGAAGGCGGAGTTAGCAGCCCTGGAGGAGCTTCGTGATACAACCTTTTCGAGTAGCCTTCAGTACAAGGAGAGAGTGAAGGAGTGGCATGATTCTCATATCAGCCACAAGCAGTTTGAGCCAGGACAACGAGTATGGTTGTTCGATGCCAGGTTGAGATTATTTCCGGGGAAGCTACAGAGCAAATGGAAGGGACTCTATCTGGTCAGAAAGGTACACGACAATGGGAGTATTGATATATCTGAGTTGTCTTCTGAGAGTACCTTTCGTGTTAACGGGCAGCGGCTCAAACCATATCTAGATCATGAGCCGTTGGTCGTTGACGTTGCTTCGATTCACTTTGCGTGAGGTGTGGTCTCTTGACTCACATCTATTGCATCTCACGCTTGATTATCACTGTTCTCCCGACTTGTATAGATCCAGTTGTCCATATCACACTATTCTTCAGTCCAACACCCCATTTTCATCTTCGACGTTGCTATACTTAGGGTGCACTTTACCCTAAGTATAGGGGGGTGTGAGACTTTTGAGTTTTTTTTTGATTCATTTCTACCTCTGTTTTGTTGCCAATACTTAGGGATATTTTACCCTAAGTATAGGGGAGGTAGACCCCGTACATTCTCCACTCGGATTTCCCTTCGTGTACAGCCTGCTATACTTAGGATTACTTGATCCTAAGTATAGGGGGAAACCCCGAGTTTCTTCTTTCATTTCTATTCTTTCATTCGTCTTTGTATATAGCCTTCCTTTTCACTGCCCTATACTAAGCAGGAGTTATGTCTTCTTCATCGCTCTTGGTTCACTCTGAGGACATCGTTCGAGCTAAGTATAGAGGGTGTCGTATATATTCCATACATACTTTAGACATAACTCATGCTTTGTGTGAGTGTGTTAATAAATAAAAATGGCTAAAAATCTTGAAAAACCATAAAAATTAAAAAATTTTCCTTGTAACTAAAATTCTTTTATTGCACATACATAGCTATGTACAAAATTATATTTGTAAAAATATTTGTAAAAAGCTTTTGTGTAAATAGTTTGTAAATATTTTACGATCAAAATTATGAATTTTTGTAAAATGTTTTGAAAAACAAAAAGTTTTTATAAACCTTGTGTAAATTTGTGTAAATATTTTGCAAAACTTGCATTCATGCATACATCCATGTTTTCAAAAATTTTGCACATGTGTAAAAAAATTTGTAAATTGCATCTTTGTAAATATTTGTATAGTTTTTCCTGAATCATAGTTGACAATTAAACTAGCCTGGAATTAAATTGAAAAATGGAGCTTGGTTAAGATCTTAATCCACCTAATTCTAAGAGGAACCTTATAGGGCTTAGGGTTGAGACTTTTCAGGTCCATGGTGACTTAATTCTTTGACTCCACTAGGCTATGATCATATGTCATCTCGATGAGCCTAAGTAGAGCACTTAACAACACACACATGGCTCTTACAGACAATGGCTTTACTTGGACCAGCACTTTACACCGAGCTCTCTACATATGAGGCGGTGAGGAGGCAGTCTTCTTTGACTTGGGGTAGCATATGAGGGTAGTACTTTTAGGAGGAACCTCTCTTCTTCTTATAGTGAAGGAAGTGCGTCTCAACTTGGTCTGGTCACCATGAGGTCTAACGACAGGAGTTTTGGGTTGCAATAATGCTTCAAAAGAGGGATAGTATACTGGCTCAAGAGGAAAAACTCCTTATGTATATATGTTGCACTTTGTAGATATGATGTAAATATGCACATCGAAAAAATGCAAAAAGAAAAGAATAACTCCAAAAAAGTGGTGGGTCTGAGAGAAAATGATTATCCCACCGGAGTGTATATAGTGCAATAAGCAAAGCTTAGTATTCATGTTCCATCTTATGAAGCTTGCAGTAGGGAGACTTAGCTATACGGGTTGAGCTCCAAAGGATACATGGCTACACTAGCCATGGTCCATTCTCTTCTTTCCCCTCTTCTTGAGACGGTTGATCTTGAACTTAGAAGGGAATACCCCGCTCCTCGAGGAAAGAGTTGCAATACTAGGGTATTAAAGTTACCTTGTTAGGGAGGGTTGTCAGTTTGCTACTTCTGAGGTGGAGAGCTATACCTCACTTACACAGGACAAGAAAAGATTCATGGTCTTCAGGGTTTGTGTATGTAGACTTGTTCTGATCTGGATTGTTGAGGAGTCTTGACTATAGAATAGTGGAACTTTGAGGTTGTTAAGTTTTAAACCTAAGTCCAAATAAGGTTTCGACACATTAATAATCCAAAGATCTGACTGAGCTCCATACTTCAATTTAATGAAGGCAAGTTTAATAATCAGCATTGATTCATCTTTCCCCTCTTTTTCTTTTTCTTCTCTTTTTCACTTCTTTTTTAAATAAGTGTTTGCTAAGGGACTAGCAAAGTTAAGTATGGGGGTGATGCATCCTCACTCATCACTCTTTATTCTTTTATTTTAGCTAAAAACCGTTGCAAAACACCATATATATGTTTGTAAATAGAATAAATTACCAATAGGCATGCTTTATGTAAATAGCAATAATTAGCATGTTTTTGTGCAAAAATAAAAGAATAAAGAAATAAAGAAAAAGAGGGAAATATATAGAATAAATATTGAGTGACATGAACCCAAGGGAGGGTCAATATGGGCCTGACCGCAAAATAAAATAAGTAGAGAGAGATAGGGTAACTCAGCCTTGTACAAAATCCCCCCTCTTATGTATATATTTTATTTTCATAAAATAAATATATATATATATATGTGTGTTTCCCATATTTTGTATATATTTATAAATGTAAAATAAAAATGGGAAAAATAAAATAAAAACAAAAATAAATAATCTCTCTCTCCTCAGTGTACATATACCATGTATATAAGAATAAAAGAACTATTTATTTTACCCTTGTAAATAATTAATAAAAATCAAATAAAAATTATTTTATATCCCAAAATTTATGGTGTAAATAAATAAAATATAAAAATGGGATAATTGTATAAAAATAAAAATAATAAAAATAAAAATAAAAAATACATAGGTACATATACTTGTATATAATATAATGTATATACATAATTTAGTTTTCAAAAAAATAAGTACAAATCACTAAAAAATAATTTGGAAAAAATAAACATTTTTCATTTTATAAATATTTTCAAATAAAATCATTTTCTATTTTATTTTGAATTTCTAAATATTTTTGAAATGGAATTTTCTCATTGGTCCACGGGGGATGTTGACCCCCGGTCAACTCTCCCCCCTGGACCACGTTCTTCCCGGATCTGGCTCTTGACCCATCTTCACCAAATTTTAGCGTTGTGATCCGACTCCCATCTCCTTAAACCTCGGGCTCCAATTATCTAGAACACATCCAAGATTCACGCCTGGCATCTTTCTTAGGGGCCCGATCCCTGCATTGCGTGTCCGAACTCCACCTTGGTCGGACCTCCTCCAGTATATAGCTCATCGGAGCCGCGTTTCTTTTGGCATCTTTGGCCTTTCCCCTCGCCTCCTATGAACTCCTCTCTTTCACCTGAGTGACAGCCGTGTGAGAGAGGGTCGCAGTGAAGGACGAGCAGCCAGGAACCTCTGATCTGGCGTTTTCCACCGATGTGCTCCGCCGCGAGGTGAGCTTAGCCTCTAGACGCGTCACCCCATTGAGGCCATGACCCTCGGAGGTCCAGCACCTCCACCACAGACAGATTCCTCCACCAGGTAGCGCAGTTAGCCTGTAGCTTCATTTAATTTTTTATTTTTAGGTTTCGCGTCGCCGGCCTTCGCCGGCCAGTCCACACCGCTCCGTTCACCCATTTTGCCTCTCGGTCATTCCTTCACCTTCGCTGTACCCCTCTCCATCTTCTCCGCCCCTTCGCTCACCCCGGTTCGCCCCAGACCTGAGCTTTCACTTTCCTCCGTCGTCACCTCGCCGGAGAGCGCCGCCACGCCTCACCCAGCCCCCATTTCGCCCGCTAATGGTTTGAGGCAGTTTGCCCTTGACCCTATGATGAATCCACGTTTAATCATCTTTATTCTATCATTTTGGCCTTAAAAATCCTAGTAAATGCGTGTAGTAGGCTTAATTTAGGCATTTTAGCATGCATGCATTAGTGTGTAAATATTATATAAAAGGTTGTTTTAATGCTAAAATTATAGAATAAAGAAAAGAAAAGAAAAGAAAAAGAATAAAATATTATAAATATTTTATGACCCAAAACCCCGAGACCTAGGCATCTCGATGTCTAGGTCGACAAGGAATAAAGTAGGGGAGATAAGGGCCAGATACAATAAAAACCCCTTTTATTTTCATTCATTCTTTATTCATTTTGGGACCTATTTTTGTTTCCACTTTTATACTTCAAATAAAGAAACCTTGTACGTGAAAGTTGTAGATAATTAAATAAATAAAAATACAAAATTGATTTCAATCAAAATAATATACAGATAAAAAGTTATGGTCTGAATAAAATTTCAGAATCCCAACTTCCCAGACCTGTATCTCCCTAATAAAAACTCAAAATGCATCTAACTCACCTTTAATTGTATATAATTTTCAATAATCTATTTAATAGCGGTGGTTTCGCATTTTGTGGAGCTACAGTTTGAAAGCTGAGTTTTGGACCCCTATTGTATACTTGTACAGATTAAAATATTCAATTTATTATTATTCTTTGTTTTGGTAATTTTATATTTTATAATTTTGTAAATATTATTTATAATAAATTTGTTTATTAAAATTAGAATAAAAACTTAAAGAAATCACAAAAATAAAACACATGTATATAATACATAGGTCTAATACCTATAACTATACATATGTAATTAATACGTCTATTTTATTAAGTGTACAAAACACATCAGAAAAATAAAATAAAAGTATATTCAAGTGTATAAAAATATTTTATAAATATATAAAATAATAAACAAAAATAAATAAATTAAATACATAAAATAAAAATAAAACAATAAAATATATAGATATGTATACCTATATAAGGCTATAAAAGGTAACTTGTAATTATAAACCTCATAAAAATAATTAAAATTCACTATAAAATACTTTATAAAAAAATAAAATAATATATAATAATCAAAAATTAATTAATTCATTTTCTTTTTTAATCGATTTTTTAATCCTTTTTCCAGAGGTTTTTCCTGGTTGGTCCACGTGGACCAACCAAGAGGCTCGGACAGTTGACCTCCGGTCAACTGTCTGACCCCCCCTCTACCGTTGTGTCAGAACAGTTTTTGGTGTTTTTCTCCGAATTTTGGAGAGCACGTCTTTGCTTATCTCGCGTTGATGTCTTCAGAATTTTTGTTCCTCGTAGACTCCACTTTCACACCCTGGGTTCTCTTGGGCCAAGTGTCAACGATTCGGCGAGATACACCTCGTGCTTTAGAGCCTCATCGCCACTGAGTCAAACCTTCAAATACACACCCGCGACTTCCCTTGCATTTTTTATCACTCTTCCACCACCTAAACCCTAACCCAAGCTCTCGACGACATTCCTGGTGACAGCAGGAACGAATTGGGCTTCTCGTTGGATCAAGGCGGTGTCGAATCGAGACGACTCCCCTCGCCGAAGGTCTCGCCGGAGAGCTCTCCCTGCGTGCCATGGTGAGGTCCTCTTTCTCTTTGTTCTACTGTTTACTTAGTCCTTAACTTATCTAGAAAACCCTCTCGTGCTTCACTCTCTATTATCCATCATCGAATCATCTTCGAACCCGTTGGAGTTCGCCTTGGCCGGCATCGAGTTTCGCCGGCCAAGCGTCATATCCATTTCACGCCGCCAATCGTGTCTTTTCCACCCAGCCACAGGGTCGAGGCAATTTGCCCTCGGCCCTATAACTCTTTTTTGCATGTATCCGAGCCTTCACGCACGACTGGGAACGTTTTGCCCGTTCGCAGGAGATACCTGGAGGACCTCCGCTCCTCTGCCCTCGCTAGTGAACGCCGGAGTTCCTCCAGCCCTTTTGAGGCTCCCAGTCGATTCAGGGGACGTACTGGAGCACCATTGGTCATTTTGCATCTTGATAGCATATCGGAAGGGGCGGGGATCGACGGGAGAAGTTCGCTGCGACGAGACTTCATCCATGTTCTTCGTCATCCTCGCTCAGCCGTTCAATCGGGCCAGTTCCTCCAGACGTGCAGCTGCCGTCCGATATCTCCAACCTCAGTCATTGATCGAGTCCAGGATTATTTAATCACAACCCTGCAATCGAAGGGGTATTGTGCATCCTCGACGTGACACGTGGCGTTAAATGAACATCTCCCACCGTCGGATCCGCCTGTGGGGGTAATTTTGCATTCAAGCCCCCGTAAGTTTTTATCTTTATTTTATGGTTCTAAAACTTTTAACTGCAGTTCAAAAACTTTTGTAATATTTATGTATTAGCCTCCGTACTTCTTAGTTTTGCAACTAGGTCCCTGGCCACGTCACCTCGCGTGCCTGTGCGCGTGAGGTGCGTGCATTTTACAAGGGACCCCCTGTGGGTTTGTCTATTTCATACCAGTCCCGAAACATTTTATTTCAGTGCATTATTTTTGGAAAAATTGCATTCAGGTCCTCGGATTTTTGGTTAATTACAGACATGTCCTTGCTGGTCACGTGCCAGACGCACGTGACTTTGGAAATTTTGCGCCTATACCCATGGATGTTTTGGTATTTGTGATTGGTCCTGGAACTTATTTATTTAGTTGTAAATATTTTTGGAGAAATTGCATCTGTCCCCTGGTCTTTCTGGATATTTACATAAATGCCCCTATAGTATTGATTTTTCTTTTTGTTTTTTCATTTATTTCATGCACCTCTAAAATCGTAAAAATCCACAAAAAATTATTCTAAGCTCCTATTGCATCCTAGTTTCATGACATATTTTTATTTTGCAGTTTTATTGCATTTTATTATTTATAAAAATTCAAAAACATGAATTTTCTCTACTATTTGCACTATAAAATCCATAAAAAAATATAAAAACACCTTAAAAAATTCCTAAAAAATTATAGTTTGCTTATTTTAGCGTGCTTTAATTTCTATCCAAAAATCACAAAAAAAAAATAAAAGAAAACTCCTAAATATTAGAAAACCCCAAAAACCTTCATAAGAATCTTAAAAATTCCACAAAAATCCAAAAAATACAATTTCAGTTTCTGAATTTTCTCTGATTTATTATCTTTGATTTAAAATTGATTTGAGGAGGTTTGGTTTCTGTTTGCCATATTTCTTCATCATTCTAATCTCGGCTAGCAACTTATTTCACTGTTTACTAGTATTTTTTACTTTAAAAATACCAAAAAATAGGAAAAATCTAAAAAATCACAAAAACATTAAAATAATAAAAACAACAAAAACATTTTATTTCATGTATTTTGTATGTTTTAGACCATTTTTATCTCCCTTTTATCTATCTTGTATTATATATATTCTTAATAGCTTTCTATCTTATTTCAAAAAAAGAAAATATAAAAATATAAAATATAAAAAGAAAATATAAAAATCAGTAAACTAAAAATAAAAAAATATAAAATCAAAAATTAAATAAAAATAAAAAAATTTAAAACCCACAAAAAGTCCCAATTGGCTAAGTAGTTCACAAGACACAGGGCACTTGACTTTTATTTTGTCTTCTTTACACTTGTGCTTCCTGTGTTCGACCCCTACTAGCTTGCCACTTTACATTCTTAGTAGGGTATCATAAATTTTGATCATTGCTCTTGATTGCTTAATTAATTGTGTGGGTTAATTGTTGACCAACGTGAAGGCTTGAGTAGTCGCCTCAACTACAGTGAGTCTGATCTGTCAAACCATTATTAGCGGCTCTCGCTTTTTCTGCACAATCTACTTCTGACGAGAGTACTCAGTGATCGATTCGGAATCTGGCCTCTGCGACCTTGTCTGCTTCATCTCTAGTTCCTCATCTCCTCCTGGAGTTTGGAATTGAATCTTCCCAACCTTGTAGTCAAATAAAGCCCCTTGTATTTGCAAGAAGAGCCTTCCAAGCATGACATGGGAATTTGTTCAATTCCGAGGGGTCTCCATATCAAGGACTATGAAGACCACCATGTAAACTCGTCCCTCGACATTGATGATAATGTTCTACAATTCTCCCTTAGACCTCTTAGTGGATGTGTTAGCAAACTGGAGTAAAGCTCTGGATTTCCTAAGAGGTCCTTGATTTAGACTCTCATAGAGGGATGTTGGCATCATGTTAATTGAGGATCCATTATCTAGGAGAGTGCATGCAAACGTATTGTCATCGACATGACTCACCACATAATGAGCACCCATGTCCCTTTGTTTCCTTGGAAACACATTCTTAATGGTGCGTCGTTACCGGGGAGCATCGACTTGTAGAGTAGACTTGTGTCTTTTTACTAGCTTAGCCATTTTTTCTTATCTTATTTTATTATATCATTAATTTTGGAACTGTCTGACATCCCTTTCTTGTTTTCTTACGAGGGGCCACTGACCAAGGAGGATCGCCTAGGGGATCCTGAGAAGCCTTGGGAGGTGGAGCCGGCTGTTCTATCCTAGCCGGTAGGAGAGAGCAGGAGGACTTGAAAGAGAGAGAGAGAGGATAGTTAGATTTTTACTCTTTTTGGTGAGAGAGAGACATTCGATTCATTTGTAATAATACAGGTACCTTGGACTCTTGGATATTCGGGCCTAATTTCCTAGTGTTTGTTCACTTGGGGGCTCACCGCAGTTTTACCGCGTTTTTATCACCTTTTTTTATTTTGTTTTTCGATTTTGGTTTTCTTTCTTTTGTGGAATGAACCCTTAATTTTTAGGATTGCTTGATCGTGTAGTCTAAGGCCAAACACCTAACAACCATTGCATGCACCTATAGTCTTCTCGTTTGGACTTAGAATTAATTAATTGTAAAAGTACTCAATCTCGAAGCTGCGTGCTGCTAGAGGTTGTATACAGCGCTGGCAAGATCCGTTGTGGCGGACACCGATCGGCATCAGAGACCAGAGATAGGCTTCATTCTGAGTACTTAGCATTTGGTTCTTCACATGTAGCAATTGCCTGCTTAGGAAGATTTCCGTGTGCATATCGACATATAGATTAGGTTTATAAATTCCTGTTTTGCATCCCGCGTGGAGAGAGCTGGGAGGCGATGTAAGTCTTCTATCTTTGCATTCATCATCTAGGCACAAAGGTGAGATTTCCATCTTGGTGCCGCCTTGCATTGCTTTTCTGACCTTCTCCCTCTGTTTTTGGATCAATAGGAATCAAAGAAAATACCAAAAACGTTAGGCGCTTGTATTAAATCTACTCAAAACAAGTGATAATACAAAAAAATAAAAAAGGGAATGCTAAAAATACTTGACCTAAATAAAACTGATTAATTGGATTCATTGCCTTGGGGTGAGCAAAGCTCTCATTTATTTTCAGGTTGCATAGGAAGGTTTCCTTCCCGTGAGGTGAGCGTCGACGTAAGGATTAGAGCCCAAAACCCAGTCTGTGGCTGCCTTGTGTATCGCATGGATTTCTGAAGTATTGGCGCTTCTATCGTACGTAGACGAGTAGGGCTTGGTCGACATTGATGACTCTCTATTGTGTAGAGCGTTGACCTTGTCCGAAGTATCGAGAATAGGCCACGCCTTCACGGGGGTGTCTGTCTCATCGTCTTGCGTCCGAGTAGGTTCTCGCACGCTTACGGGTGATTCCGTTGCGAGCGAGATCTGAAGTATTGGTTTCGCCTATCGGCTTCCTCCCTCTATTTCTTTGGCTGAGTAGGGATCCACGAAGGGTTACAAGGACCTCAAAAAGTGCAGACTATAGGTTACACACGAGGAGGACAAGTACGGGATACTTTTTTGGCAGTACTCTCTCTCCTATAGGCGTAGCGCTCAAAGGACTCGTGACAAGATAATTGCCTAAAAATCAAATCTAAAACTTACAAAGATAATTGTTGAACCTTCACGGCTTCACGGGTCGAGTTGGTGAATCCATTGCTTTGGGTTTGATTGATTAGTCGAGTTAAGGTCAAGATCAAAAACACTGCACCTTTGCGCCACTTGTGTTCTCCTTCCATTTGACCCTTGCTCATTGTGAGCCTTCTACTGTTTTACACTCCATTTATTTCTCGTTGACCTTCGTATCTTCATCCGCATCGATCTTCCTCTTGACCTTCGAGATGGCGACAAATGGACAGTTTAGTCAAGACCCTATCGACACCCACATCAGTTCCATTCGCTCACCCTCTCTAATAATTCGGGGCAATTCTCGAGAACCCGGTTCGAACTCCGTGAACTGATCTCCAGACTCCCCGTCTTCTTCAATAAACCGGGATCACTCTGCCTGTTTTGGATGGCAATTGATTTCACTCCTTACACGTCGTCGTCCTTTACAAAGTTCTATGTTGACCTTAACACAAAACACTTCTCTCCATCTGATGCTGCAATTCAGACTGATCTGGGCATTCTTCCATGTGCAAACCTAGAGCCCGATTCCGAGCCAACAAATCAAGCAGAATTTGAAATGGCCGGTGGAAGAGGAAAGGGACCACAGCCCCAAATTGAAGTTGAAGACAATCAGAGGGAAAGGCAGTATGCCATGCAGAACGATGTCAGCAGTCAATTGTTGGCTTCCATTCAAGCCATCCAGCAGCAATTGACTAACCAAGCCCTGGCCCAGATCGCCTTCCAGGAAATGCTGAATGATCTGAGGAGGAGGGCCGATGCAAGAGATGACCGATGGGAGGATGGTCCAAATCAAGAGTTCCATCCGGAAGGGTATGGAGATGACTTTTAAGTACAAGGCCCCAACTTTGAAAGGGAGGACGCAGACCCACTGCAGCCAAAGCCAATGCTGAAGGAGATATATAATCCAGGAGCGGGCCACATCACTGAGTGGATCCAGATTCCACGTATCCACGCCCACTTCGAGCTGAAGCCGCAGTTTCTGTCTTTGCTTCCCACATTCCATGGGAATACTACTGAGGAGCCTTACATTCATCTCAAGAAGTTCGGTCGCATCTATGCTACTGCTCACTACCCCGGAATTCCTTTGGGGGTAGTCAAGATGACCGCCTTTTCCCTTCAGCATGCAAGATAAGGCCCTATATTGGGTCGACCACCTAGGGAAGGTAGTCATGACCTGGGAGGAGCTGAAGTCCGCATTTTTCCATAAGTTTTATCCTCTCGGGCGATTGAATCAGATGTGTGTCCGTATCCCCAGTTTTTGCCAGCAGCCCCACGAGACTATCCATGAAGCGTGGGAGAGATTCAAGGATCTCCAGGAGAAGTGTCCCCACCATGAAATCCCAAAGACTAGCCTTGTGCAACACTTCTTTGGTGGGCTTACACTTGAGAGCCAAAAGCTTGTAGATGCCGCTTACGGTGGTTCGCATTTCAACAAGGACGAGGACGTGGTATGGAACGTCTTTGAGGAAATGACTGAAGGAGAAGCCGCTCAATCCTCGTCCAGAGCATACATGAAGATGCCAACTGCAATCAGCAAGCTAGTGAACATGGCTTCTCACACCGAAGACAGGGATGAAAGCGACAACTTGAGTATCATTGGGAGCCATCTGTCCAAGGTGGACATCATTGAGAAGAGGTCGCAGTTGCTCGAGAAATTATCTGTGATAGAGAAAAGGACCCAGGGCTTGGAAAAGCTCGATTTGATTTCCCAGCAGCTGGAGCAGCTCGTTCGTGCGTTAAATGCCAACATGTGCAACGATGTGTCTACTATTGCCTAGCCGAACGCTGAGAAGAAGGAGCCTACAATGCAGCAATTTCCTTAGCCGACTCCACCGCAGCCCCAGCCTATTCAGCACGTGTACTACGTGCAAGTTCCGGAGCAGCCACCGCAGCCTCAGACACAGATGGTTGTGTATCAGCCAGAGTCCCAGCCGACCTTTTTCGAACAGCTCTCTCCACCCCCGCCACTGATACAGGAGATCAATGGTGTATGGAACAATGAAGCACAACTGACCCGTCCTCAGGGACCCTCTCAGGGTCAGAACATGGGCAACATGCCCTATCACTAGCAGCAGCAGGGTGGGAGACCCTTCCAGCCCTCATATCAGTACCAGCCTCCGTCCCACAATAACACCAGGAGGCAGAATTATCAGCATGGTCCTCAACCGTCCGGATACCGCGGACAAGGATATCACCAGCAACCGGCTGCCCCATATCACCAACAAAACTCGCAGTATTCCTCCAACCCTCCTCCTCATCAATTTTCTCAGGGTTACGAGTCACAGCCTCAGCCTTCATACCCACACTCTAGGCCCCAGCAGGGGGATTCTTCTGAGATTGTGCCGGTTAATCCAGCCCTGGCATGCTTAGAACAGTTAATGAAGAACATGGCTGAGATGAACCAGAAGATCGATGACTTGACGGCTACAAAAACAACCATCTCTGCTCAAGTCGAGGCGAATCCAAACAATTTCCGACACAAGGAGTAGGTAGCTGGTAATGTCCAACCAAAATCAGGTGAATTAAATTGCTTATTATCTAATGTTGTTACTCTTACTCTCAGGAGCGGTAGGACACTCAAGCCATCAGCAACCGCGAAGGGGAAGCATCTTGCATCTGACGGGGAATCGTCAGCCAAGCCAATGCCAGGGCCAAGAAGCATTTTTGGAGCAACACCATCAACTAGAAAATCACAAAAAAATGAAGAAAACCACAAAGCACAAAAAGATAGCAGCAACCTCGGTGGAGATAGGCCAGCATTGGAGACATCTGCACCTACTACAGAGCCGGCCATAGACAGAAGGAATTTTGCACCAGCGGCGAGTCCAACGCCAGCACCTGAAGCTGAGCCTGTTGTTTTTGGTCCACGTCTTGTAGATGATTCTATTCCTTTTTTCCATCTACCTGTAAACAACAATATGGACAATACTTTGAATGATAGTGGTGACGATTTTGTAAATGTTCCTTTCCCAGAAGTAATGAAAAAACACAAAAAAAAATGAAAAATTTTAAAAAATGCTTTGTCTGATCCTGCTATCATAGAAATTATCCAGAATCTGGTATTGAACATGCCTTTGATGAAAGCTCTTGAATACATGCCAGTTGTAAAGAAAGGGTTGAAAGATGCATATACAACCAAGTGCAGGCCTCACCCTCATAATTCTACGAACAAAGGTGGCAAGTCTGAAAAGCATATCCTCACAATGGCCATAGTTAATGCCATCAGCAATCTTCCAGATAAAAAGCCAGATATGGGAGCACCTCTTGTGCGTTGTCAGATGTTCAATCAGGAATTTGAATGAACACTCCTCGACAGCGGGTCTTCTGTCAACTTGATGCCAGTGTCACTGCTTACAGAATTCAGGCTAGGACCGCTCAAGCCTACAATGATGATTCTGCAGTTCACAGACAAGTCAGTTAAGCGGCCTAGGGGCTTGTTGGAGGATGTGATAGTCACGGTTCAGGGAAAGCAGTTTCCAGCCGATTTTGTGGTGCTAGATATGGGCGTTCCTGCTCCACTGCTCCTTACCCCAATCATACTTGGACGACCATTCCTACGGACGTCGAACGTAGTAGTGAATTATGGGACTGGAGAAATCACTTTTGGCGCTAGCAACGAAACAATCAGAGTGGAGACCCTGCCTGAGGGAGCACCAGCAAAACGCACGTCTGCATCATGCGCAAGGGTGATTGAGTATTCTGATGACTGCGACTTTCTAGCAAAAATTCAATACACCAACTTATTCTTGGATGACAATGAGATCCATGAACTCCTCTGCTCCGAGGAGGGATTGGAGACCGTAGTCGAATTTCCCGTTATCGATCAGGATGAGGAACTCGCTGATGTGCCGAATGAGACTTCTATGGGGGTGATGTGCCTTCAAAATCAAGAGCAAATTGTGGGAGAGTCTTATGACGAAGAAGAAATTATCGAGACATTCTGTCAAAATCTAAGTGAAGAGGCAGAACAGAACATGGTAGACATCGAACAGATGAAAAAATTGCCACCTAAACTTATAGCTGAAGTCACTTCTAAAGCAGCTCAGACTCCGCCAGAGTTGAAACCCTTGCCCTCCAATATGAAGTATGCCTTACTTGCAGGAGAACCGAACATGTACCCAATCATTATCAATGCACACCTAACCGAAGACCAAGAATCTCGTCTGATGGAGGTTCTTGAATGCAACCGCAAGGCGATAGGTTGGCAATATTCAGATCTCCATGGGATCAATCCATCATTGTGCTCGCATCGCATTTTTCTGGAAGAAGACTGCAAGCCCTCTCAAGAACTTCAGAGAAGATTGAATCCTAATCCGCGGGAGGTTGTTATGAAAGAGATTCAGAAATGGTGTGATGTGGGATTCATTTATCCCATCTCCGACAGCAAATGGGTGAGCCCTCTGCATGTTGTGCCAAAGAAATCATGGATCACCATTGTAAAGAATGACAAAGAAGAGGAGATCGCAACCAAAGTACCCACTTCTTGGTGAGTGTGCATGGACTACAGAAGACTTAACCTCACCACCAAGAAGGACCACTTTCCTTTACCCTTAATCGGCCAGATCTTGGATAGTTTGGCCGTGAAGGAATACTTTCAGCAAACTGGCCAGACCGTTGACTGAGTTGTTCGGCAAGGAGCATGAATTCATTGTAGATGATCGTGTGCTCCTTGCCTTTAATTAGCTGAAGGAACTCATCACACAGGCCCCCATCTTGCAGCCACGAATTTGGACTCAACCTTTTGAGATAATGATCGATGCGTCAAATTATGCCATTGGTGTTGTACTTAAACAGAGGAAAGATAATGTACCATTTGTGATTCTCTACGCTAGCCAGACACTCGATGAAGCTCAGCGAAACTACAATGTTACCGAAAAGGAGCTGCTAGCGGTAGTTTTTGCCTTGGAAAAGTTCAAATCTTACCTCCTTGGATCCAAAGTGATTGTTTACACTGATCATTCGGCCATTCGGTACTTACAGCAGCAGAAGGACACCAAACCACGTCTTATTCGGTGGATCCTTCTCCTCCAGGAATTTGGCTTGGAAATTAAAGATAAACCTGGGGTAAAGAATGTGATAGCCGATCATCTATCGAGGCTTCCTGAGCCGAAATATCCTGAGCTGAGCCTGCATCCAATCACAGAGACCTTTCCAGACGAGGAAATTCTGTCAGTCACCTCGCCTCCATGGTATGCAAACATCATGAATTATCTGGTGACCAAGAAAATCCCATAGGACTGACCGAAGTTGAAGATAGACATATTCTTGTCTAAAATCCATTTCTACCAGTGGGAGGATCCGTATTTATTTCGTGAGGGGGCAGATTGTATCTGGAGAAGGTGCATTCCTCAGGAGGAAGTTCCAAGTGTCCTCGCCTTATGTCATGACCAAGATTCTGGAGGACATCATTCAGGCAGACGAACGACAGCAAAAGTTCTTGAGAGTGGCCTCTGGTGGCCTTCACTATTCAAAGATGCAGATGATTATGTCAAATGCTGCACTGACTGTCAGAAGATGGGCGGAACCATAGGAATGAGAGACACGATGCCTCTGAAATTCATTCAGATATCAGACGTCTTCGACGCATGGGGCATAGACTTTATGGGCCCATTTCCCAACAGTTAGGGCTATGAATATATTCTACTTGCTGTCGACTATGTAAGTCGCTGGGTGGAGGCTATCCCCGCCCGAACCGCCGACAGTAGGACTGTCTGTCGATTCTTAAGAGATCACATCATAGCACGGTTCGGGATTCCCAAGATTCTCATATCTGACGGGGGTAGTCATTTCATAAACAGAGAGGTGAAGAAACTAACTTAGGAATTCGGTATTGAACATCGCGTTGCTTCACCTTACCACCCGCAGTCCAATGGCTTAGCTGAATGTTCAAACAGGGAGATCAAGACAATTCTACAGAAGCTTGTGCGTCTGGATCATAAGAACTGGTCTCAACTGCTTGATTTTGTTCTTTGGACTTACAGAACAGCGTACAAGTCACCCTTGGGAATGTCTCCCTACCGCCGAATTAATTCACAAATCTTTAAGGGCCATCAACATCTGTAATTTGGATTCTTAGCAAGCAGGAAAGAATAGAAAATTGGACCTGAACAGATTATTGGAATTCAGAGATTACGCATACGACAACAACCTAATGTACAAGGAGAAGGTCAAAACGTGGCATGACAAGCATATCCGCCGCAAGTCCTTTGAGCCAGATTAGAAGGTTTGGTTGTTTGATGCGAAATTAAAGATCTTTTCATGAAAATTGAAGAGTAAATGGACTGGGCCGATCATGGTTAAGCATGTACGTGACAATGGAAGTGTATTGATATCTAATCTGTCAGCTGACGCACAACCGTTTGTAGTCAATGGACAGCTTCTGAAGCCTTACCTTGAACATGATACATTCATGTCTATCGTTGACTCTATTCAAGTAATATACAAGGATGAGCCGAATATTTCCAAAACGTCGGAGGAAGGCAAAGCAGAGCAAAATATTTTTCAATGACTTTTCTTCTTTTCTTCTTTTCCTTTTACATCTATCTTATTCTACCGTCATGATGTCATCCCTTTTATCACTGCTACACTTAGGATGTACTTTATCCTAAGTGTAGGGGGGATGCGCATCCCGAGTTGTTCATATCCACTTTCATCTCTTCTCTTCTTTTCTTCTTTTCTTCTTTTCCTTGTCTATCCTCTTTATCTATCACAAGGTGTCGCCCCTTTTTGACAGTCTTCTATACTTAGGACATACTTTGTCCTAAGTATAGGGGGTGTGCACCCTGAGTTTTTTTATTCTTTGATCCTCTCCATTGTCTCCTCTTCTTATCTATACTTAGAGATATTTTACCCTAAGTATGGGGGAGACAATCTAAGTACGATCTGTTCATTCCCACCCTTGACCCTCCCTACTTTGTGTACAGTCTGCTATACTTAGGATTATTTGATCCTAAGTATAGGGGGGATGGTCGACTTCTCATTCGTTCATTCATCCCTTATTCGTTTATTCTTTAGACTTTTTCTATACTCAGTACGAGTTATGTCTTCTCTTTTCTCTCCGATCTATGAGGACATAGCTCAAGCTAAGTATAGGGGGGTCGTATATACTATGTATATACTTTAGCCATAACTCGTACTTTCATATTTTCTTAATAATTATGGCTAATAATTCTTTAAAATTCATTAAAAACCTTAATAAAAAGATGGTATCATTCCTCAAATTCTTTTTGTATTTACTGAATAATAAATCAGGTAAAAATATTTTTTTGCAAAATGTTTGAAAAATAGTTTGAAAATCTGTGTGAAGACAGGAGAGTGTGGGTTGCAATAAAGCTTCAAAAGAGGGATAGTCTGCTAGCTCAAGAGGAAAAACTCCTTATGTAAATGCTGCTGTGAATAGTATTTCAAAAAAAAGGAAAAAGAAAAAAAAGAGACAGGCCTGTACAAAAATAAAATGCCTGCAAAAGTATTTACATATGTTGTAAAGTCAATAAGCAAGCTTGAGTTCCAAAGTCAAATCATGTGAGCTTGCAGCTGGATGACTTGACTACACTGGTCTTGCATCCTAGGATAGGTAGCTACACTGGCTACCGTCCATTCTTCTCTTCACCCCCTCCTCTTGAGCTGGTTGCCACTTGAACTTAGAAGGGAATACCCTGCTCCTCGAGGAAGGAGTTATTGGATTAGGGAATCATTGGGTTGTCATACTGGAGAAGTCAATCTCTTTATCATTCTAGTTGGGGAGAGCCACTATCACTTACACTATATGAGTCAGATTCACAGTCGTAAGTGTTTGCGTATGAGTTGAGATATTTCTGACCTGGCTATTGAGGAGACTTGAGCAGAGTTTTGGGGATTCTCGAAGGCTGTTGGATTTCAAATCAGGTTCCCATTAAGGCTCCGACTGCACTAAAATTTCAAAGGTCCGAATTAAGCTCCAAACTTTGATTTTGTGAAGACAAGTTTGATAATTAAACTTCATCCATCTTTCTTCTTTTTCCTTTTCTTTATTTTTCTTTTTTGCACTTACTGGATAAGTGTTTGCTAGGGACTAGCAAAGGCAAGTATAGGGGGACGATGAATCCACATTTCATCATCTTTATTCAATCATTTTGGCCTTAAAAATCCTAGTAAATGCATGTAAATAAGCTTAATTTAGGCATTTTAGCATGCATGCATTAGTGTGTAAATATTGTATAAAAGACTGTTTTTAATGCCAAAATTATAGAATAAAGAAAAGAAAAAGAATAAAATATTGTAAATATTTTATGACCCAAAACCCCGAGACCTAGGCATCTCGATGACTAGGTCGACAAGGAATAAAGTAGGGGAAGATAAGGGCTAGATACAATAAAAACCCCTTTTATTTTCATTCATTCTTTATTCATTTTGGAACCTATTTTTGGTTCCACTTTTTATACTTCAAATAAAGAAATCTTGTACATGAAAGTTGTAGATAATTAAATAAATAAAAATACAAAATTGATTTCACTCAAAATAATATACAGATAAAAAGTTATGGTCTGAATAAAATTTCAGAATCCCAACTTCCCAGACCTGTATCTCCCTAATAAAAACTAGAAATGCATCAAACTCACCTTTAATTGTATATAATTTTAAATAAGCTATTTAATAGCGGTGGTTTTGCATTTTGCAGAGCTACGGTTTGAAAGTTGAGTTTTGGACCCCTATTGTATACTTGTACAGATTAAAATATTCAGTTTATTTATTATTCTTTATTTTGATAATTTTATATTTTTATAATTTTGTAAATAATATTTATAATATATTTTTATATTAAAATTAGAATAAAAACTTAAAGAAATCACAAAAATAAAATACATGTATATAATACATAGGTCTAATACCTATAACTATACATATGTAATTAACACGTCTATTTTACTAAGTGTACAAAACACATCAGAAAAATAAAATAAAAATATATTCAAGTGTATAAAATTATTTTATAAATATATAAAATAATAAACAAAAATAAATAAATTAAATACGCAAAATAAAAATAAAATAATAAAATATATAGATATGTGTACCTATATAAGGCTATAAAAGGTAACTTGTAATTATAAACCTCATAAAAATAATTAAAATTCACTATAAAATACTTTATAAAATAATAAACATTTTTTATTTAATAATAAAAAATTATTTAATTCATTTTCTATTTTTAATTAATTTTTAATCCTTTTTCCAGAGGTTTTTCCTGGTTGGTCCACGTGGACCAACCAGGAGGCTAAAACAGTTGACCTCCGATCAACTGTCTGACCCCCCTGCCGTTGTGTCAGAACAGTTTTTGGTGTTTTTCTCTGAATTTTGGAGAGCGTGTCTTTGCTTATCTCGCGTTGATGTCTTCAGAACTTTTGTTCCTTGTAGACTCCACTTTCACGTCCTGGGTTCTCTTGGGCCAAGCTTCAACGATTCGGCGAGATACACCTTGTGCTTTGGAGCCTCATCGCCACTGAGTAAACCTTCAAATACACACCCCCGACTTCCCTTGCATTTTTTATCACTCTTCCACCACCGAAACCCTAACCCAAGCTCTCGACGACATTCCTGGTGACAGCAGGAACGGATTGGGCTTCTCGTTGGATCAAGGCGGTGTCGAATCGAGTCGACTCCCCTCGCCGAAGGTCTCGCCGGAGAGCTCTCCCTACATGCCATGGTGAGGTCCTTTTTCCCTTTATTCTATTGTTTACTTAGTCCTTTATCTAGAAAACCCTCTCGTGCTTCACTCTCTATTATCCATCGCCGAATCATCTTCGAACCCGTTGGAGTTCGCCTTGGCTGGCATCGAGTTTCACCGGCCAAGCGTCGTATCCATTTCACGCCGCCATTCGCGTCTTTTCCACTAAGCCACAAGGTCGAGGCAATTTTCCCTCAGCCCTATAACTCTTTTTTGCAGGTATCCAAGCCTTCACGCACGACTGGGAGCGTTTTGCCCGTTCGCAGGAGATATCTGGAGGACATCCGCTCCTCTGCCCTCGCTGGTGAACGTCGGAGTTCCTCCGGCCCTTTTGAGGCTCCCAGTCGATTCAGGGGACGTACTGGAGCGCCATTGGCCATTTTGCATCTTGATAGCATGTCGGAAGGGGCGGGGATCGATGGGAGAAGTTCGTTGCGGCGAGACTTCATCCCTGTTCTTCGTCAACCTCGCTCAGCCGTTCGATCGGGCCAGTTCCTCCAGACATGCAGCTACCATCTAATATCTCCGACCTTGGCCGTTGATCGAGTCCAGGATTATTAAATCACAGCCGTGCAATCGAAGGGGTATCGCGCATCCTCGGCGTGACACGTGACGTTAAGTGAACATCTCCCGCCGTCGGATCTGCCTGTGGGGGTAATTTTGCATTCAAGCCCCATTAAGTTTTTGTATTTATTTTATCGTTATGAAACTTTCAACTGCAGTTCAAAAACTTTTGTAATATTTAGGTATTAGCCCCTGCACTTCTTAGTTTTGCAACCAGGTCCCTGACCATGTCACCTCACGTGCCTGTGCGTGTGGGGTGCGGGCATTTTACAAGGGACCCCCTGTGGGTTTGTCTATTTCATTCCAATCCCGAAACATTTTATTTCAGTGCATTATTTTTTGGAATAATTGCATTTAGGTCCTTGGATTTTTGGTTAATTACAGATAGGTCATTGTTGGTCACGTGCCTAGCGCACGTGACTTTGGAAATTTTGTGCCTACCCCCTTGGATGTTTTGGTATTTGTGATTAGTCCTGGAACTTATTTATTTAGTTGTAATTTTTTTTGGAGAAATTGCATCTGTCTCCTGGTCTTCTGGATATTTACATAAATGCCCCTATAGTATTGATTTTTCTTTTTGTTGTTTTCATTTATTTCATGCACCTCTAAAATCGTAAAAATCCACAAAAAAATAGTCTAAGCTCATGTTGCATCCTAGACTCATGGCATATTTTTATTTTGCAATTTTATTGCATTTTATTATTTATAAAAATTCATAAACACGCATTTTCTCTACAGTTTGCACTATAAAATCCATAAAAAATATAAAAACACCTTAAAAATCCCAAAAATTTATAGTTTGCTTATTTTAGCGTGCTTTAATTTCTATCCAAAAATCACAAAAAATATAAAAGAAAACTCCTAAAAATTAGAAAACCCCAAAACCATCATAAAAATCTTAAAAATTCCACAAAAATCCAAAAAAAACAATTTCAGTTTTTGAATTTTCTTGATTTATTATGTTTGAATTAAAATTGATTTGAGGAGGTTTGGATTCTATTTGCTATTTTTCTTCCTCATTTCAATCTCGGCCAGCAACTTATTTCACTGTTTACTAGTATTTTTGACTTTAAAAATGCCAAAAAAAATTAGGAAAAATCTAGAAAAATCACAAAAACATTTAAAAAATATGAAAGCAACAAAAACATTTTATTTCCTATATTTTGAATGTCTGATTCCATTTTTATCTCCCTTTTATCTATCTTGTATTATATATATTCTAAATAGATTTCTATCTTATTTAAAAAAAGAAAATATAAAAATATAAAATATAAAAAGAAAATATAAAAATCAATAAACTAAAAATAAAAAATATAAAATCAAAAATGAAATAAAAAATAAAAAAATTTAAAACCCACAAAAAGTCCCAATTGGCTAAGTAGTTCACAAGACACAGGACACTTGACTTTTATTTTGTCTACTTTACACATGTGCTTCCTCTGTTCGACCCCTATTGGCTTGTCACTTTACATTCTTAGTAGGGTACAATAATTTTTTATCCTTGCTCTTGATTGCTTAATTAATTGTGTGGGTTGATTGTTTACCAACGTGAAGGCTTGAGTAGTCGCCTCAATGACAGTGAGTCTGATTTGTCATACCATTATTAGCGGCTCTCGCTTTTTCCATTTTTCACCCCTCTTGCTTCATGTGCATGTACCAAGACTTAAGAGCCTCATCTGGAGGCTCGACTATTCAGGAACATCTGCTCCAGTTCGTCCTCGTTGCCGGAGCTCCTCCAACGCTCCCGGCCCCATCCGAGCATCCCACCAGCTGCGGAGTACCTCCAGCTTCCATTCCCCTATCTCAGCAGCATCTGAGGACCTCCTGATCGCGAATATTGGCTCGACAAACCTCACCGGAGAGCTGTTCTTCCAGGAGCCTCCGTCGCCGTTGATCGAGCCCCCTCGCGCCAGATTAGATCGTAGCCATTCATCTAAGGGAGACTCTCGAGCGTCGATTCATCTGAGGATCGGATCCGAGACGTCCATCGCGAAGAGGTGTCCACACGTCACGACCATTCGATCTGGAGAGGAGGCCCATCAGTCGTCGGATCGTAATAAAGGGGTAATATCACTTAGGCCCCTTTCCTTTTCGTATTTATAGTTTAGTCCTGTAAATACTTAGAGTAGTTGTTTTTATTTTAGGTAATTTGCACTTTGGACCTAGTAGTTTAGATATTGCATTTTCATCCCTGTGTATGTGGTGCACGTGCTTCGACAAGTAAATTTTTGGACAAATGGCATGTATGGGCCTGGACTTTCTTGATGTTATTGTTTGATCTGTTATAAATAATAATGACATTTTAGTCCCTCTAAGTGTGAATCACGTGTCAGACGCATGCGATCGGGGTTTTTTTCAACTTTGGCCCTCCTGTTTCTACACGTATTTCCAATTTAGCCCTGAAACTTATTTTCATTGCGATTAGGTTCCAATGTGCTGTGGCTTTTATACTGGTTGAATAAAATAGCAAATCAAATTCAAATTTAGTGAAATTCGGATACATGTCCCCTGCCACTGTGTAAAAATTTCACTAATTTTTTGGGACATTTTTTAGTTGTTTTTCTATTTTTAAAAATTCAAAAACCCTTATTTTTGGTAATGTTTATTTTATAAAATCAATTAAAAATATACAAATCATCTAAAAATTCTAAAAAAATTATCTATTGTTTGTTTGTATGTTTACTTGCTTCAATCCAAATTTCATCTGATTTGGACTTATAAAACTTTTAAAAACTGAAAAACTCTAAAAAACTTTTAAAATTTAGTAAAAATTCTAAAAAAATAAAAAAAAATATAATTTCTTTTCCTGTAGCTTAGTTTTTATGTCTAGTTTTCATAAAAATTGTTTCCATATTTTTATAGGTATTTATCTATTTTGAATAGCCTTTCAAATCTTGTTGCACACTAGTTCCCTGTTTTTGCTTTATTTCATTTTTATAAAATCCTTTAAAAATAGAAAATTCTGAGAAAATTACCAAAAACACTAAAAAGATCATAAAACACAAAAATATTTTTATTATATATTTCTGAGTTGTTTGGATGTTTGAATAATTAGTTGAAGTTGCTCTTTTTAGCCTTTGTCTATATTGTCTTCATAATTAAAAATACAAAAAAATTAAAAATTCATAAAATCCACCAAAAATATTTTCTTTATTTTATTTGCTTTTCTGACTACTTCGTAGGTCTTTTTGGCCAATCCGTATTCCTTGTGTCTGACCCTAGTCGCTATACCAGGTTAAATAAATAGCGAAGACCGCTATTCGATTTGAGTGACTATTTGATTTATTTGGTGGTCTTATCTTCTTGTTGAGTCTGATTCGAGGGATTGAGGTCGCAACGACCCGTGATATTTATCTCCTTAATCTTCTCGGTTTTTCAGCTCATCAGCGCTGTGGAACGGGCGCGTTCCATTTTCAGGGCGAACACTTAAAGAGCACGGGGCAAGCACAAAAGTGTGCTCGCCTACGCCCGCAAACAGAACGTCGGGCGACCCCAGCCCTCATTCTTGCACGAGTTGCTCTCTGTCTCATCCCCTCCGGTGACAAGAACTCCGCCGGTAGCGCGTCAAGAGCTTCCCTTTTGACCATTCAATCACACACACACTCCTCTTTAGGTATATCTTATCATCCTTTATCTTTTTTTGCGTAGTTCATTCAATTTATACTTGTTTTAGATGTTTAGGATTTTGATATTTTGATTTTTTTGTTCTTAAATTTAATATCACTAGTTATTAATGTTGTTGCTTATGCTTCATATAGGTGTTTAATATGTAGTTGTATTTAAATTTGAGTAAATTTTTGTCTAATATAGATGGAATATTATAGGCATGTCAAGTGTTTGATTAAATGACACAACAAGTAAAGTGCTTAAATATTGATGTAGGTGAATGTTGGTATAGATGGGATGAGAGATACATTAGTTTTATAACACTAAGTTCATAACATTAGGTTCATTTAAAAGTGTCATAAGACTAGTTTAATAACATTAGGAATGTTGATATAGAGAAGTGCCATAACACTAGTTTCATAACACTAGGTTCACTGAAAGAGGTAATGGGAGATACAAATCCTTTGAGAATAAGAACTATATAATGGATGTAAAATTAGACATTTATTTAAGTTAAAATCATTGGTGCGTGATAATAATTATAAACAAAAATTTTGCTTCTGTGATAATTTATTATCACATTAAATTCTAGTTAATGTGATTAAGTATATCACAATAACTTATAGTTAGGTTGATGATAAGTCTAAAACACTAACCATTAATTATTATAAAATCGCACAAAATCATTCACACACAGTGCGTCCCTCCACACCGGGGAGTGTGTGGCCCTGCACAACAGGAGGCGTGTGCAACACATTGGAGGGTTTGATCATCTCTAACTGTGTTATATTTTTTTATTTTTTCATAGGACTATTGGAATCACTTTGGGATGTTTATCTCAGACCAATGGTCATGGATTTTGATGTTTGCAGGTTTAAAATTCATTTTTTTGCAGGTGCCTATCAAATATTAGTGACCCAAGCACTGTATTAGGCACTAAATGAGGATCACACTTATCCCTATCCCCATCGTTAACCAACCAAATTTACGTAATTGCCCGACTAATATAAATAAATAAATACTTTAAGATTATTTTATAGTCCCATTTGTAGCACGTACACATGTATGATGTAAAGTGATCTTAAAGTATTACATTTATGTTAGCTTTCCTTAGTTCGGAGATCCCGGACTAAGGGGATCCGTAAGAATTCAAACTTACTAAAAGATGATCGTTGTCACAAGCTCTTTATTTCTTATGGAAATTCGGTTCATAACCCCTTCCTCTTCGGTATACCAAATCAATCATAGTTTACTATCAAAATAATCACTAATATGATTATTTTGAAAGTTGATTGCGATTGATTTATTAGGCTCATGGATCACATCGATCCAATCGACCATCATCCTCAGACACACCTTCATCCAGTAGGCAGCCCACCCATGATGTTGTTTTAGATTCACAGTCCGACGAGGTCCGGCGGGTCATAGCCTACTACGAGTCTCTTGGTTATCCTCCGCCACCCTTTTATGTAGGCGGCTATGGAGATCCATCTACCTCAGCCGCTCCTACTGGATTCCCGGTTCCAGTCCCCATACCAGCATGGACATCGATGGGTTCTGATTCTCCTTCTTCTGGACGTCCGAGCACCTCCTTGCCTTTACCTGCTGTAGTTGGACAGACTTCGGCGTCCTACTGTTTTTTGGAGGTTACAATGGATGGGAGGTAAGATTTTAATAAATTTTATCATTTAAATTTTTCCAAATATTTATAAATTGTATCATATTTACAAATTTTACCGAATGCAGGGATTTTTTGAATAGCAACAGGGTGGCAAAGGATATAACCAACATAATCAAGACATACTTGACTTGCATGCAATTTAGATGATGTTGCATCCCTGCTAATGAACAGGAGAGACTGTTTGACATGTTTCTGGTAAGAATAATGTATAAGAATTGATATAGAAATTTTTGGTCAAGTTTTTTGGATCTGATATTTTGTTGTAATTTTTAGAGGTAGGTATCGCCTTGGTTCTGGTCTGGGGAAGGAGGCTTATCCTCGAGCCTTTATTCGTTTGACAGAAAAGAGAATGAGCGATACATTTTTCAAGGCAAGGAGGGACTCGCATGCGTATACGGGATGTGAGGAGATGAATTTTGAGGAGATGAAGAGGTTCCCGCCAACGTGGTGTACGGAGGATAGGTATTGTATTTCTTAAATAATTTATAATAAAATTTTTAAAGTGATCAATAATCATAACATATTCCTTGCAGATGGGTGGGTTTTTGATGCATTCGTTGAGAATGCGGAGTTTGGAAGAACATCCACAGCGGGAAGGACAAACCGCCAAAAACAAAGGATTAAATCGACAAGTGGCTCTAAAAGCCACAATCAGACCAGAGCGAAGATGGTATTATAATATAAAATTTATTTTTTGAAATCTACTTTAATATAATGCGATGTTGTTATCACATCTTAAAATTATTTTTCAGGCAGCTAGGTTGAAAAGAGAACCCTCTTTTTAGGAGTGGTGGTCGAGGTCCCACATGAGTGGGAAAGAAGGAGAGTCGCAATGGTCCGCTCCTGAAGCAGGAGAATTTTTGGTAAGTCTATCAATTTATTTGTAATTGAATGATATATTATAACTCATTTTTCTATATTTCACTTTGTATTTCAGGATCGTTATTTGGCACTATCTGCAGAAAAATGGAGTGGTGATCCAACTGGAGAGCAACCACCATTTGATAAAACAATCTGGAAGCAGGTATAGATAAATATTATCTTACTATACTCATTTATAATATATAATTTCATATTAAATGATGGAAATCTTATAAGGTGTTGGAGGAGAGGGATGTTGTGGCGAACAGGAAGTAGACGCTTGGTGGTCTTCCTCCATACTATGTGGAGGAACATCGTCATTCCTATTCTGCATACTCCCAGCTGTCGTACACACAACCACATCCGTCACAATCATCAATTCCAATGGATTCGTAGATGGCGATGATGGTGTAGCAGCTGACGAAGCTCCAAGAAGATTTCACGGTGTACATGTAAGTATTCTACTTAGAATGAGTAATAATTTTATATTTCTATATCTACAAAATGCAAGTAATAGCTATATACTTCCATATATAATATAGGTCACAAGGGCGTGCATCTCAACCTGAGGAGATTGAATCCGATGACGAAGAGGAGGAGGAGAACGACCCTGAAGAAGAGGCACACATGTATGCTAGGTTCAAAGAAAAGGAGAAGGAAAAAAAGAAATCAAAGCGGGATTTAATGTCTAAATTTTTTAGATCAATGAAGAAGTAAATTGTTGTTGGTATTGACTTGTATTGTTGTTAAACTTTTAGCACGTCTTTTCATTTATATGAACTTTGATAGTATAATTTATTGTAGTTTTACTTGTCGTTGTTGCTTCAAACATATATTTGTAGTATTAGGACGTTAAATTTGAATGTTTTTTCTAAGTTTATGTATATTACGTGACTTCGACATGTCAATGCTAGTTATCTTAGTTGACGAACCGGTATACTATATATTCGCTTAGCGAGCTCTGATAAGCACCTGCAGTGGTTTATTGGCAAGCAATACAGGTTTGACGGGGCGTCAAAACCCCGTCGAACTTGTATAATTTTTTTCTTGGAAATCAGTTTGGGCGAGCACATGTGCTCGCCAGGTGCTCCGTTATTGATCGCCCTATTTAATAGGGGTGATCATTTCAGCGAGCACATTTGTGCACGCCAGCAAGCGGGCGAGCACATAGCGTCCCAATGTGCTCGCCAACCTACCGGAGCGACTCTCGTAGAGGCGAGCATGCTCTGAATGAGAACATGTGCTCGCCCATCAGTCGGGCGTGCACATGGCGTGCACTTGGCATGCACATTACGAGCCATCATGTGCACGCCAAACCTGTCTTTTTTGTAGTGCATATACATATTAATGTACAGAACAATACAAAAATATTTACCAAGAAAAATAATATATAGTGTGACTAGGACACACAGATGAAAAAGGCACAAACTGAACTTCACATACCAATATCTTCTCCATAAAAGCTTAAAATTCATCAAGTTCCCCTTTATTGTTCTTAAAATTAAATTATCCTCCTAATGAAAGTGGTTTCATTTAATGGGTTAAGATGAAAAAGCAGACTTTCTAGGGTCCCGTTGTCTTGTATACATGCATATTTTATTCATTTTATTTATTCTTTATATGTTTACCTTTTTTATATTTTTGAATACTTGCAAATATTATTTAAAATATATTAAAAACATAAACACAAAATAAAAGCATTAAAAGTACTTTAAAATAAATATTACATTAATATATATAACACTTTACCTACGATATATATACACGAAATTATTTAAGTATACAAATAAAATTAGAAAAGTAAAATAAAATATGTAAATATGTATTTAAATATATTATAATGATATAAAATATGTACATATAATAATAAAATTTAAAAATGCAAAAAAAAAGATAGAATACTTAAAATATAGGTAAATATATCTATGTATATATTTGTAAAAATTAACACCTAATAAATAAGGTTGTAAAAATGAACAAAAATACCCATAAACTAGTAAGTAAAATAAGAAATGTTTTTATGTTTTTACTTTTAATTAATTAATTCATTTATTATTTCTTATCGATTTAGTATGGGATTTAAGCCCTGCATTTTTCTGGTCGGTGACCAACCAGAAGCCAATGATAGTTGACCTCCAGTCAACTGTCCTCTCTTCCCCTCTGACTTTGTTAGAACTCAGGGGAACACCTCTCTTCTCCCATTTTAACTCTTCCTCCTCACCTTCCTTATTCCTTGAGAGCCTCCCAATCTGTAGCTCCCATCATCTTAACCCACATCGAAGCCCTAAGATCCACCAAACCACCTCCACCTTCACACAATCGACTTCTCCCTTTTACCCCACACCATGTCCATAAATACACCCATCCTCCCATTTTTTGTTTTTGATCCCCTTTTAGCCCTCGTAACCCATATCCTCGTATCACTTGAGGCTTTTGGTGACATCAAGAGCATCGTGGAGGTATTGGCATAGAGAAGAGTGGCCGGAAGTGGTGGTCCGTCATTGCTTGAAGTGAGCTTCAAGCAAAGGCCTTTTTCTTCCTTTTTACGCAGGTATGAGTTGTTCTTTCATGCTTTCTCGTGTCATTTTCTTCCCTTAGAGTAGTCTAGTTATTAGTTTATGCAATTGGTTACTAGATTAGTGTAATTTCTTTTCCATTCGTTGGAGCTTTGGCTCCAGCCCCTAATCGTCATGATTACTGGCTGTTTTCGACTCGCCAACACCCCCATCTCGATCCTCTACATGTTCTCTATCAGAGCCCCATTTTCCTCTCTAATTCTGTACGAATCAGGGCCACTGATCTTCATCTTCCAACCTCGCCTAGAGCTCCTCCACCCATCCATCTCCCCCTTGATGCAAGCTTCCATTCTTGGTCTAGGTTCTTCGCCTCGTGCCAGTGAATCTTTTATGCATGCCAGAGTCTTGAGCAGCTACCTGGAGCGAGGAATAGAAGCTGCATTTGAAGCTCTAGGTCATGAAGAACAGCGAGCAACCCAGGTCCCTATTGATGGAACCCGAAACCATTTAAGGGCCTCATGCATATGTGATTGGCCCTCATGAAGGTTTTAGATAAATTAGAGACGGAGAAGGATGCCTGGCCGAGGAGATAGGAGCGATTGAAAGAACTCCAGGCATGTGTTCTTGGTGACCACCTAAGAGCTGTTATATCCAAAGACAAGCCCAGATCTAATCTCGGTCGTGTATTCCAAGGTGAAGCGCCGTGCACCAACGCCGTCCGATCGAGATAAATGGAGCAACACGACGCTCTCTACATCGCTTGATCGTTCCCTAAGTAGGTAAATTGCAATGCCCCTCCCAACTTTTGTATTTTTTAAATAGTCTTGTAAATATATGATTTATTGTAATATTTTATGTAATATTTGCAACTGGACCCCTAAACTTTTTGTTATTTGCATCAGGATCCTCCCGCATCACGTGTGAGGGAAAATGGTGCATTGTAAAAATTTATGCATGCCCCTAGACTTGTATAACTTGTTATTAATTAATATAAATGTTTTCATTATTTGCAAACAGGTCCCTATAATTTGTAGATTTTTTAATTTATAACTACCTTTATAAATATTTTTATTTGTCCAAAAATTATGGGAAATATATTTAAGTGCCTAACATCTTGTGAATGGCATATTATTTTTACTTGGAATTTTCATTAATTTTCCTATTTATTAAAAATACAAAAACATGTATTTTCTTCCTATCTAATTATAAAATCCAAAAACAATACCAAAACATTTCTAAAAATTCCAAAAAATCATATTAGATATATTATTATATATTCTACCATATATACAGAAACCACCAAAAATATAAAACCAAAATCTTAAAAATTACAAAAAGCTAACAACATTATAAAAATCAATAAAAATTCATTAAAAATCCAAAAATATTATTTTATATCTTATATTTTCCTTTATTATAGAAATATATTAAAAATAATTTTGGGTATTTTTGAGCATATTATCTATTTTCAAAACCCAAAACAATGTGGCTACATTATTTTATTCATTATTTTGTACATTTTAATCATTTGAAAAATATATAAAAATTAGCAACAATTCCACAAAAATTATCAAAAATAGAGAAAATATTAAAACATAAAAAAATATTATTTAATATTTTGACTATATTTATATATATATATATTGAAAAATATAAAAGCCCTATATATATTCTATAATTTATATATTACCTATATTAACTATGATATCATTATTATTACATATAAATATATATTATATTTTAAAAATAAAAAAGCAACTAAAAATTAAAACTTAAAAAGAAGATAAAATTTTAAAATTAAAAATTAAAACACTTAAAAATTCATAAAAATTCACATATAATAAAACCCAAAAAAAATAGAAAAAGACAAGAGATATAAAAATAATAATAATTAATTATTATTTATTACTAATAATTATACCTATCATCTGTTGTTCTCAAGGTTTCGACGCCTACTACTTGTCTTCTATACACTTTTTAAAGGTATAATAAATTTCATTTCACTTGATTTTCATTATATATATATATATATATATATATTCGTGAGTTGATTGTTTGTTGATTCGGATTGTTTAAGTATCGAGTGTTGAGAGAGGGCCAATGCAATGATTGTCAGATCTAATCTGTTGGATATCACATGCTCCTCCAAGACTGGATATTAGGTATCTCGAGCATTTCGATCAACAAAATGACGTTGTTGCCGGGAAGAAACACATAGGATAGTTTATATAGTCTGATTATTTTCTAGTATATATATATATATTTGAATAATTGTTTATATGTTATAATCATCTTCCTTTGTCAATTTTGTTGCGAAATCCCGCTACACGAGGATGGTCTTCTAGGAGAATGAGGCAGTTGAGCAAGGAAAAGACTGGCTTTCTTTGCTGAGCTGGTAAGAGAGAGAAGCAAAACCAACTGAGGAACTGAGAAGAGCATAGTAGCATTAGTGTAGATTTTATTTTTATTTTATGAGAGAGGGTAAAATTTGTAAATTATTGTAATAATTAATTCTCTGGACACATGGACACTCATAGACCCCTTTCATCAGGTGTCTGTTCACTTGGGGTCTTTTCGATTTTTATCGTGTTTCTATCACTTCTACTTTTCATTCTCCCTATTTTTCTGTTTATTTTATTCTCGTGTTTTGAGTTTTTCACTTCTTTTTCTTTGTTTTATGTGCTTGAAGCCCCTAGTTCTAGGATTTGATTTGGTTGAGCAAGGTAGTATTAGGTCCAAATCCTAATTAGTAAATATGTGCTTCCTGAGTAGAAGTTCCTACTAGGACGGTTTTCGCTTGCACACATATAAGATATATTTATTTTTATACGTGGATCATCTTGCATGTAGACTGCTAGAGTCAGGTACACATCCCTATCTCTAGCATTTGCATTCATTGATTTGTGTGCATTATCTTTTCCGAAATCCTTCCCCTACTTCCTGGACTTAGGTAATAAAAGGAATTAGAAAATTCATTAGATGTTTCTTCCTCAAGACCGAAAAATTGATAACCAATAAAATTGAGTCTGCTAACTAAACTCGACCCTAAAACTAAACAAATATCATTGTTTTGGGGAGAGTAATCTCCTCATTGTCGCAGGTACACTCCTGACTGAGTAAGGCACTTACATATAAGGAATAGAGCCCCCAACCTTGGAGGGCCTTGTCACTATTGAAAGTACTTACCTCCAACCTTAGACGAAGTGGTCCATTATTCTAGTAGGTATGCTACGTCAACTCGAACACAACCACTCTAGGAGACTAAACTTGTAAGCTTGTAAATAACTGCTTTGTCACCTAACTTTAAAAAAAGAAAAGATAAAAGAACGAGCCTTCACGATCTTCAGAATGTTGAGTTGGTAAATTGAGGGGTTTGATTTGTGTTTGTTTTGTGTATCTGATCACTCTGTACATTTGTGCCTTTTTCTATTCATATTTTAATTAATTATCGTGATCCCCCTAATCTTCACCTCTTCAAAATCGAGAGGGCTGACTGGAGCAACTTTTATCTGGACTTCGAGGATTTCTCTAGTTGGTGCACCTCCATTTTGTCAGGAGAAGTATTATCTGAATTTTTCTTTTTGTACACATTCACCAATAAAACTGCCTCTCGAGGTGGAACCTCTTCTTGAATGGTTGCACGGGCAACCTACACACTTTAACATTACATATTCATTAGGGCAGCATGTGCAACCACAATATCAGCAATCGGATTTAGAGTACATGCCTCCACCATCTCCTCCACAACAGTCACATTTCCCACTATCATCCCCACATGATGCTACATTGTTGGATTGACCTCCCTTGGACCCCTCTCTTGACTATGTGACCCGATTAGTGGAGCACATGCAGAAGAAGATATGGACCATCACTAAACAGAATAAGATACCTATTATCGGTGCACCTTCTGGTATGATGGAGCTATGAGAGGCCACCGATGGGAAACCACAATCACCAAAAACACAAAAAATGAGCAAAATATAAAATTTCAAAAGGACAATAATGGGAGACACATGTCTAGGACATATTGTGAGGAGAGGGCACATATGCCACCCCTTCGCCCACACATGCACACACCATAGTTCCCACCACCCTACATATAAAGGATGACCTTGTACAACCTTTTTAGTCATCCTTGTGTACAAGCTGATTATGACCTCTTTCCTGATCAGGAAGAAATATTTTTAAAAGAAATATCATCTTACCCTAAAGTGGTGATTGCTATTCAGGCTATCATTGAAGCCCCACTTTGCTAAATGAAAAGAGCGAGGGAATCCTTATCGGTCGTGTACTCTATACAAGAGGGGAGCACCATCATCAAAGTGACCGATAAGAACCTTGGGTTATTTCAACAATCAATCCACACAGTATAAATCAATCAATGAATAAGCAGATGTGAATCAAAATTTATTATAAACCCTACAAATAAATGCGTGTATAGTGACAAGCAAAGTAGGGTGTCAAACACAGGGAACACATGATGCAACACTTACCACTATTTATAAATAAATAATGAATATATAATATAGGTATTTCTATATATAGATATGCACAATATTAATACAAGATTGTGGGTTTTAAATTAAATTAATTAATTAATGAATTTTCTTTACTTTATAATTTACATATAATTTATATTTTTTATTATACTTTTCTTATTTTAAATTAGTTTTTAATTTAATATTATATAATAGGGTATGGTTATGTGTATAAATGTATAAGTAGGTATATAAGATAATATAGATATTTATTATAAGTAATATTTAATAAATATAAAGTAAATATATAATAATCAAAGAATACCTATGAGTATAGTCTTTTTTATTTTTTAAAAGGGTTTAAAAATATTTTAAAGTATTTATAATATTAATAATACGGATAATATGAATATACGTATATGTACACTACATAAGGTAAGATATATATAGATATAAGAAAAAATAATAAAGATGCAGGAAATAAGAATTTTTAGGTTTTTATATTTTTCTAATGTTTTTGTGATTTTTTAATAGTTTTTACTAAGTTTTCGGGATTTTTAAAGTTCAAAATACACAAAATCAGGAGCTTTTTAATTAGGTCGAATTGTTTTGAGATTTAAAAATACTTAATAAGTCCAAAAATTCTCATAATTATTTTTAATATATAATTTAAAATATAGAGCATGAACAAGAATTTTGGGATTTTTAGAAGAGTTTTTGTAATTTCTATAGGATTTTAGAGATTTTAATTTGTATATATTTGCTTTTGCTATTTTTTGGGGTTTTCGGTCTGAAGGTATTCAACACTATAATAAGCACACACTATTTTAGATACGATTTTATAATTTTTTTATTTTTTAAGACAAACAGGGACTATCTATGCAATATTCAATTTTTAGAAAATAGGAAAAGGGCATAAAACACAAATATAGTTATATAGCGTGAACAAGCATGCATCCATGTACCTAATCCTATTTTTTCATGATTTTTTGGCATGGTTGATATTTCTAATAAATAACAAACCACACATGAAAATGATTAAACTGGTAGGGATACTTTTGCAATTAAAATAAAGAACGAGGGCCATAGTGCAATTAGATCATATGTTTTCAATTGATATCTTTACTTAATACATTAAACAATAATTAAAATAACCCATGAGGGGTTTACATGCAATGTTCTCAATATAAAACATGCGCATGCACGTGACTCTTACAGTGACTAAACTACAATATAAAATAAGCTTAAGGGGGCATATACAATTAATCTACTACTTTGTAAATGATAGATAATATTTAGAGGACCTTTTAGAAATTACAAAAAGTGAGGAGGAGGTCTTTAGTAAATTACCTACTTAACTGCGTCGATCCGACCATCCTTGTACTGACATGTGGTTATCTGACGGCCTTTTTTGGACGACGCATTGGCTTGATCCAAGGGCTCATATTAAAGCTGGCAATGGTTCTTGATCCAACGGTGTTCGAAGGTATTGGAAGAACACCCAAGAACACCACCTGGGCGTTGCTTCGATCGACAAATCTCGACGATCCCAGGGTCTGTTATCCTCACGGCGAGTGGAAAAGATTGCTAGCAAGCATTCGTGTCTGCAGGGATCTTCAAAATGGTTCCATGTCTTCAGGAGCATGCTTGCAAGGTTCCTCAACCTGGAGTAGCAATTGAGCTTTGAATGACTCTCTAGGGATCTTTTTTCCGTGTGAGTCCTGCACGAAAGGCTGGAATGGCTCGAGAGCGAGCTCTCAGCACAAAATATGAGGCGTGAAACCTCGTGAATGATGTGGCGGGTGTAGCTCCAGTGAAGCGCAGGAACAGAGATTCTATTCCTTGATTCAACAAGTGAATCAAGGGGGAAATTGAAGGAACAAATGGAGAGAGCATAGGGGTTCAAAATGGGGCGAACAAATGGGTCGATTATAGTGAGATCACGGTGAAATCGACCTAAAGCCCGAGCTCCAGGTCAAAAATAGATTTGATGATTAACCCTACTTCTAACAGCTAACTATGAAACAATATGCATAAATGGAACCTACGGATTATAACTTACCTAAAATGTGAAGGAAACGGGGCTCAACTAAGCTGGGAGCTCAGGAACAGGACCTGTCGGAGCAACTCTGGTGGTGGGTGGATATGCCTCTATGGCCATCCTCCTCATTGCATATCAGCACCTGAGGCTTCTTGTCACCAAGATGAAGGTGATTAATGAAATCTACGGAGCTAAAACGGGCTGAAGATCGATCAAAAAGTTAAAATGGGTGAGGGTGGCTTATTTATAGATGTATTTTGAGTGAGTTTCAAGGGGCGATTGTGTGCAATCGATTGAGGGTTGGTGGGGATTCGGGTATGATCGATTAGGGACGATTGGGCTTAACAATGACGAAGGTCTCGAGGGCAAAAGGTGAAGGATGGAGGCGTAATAAATTGGCGAAGTGGGTGTGCTCGTGACTTGTGACAAAAGTCAGAGGGGGTGAGGTACAGTTGACCTAGGTCAACAAATGAAGGCACCTGGTTGGTCCACGTGGACCAACCAGTAAATTCCAAGGCAAAATACCTTAGAAAATAGAGAATAAATAATAAATGAATTTATTATTTTAGGTTATAAAATAAAAAATGTTTCTAATTTTCTGTATTAATTATTTTGTCTAGCTGTTTTATTAGATGTTACTTTTTACAAGTTTACATATAGGTATTTTCATATATATTTTGTATATTTTATTTTTCTTTTGTAATTTTGATTTTATTAATTTATTTTGATAGTTTATATATTTATAAATTATTTTTATGTTCATAAATATATTTTTATATATTTTTTCTAATATAATATTTACACGTAATTAAATAGATATATTTATTACAGAGATATATGTATTGTATATTCATCTATGTACTCTCTAAACTTATTTTATTTTAGTGTTTTATATATGGTTTTATTATAGTTTTAATATGTACCTATGTTATAAATAATATTTGCAAAATTATAAAAATATAAAATTATAAAAGTAACAAGGAATGAATAAAATGATTTTTTATACATGTATATAATACAATAGGAGTCCAAAACCTAACTTTCACATATTAACTCCAAATTAAATTAAACCACCTCCATTAAATAGCTTATTAAAAGTTATATACAATTAAAGGTGATTTTTCATCCATTTTGTGTCTCTATGTAGGATATATGGGTCTGTGAAGTTTGGACTTTGATATTTTATTTTGTATGTAAAAAGTACACTGTATATTATTTTTGCATGCAATAAATTATACATTTTTCTATAGATTTTTATCTACATTTCATGTACAAAGTTTCTTTATTTGATGAATAAATAATAAAGAATAAAATAGGTCCAAATAAGTAACTATTGGCATATTTTGTAGAGTGATCTGACTGTGGTTTCTGTACAATTAGCCACCCTATCTCTCCGTACTTTATTCCTTGTTGACTAAGTCATCATGATGACTGAGTCTCAGAGGCTAGGGTCACTTCAATGTCCTTGATACTTCACTCTTTTTCTTTTCTTTCCTTTGTTCTTTTATTTTCGTAATAAATACAAAAAATGTGCAATGTTTTATACATTATTTTGTACAAATTAATAATTGTTTATTTTGACAAATTAATGCAATATTCATGCATTCATCTAGGGATTAAAGACCAAAATGAAAGAATAAAGGTGATGAAATGGAGATTCATCACCACCCTATACTTGCCTTTGCTAGTCCCTAGCAAACACTTATGCCTATAAGTGCTGAGAAGAAAATAAAGAAAAGAAAAAGAAATAACTTGAAATAATTTTCGACTTTTAAACTTGTCTTAATAATGTCAAAGTTTGGAGCTCAGAGAAGACGTTTGGATTAATGGTGTATTCGGAACCACAAAGAAGTTAGGAAGTGTGACATAACACTCCTTAGGTTCCATACTCATATTATTCAGTCCAATTCACAACCAGGTCAAAACCATCCTCTCAATCGCATACTCTTACTACCTTGAAATGATAGAACCCTATGTGTGAAATTGTTCAGCTCTTCTCAGACAAAACCATTGAACAACCAAGGCGATTGATCCTCTGATAACTCGTCCTCGTAAAGACAGATATTCCCTTCTAAGGTTAAGTGCTCCCGATCTTTACAACCGAATGGGGTAAGAAGTTAGAAGAATGGGAAGAGAAGTGGGAATGGACCAGTGTAGTCTTCATTGCCTTGTGAAGTCGATCAGTGTAACCAGATCTTCACTAAGAAGCAGGATTTTTCGGAAGCTTATATTTGTGGAATTTTTTATTGTAGCCTTCTTTGGATATTTTCTTTGACTTTGCATAGCTTCTGAATTCTTATTTGTGCCCTAAAGGATATAGAATCTTTTGTTCCACCCAGTTTTTTGGGGTCTTAGAAAAAGTTACGTTGATAGACCATCCCTCATCCGAAGCATTATTTCAATCAATCTGCAGTCTTTAGATATCATTGTTATCAAAAGAAGTGGGTTAGAACACTGGTGTTGGCAATCCCCAATAATGGTTCCTGAGCCACACTTGACGAAGCGACCTTGCATCGTCCCGACTTAGACTCCAAGATTTTTCAACAGTGCATCTGAGTTGAGCTAAGTGCTAGATGCGAGGTTTTCAATCAAGTCACTGTCTCAAGAGTCGTACGGATGATATGAAGGATTCTATTTAATCACATTGAATTGGCTCATGAACATAGTCTTATGGAATCTAAAGAATTAAGTCAAGATAATCTGAAATGTCCCCACTTCCAGTCCTCAATGGGTTCCTTTGAAATTAGGTGTATTAAGGTCTATTTCAAGCTCTAATCTTCAGATTTTATTTGGACTTGTTCAATTGTCTAGATTACTACGAAAAATGTGAATTGTATGTATAATGCAAGAAAATGTTTTTGTGCTGCAATTTTCTATTTTTAACTTTTTATGAATTTTTTAAAAGGTTTTGCAAATTTTTATGCAATTTTTTAAAAGATTTTTTATAATGTTTTTTTGGGATTTTTTATTTTACAAATGCTTTTGGGATTTTTCAAGATAAAAGTTTTTTTTGTAGAATTAAAAGATAGGTATAAATATTTATACAGGGATTCATCTTATTATTTACACGAGTTTGAGTTTTTCAAGAATTTATACAGATAAATATATCTAGTTGGTGAAAAGTGTTTATGAGATAGATGTACATATTCCTCGAATCTTATTTGAAAGTGATTTTTCAAACAATTTTGAAAATTATAGTCCAAAATAAGTTCTGTAAATAACTTTTTTACAAACATCTACGAACATTTGAAAACTATTTTGCAAAGGTTTTCAAGTAGTATATAGATTTTTCAAATATATTTGCAACCATTTTTTCAAACCATTTGCAAATCGATTTTTCAAGTATTTTATTCATAACAAAGGAAAGGAATTTTTACAAACAAAATATTTTCACAAAGGTAGAAAACATTTTACAAGATATTTTCCAAACATTTTTCAAAAGATTTTTCAACTATTTTTCAAGTTTTTTGCAAAATAATTTTATATGATTTATTAATAAGTATATACAAAAGAATTCGAGGAATAATCAGATTTTTATTATGTGGTTTTCATGTTTGAGCCATACTTATTGAAAATAAGAAAGTACGAGTTATGGTCAAAATATATACATAGTATATATTGACCCTCCTATACTTATCTTGAGCTATGTTATCATAGATCGAAGAGAAAAGGAAGACATAACTCATACTAAGTATAGAGAAGTCAATACTACAATGACTCAATAAATAATAAGAAATCAATCGTCACCCTTATACTTAGGATCAAGTAATCCTAAGTATAGTGGATTGTATTCTTCATGCATGTAGGGTTGAGGGTGGGAACGAATAAACTACTCAAGAAATTATCAACTCAGCATGTCTCCCCCTATACTTAGGGTGAAATATTCCTAAGTATAGAAAGATTATCAAGAGTTGGGGAGACATGTGAGAGACTAAAGAATGATTTACTCGTGGGTGCTCGCCCCCCCCTCCCCCCTATACTTACGATGGAGCATATCCTGAGTATAACATAGATGTATGGGGTGAGAGCAGCACAGAAGAAAGAATTTCAAGAAAGAAAATGAAAAAAGAAAAGAAGAAAAGAAAAAAATTAACTTATCAAAAATGTTTTAGATGGCCTCGTCTGATTCTGTTGATGTTGCAGCTGTGAATTATTCATTATAGACCACCTGAATCGAATCTACCGTAGATAGAAACGTATCATGTTCAAGATAAGGTTTAAGTAACTGTCTGCTAATAACAAATGGTTGTGTGTAAGATGACAAACCAAATATAACGATGCTTTCATTGTCACGCATATGCTTCACAATAAACGACCCGGTCCACTTGGTTTTCAACTTTCCTGGGAATAGTTTGAGCTTTGGGTCAAACAACCAAACCTTCTGACCCGATTCGAAAGTCTTGCGGTGGTTGTGCTTGTCATGCCACTTTTTACCTTCTCCTTGTACACTAGGTTGTTGTCGTATGCATACTCACTGAGTTCTAGAAGTTGATTTAGATCATGCTTCCTATTCTTTCCGAACTTTTTGGAATCCAAATTACAAATATTGATTGCCCACAAAGATTTGTGAATGAGTTCTACGGACATATGACATGGCTTGTTGTACACTAAGTGGTAGGGAGACATTCCCATAATGGTAACTTGTATGTGGTCTGATAGGCCCAAAGTACCGAGTCAAGAAACTACGACCAATTCTTCCTATCGGGGCATAGAAGGTTCTGCAGAATTGTTTTTATCTCCCTATTCGAACATTCAGCCAGACCATTGGACTATGGGTGGTACGGAGAGGCGACACGATGTTCGTTGCAAAATTCTTGTGTCAGCTTCTTCACCTCTCTATTGATGAAATGGCTACCCCCATTTGATATGAGAATTTTGGGGATCCCGGACCGTGCTATGATGTTTTCCTTCAGGAATTAGCAGATAGTGCGACTGTTAGTGGCTCGGGTTGGGATAGCCTCTACTCAGTGGCTCACGTAATCGATAGCAAGCAGAATATACTCAAAACCCTGGCTATTAGGGAACACGCCCATGAAGTCAATGTCCCATGCGTCAAACAAGTCTGAGGTCTGAATGTACTTCAGAGGCATTGTATCTCTCATTTCAATAGTACTGCCCAATCTCTGACAGTCAGTGCAATGTTTGACAAAGTCTTCTGCATCTTTGCATAGAGTCGACCACCACAGGCCACATTGGAGAACTTTTGTTGTCGTTCTTCTTCCAGAGTGGTGTCCTCTTGATTCTCTGGCATGACGGTGCTCTAGGACAATCTGGACTTCCTCATGAGGAATGCATCTCCTCCAGATGCAGTCTACCCCCTCACGAAAGAGATATGGATCCTCACACTGGTAGAAATGGATTTCTGACAAAATCTTGTCTCTCTTCAGCCAAGGCCAATCTTGTAGAGTTTTCTTGGATAAAAGATAGTTCATAATATCGGCAAACTAGGGGAGAGAGGTGATTGATAAAATTGCTTCATCTGGGAAGGTCTCTGTTATAGGGAGTAGGCTCTGCTCAGGAGTGGATGGTTCTGGTAATCTTGATAAGTAATCGGCCACCACATTTTTAACTCCAGGTTTATCGGGAATTTCAATGTCAATTCCTGGAGCAGAAGGATCCATCTGATGAGTCTCGGTTTGACATCCTTATTGGCTTGTAGATACTTGGTGGCCGAATGGTCTGTAAACACAATTGGAATTTTAGTGTGGTCAAAACCTTATTGGGAAACGGACTTGAAATACAACAGCCTTCGAGAATCCCAAAACTCTGCTCAAGTCTTCTCAATAGCCATGTTAGAATACTTCAACTCATAAGAAAACCCTTATGACTATGAATCTTACTTGTACAGTGCATGTGATAGTGGCTCCTCCCAACTGAAATGACAAAGAGAATGACTTCTTCAACATGGCAACCCAATGATTCCCCAATCCAGCAACTCCTTCCTTGAGGACCGGGGTATTCCCTTCTAAGTTCAAGTAACAACCAGCTCAAGAGAAGGGGGTGAAGAGAAGAATATACGGTAGCTAGTGTAGCTACTATCTGGGAATGCATGATCAATGTAATCAAGTCATCCAGCTACAAGCTCACATGATATGACTTTGAAGCTCAAGCTTGCTTATTGACTATACAAATACATAAATTCCGATAGGTATTCTATTTTTAATCAGGCATGCCCACTTTTTTGGAGTTTTTGCTTTTTGTTTTTTTAGAAATACTATATACAACAGCATCTACATAAGGAGTTTTTCCTCTTGAGCCAATATATTATCCTTCTTTTGAAGCATTATTGCAACCCACACTCTCCTATCTTTAGACGTCTCTACTACTAGACGAGTTGGGGTGCACTTCTCTCCCTATGCAAGGACAAATGTTTCCACTTGTGTGCATCTCATACCAACAAATCCAATACCCTCACCACTCCAACTGAGTTGAGCCAAGTGAAAGGTGTAGGTGCCCAAGTTAGGCCATTATCAACAAGAGTGTGCTTCGAAATACTCTACTTAGGCAGTCAAGAATACATTGAACCAAGTCTCACGATTCTCAAAGAATTAAGTCAACTAGACCTAAAGTACCTCAATTCCAGCTCCTATAAGGTTCTTGTGATTAGGTAGGTTTAAGGTCTAACCAAGCTCCAATCTTCATATTTGGCTTAGATTTGTTCGATTATCAATCTCAATCCAAAAAATGCGAACGGTATGCAATGAAGAATATTTTCGTGATGTAATTTTTAAACTTTTGAACTTTTATTGATTTTTTAAAAAGGTTTTGCAAAAATTTTATGCAATTTTTCAAAAATATTTTTTCCAATGTTTTTGGAATTTTTGTTTACAAATGTTTTTGTGATTTTTTTAAAAGAAAAAAATTTTGGCTAAGAAAATAGGTACAAATATTTACACGAAGATGCATCTTATATTTACAAGAGTTGGGTTTTTTTAATAATGTGCAAGGGATATTATTTGTTTAACAATTCTTTTAATAAATGCATACAATTAGTAAAGAATTTTTGTGTGATGCATATTTTCCTCAAACTTATTTGGAAAATAATTTTACAAACAATTTTGAAAACTATAATCCAAAAATAATTTTTACAAATAATTTTTTACAAACATTTACAAGCATTTGAAAACTATTCTGCAAAGATTTTTCAAGCAGTATGTATAAATTTTTTAAAATATTTTTTCAACCATTTTCCAAACATTTGCAAATAGTTTTTCAAATATTTTTATTTTACACAAAGAAAAGAAATGTTTACAAATAAATATTTTTACAAAGGTTGGAAATATTTAACAAAACATTTTCCAAATAGTTTTCAAAAGATTTTCAAATTATTTTTCAAATATTTTGTAAAAAATATTTTTACCTGATTTATTAATCAGTAAATACAAAAAGAGTTTGAGGAATAATATACAACTTTTGATGAAGTGATTTTAATTAATTTATAGTATATATAGTATTTATATAGAATTTTAGCCATATTTATTGTTAAAATACGAAAGTATGAGTTATGGCTAAAGTATACACATAATATATACAACCCCTTGTACTTAGCTTGAGCTATGTCTTCATATATCAGAGAGAAAAAGAGATGCATAACTCATACTGAGTATAGAAAAGCCTAACGAATAAAGGAATGAAGAAATAAACAAATGAGAAGTTGACTGTCCCCTTCTACTTAGGATCAAATAATCCTAAGTATAGCAGACTGTACACAAGGCAGGGAGGGTCAAGAGTGGGAATGAACAGATCCTACTCAGATTGTCTCTCCCTATACTTAGGGTCAGATATCCCTAAATATAGATAAGAAGAGGAGACAGTGGAGAGGATCAAAGAATGAAAGAATTCAGGGTGCACACTCCCCTATACTTAGGACAAAGTACGTCCTAAGTATAGAAGACTGATAAAAAGGGATGACACCTTTTTGGTAAAAAAAATGAAAACAAAAAGAAGAAAAGAAGATAGAGAAGATGAAGATAGAAGAAAGGATTGAAGATAATATTGATGAATACTCATTCATCACTCTTTATTCTTTTATTTTAGCTAAATATCTTGGCAAAGCATCATGTATATAGTTGTAAATACAATAAATTAGCAATAAGCATGCATTTATTAATACCTCATAATTAGCATATATTTGTGCAAAAATAAAAGAATAAAGAATAAAAGAAAAAGAAGGAAATATTTAGAATAAATATTGAGTGACCTGAATTCAAGAGAGGGCCAAGAATTAGCCTGATCGAGAGAGATAGGGCCACTCTACCTTGTACATATTTATCACCTATGTATATATATCCATATTTATATATTTTATTTCTATAAAAATAAAAATAAAAAGGTGTTTCTATTTCCTTATATATACTTCTAAAAATAAAACAAAAATTAGAAAAATAAAAATAAAATAAAACTCTCTCTCACCTTGTATATAATACATGTAAATATGTATCTTTCCCTATTTAATTTATACTTGTAAATTAATAATAAAAATAAAACAAAAAATTTTATACTCCAAAAATTATGATGTAAATAAATAAAATACAAATTGGAGTATTTTTGTAAAAATACTAAATTAAAAATAAATGTACAAAATACATAGGTATTTTATACATGTATATAATATACTATATATACCATAAATTATTTTTTAGAAAAATAAATAAAAATCACTAAAAAATTGTATGGAAAATAACAAACATTTTTTATGTTGAACACGTTTTAATTTAAAATCATTTGCTATTTTTAATCGATTTTATAAATATTTTTGACTAGCTATTTTCTAATTGGTCCAGGAGGAATGTTGACCCCGGTCAACTACCCCTCCTGGACCTCCCATCGCGCGGATCCGGGTTTTGCGCTCCTTTCTCCTAATTCTCTAGACCCAATCTGACCTCTATTTTCTTCGATTCGAGGCTCCGATTGTCGAGGGGGATCCAAGATCTTCGCCCGATGATTCCTTTAGGGATCCGCCCCTCGTATCGTGCGCCCGACCCGTTTTCTCCAGCTGCCTGGAGCATGATATAAAGGTCTTCATTTGCTCCCCCAGCTTCGGATCTCGCACTGCATCCTTCTTTGCTACCCTAGAAACCACTGCCTTGGTGAAAGAAACCGGAGGCCACCTTTGGTTGTCGGAGAGGAGCTGTGTAGCTGACGCTCAAGTCTCGCGGCCGGAGCACCGCCGCGACGAGCCTCCTCCAGCAGCCGCAGCGAAGTCGAGGCAAAGACCCCGCCAACCAACTCCCCTGGAGCTCAGGATTCTCTTAGGACCCTCAGGTATTCATTCCATAGTCCCTAGCTCCTTTGTCCATTCAATCTTTCATTTGTCATCTGTTGCCGCTCCGCCTGCTCCGACCAGCCAATCGGAGCCTCATCACAGTCATCCACCCATTCAGATCGACAGCCCTGCTCATCCTCCATCTTCCCTCGCCATCTAATCACCCTAACCTTGGCTCGAATTGCCAAGATTAGGAGATAGGTCTCATCCATCGCCTTCGTCGGAGACCCCCCTTCCATTCACCGCCGCTTCTCTTTATCTTAGGTCCAATAACCCCGATTGGAGCCTTGCTCCGAGTTTGAGCTTCCTCTTGTAGGACTTAAAGCGCGTGGAGACTACCCAGATCATCTTCGACCACCCTCACCGGAGTTCGCCCAGGTCCGAGCCATCGCCACGGAGATCCGACCGTCAGCGACTCTATCCGAGCTGGTCACCTGACACAGAAAGGCCTCACGATTCTTTTGGCACCGACCGGTCATTCATCGGAGATACGGATCCTCTCTAGTGCCTCAGTAAAGCTCTCCCGGGCGGTGTTCTTCCAGAGCCTCCCTCTGCTGTTGGATTTACCTTCTCATCCAGATACCATCTCAGCCATCCATTCACAACAGTTGTCAGACCGTTAGATGTCAAATCTAATGGCCCCTGTACCAGCCACGTCCCTGACATCTGACAACCATCAGATCTGATCTCTTGCGTGCCACAGCTGCAAGTCCATGCCCAACTAGCGGCTGCCATGCGTCCCTTCCACGCACAGCTCACGTGTCTGCATGGGTAATTTGCTCAGTCTACCCTGCCTTTATTTTGGTTTGTCGTTTAGTTTGTAAAGTAAAGTATACAGTAGACCATTTTGCATTTTAGCACGTGTAGTTTCTTATATTTGCATTCCAGTCCTTCTGTTTGTGTAGTACATGGTCCCCCACATGACTTCTGGGTTATTTTCATGTTTCATCCTAGACTTCATGGTTGGTAATGAATGAATCTTTATTAATAGGATTTGCATTTATACCCCTGAGTGCCTGGTTCACGTGTTGCCCACCTGCGGATTTGGACTTTTTGCAAACTAAGCCCTATACTATTCACATGTGTTATCATTTGGCTTGAAACTTTTCATTAATTGCATTCTGGTCCCTGTGTATTGTGCCTTGTATTTTTGATTAGCTCCAAAATTCATGAAATTTTGACACGTGGCTCCAGCCACTGTGTAGGAATTTTAGTGAATTTTTGGTTTTGTTTTGTTTCCATTTTTTATTTTTAAAAATACAAAAACCTTTAAAAGTGTCATTGTTTATTTTAGAAAATCAACTAAGAATATTAAAAAGTCTTGAAAAATTCTGAAAAAATTCTTGATTGCTTCTTTTGTGTTGTTTGAATTTTTATCCAATTTTCACATTATTTCCATTTATAAAAACCATAAAATTTAAAAAAGAGTAAAAATCTTAGAAAAATCAGCAAAAAATTTATAAAAATAAAAAAATGTGATTTAAGTTGTTTTAGTTAGGTTTTGTTTTAAAGTTTGTCATAAACATACTGTTGGGATTTTATAGCATTTTAAGTAATTTTAATATGCCTTTAGTTCCCAGGTGAACATTGCTTGTTGTTTTTGGTTTTATTTCATTTTTAGAAAATTAACTAAAAATCAAAAAAATCACATGAAATCCACAAAAACATTTGAATTAAACACACAAATATTTTTGTTTGATTTTTTTGAATATTTTTGGTGCTTGAAATAATTGTTTGAAGTTGCCTTTTGGCTCTCTTTTATTCTTTTTTTCTTAATTTTAAAAATCAAAAAAAAATGAAAAATATAAAAACAACCATTTCTTTTCTTTTCTTGGATTCCCGACTACTTCGTAGCTTTTGCATTACGTGCTCCTTGTGTTCGACCCTAGTAGATATACCAGGTAAAATAAATTAGCAAGACCGCTTACTTGGTTTGAGTGCTTGATTTCTTTATTGGTGGTCTTATTTCCTTGTTGAGATTCGGTCCGACTGATTGAGGTCGCAACGACCTTCGATACCATTTAGCCTTAGTCGCTCGGGTTGCTCATCAAATATACGCATAACTCCCCCTATACTTAGGGTAAAAGAGCCCTAAGTATAGAGAACAACAAGAATGATGAAACAGAATGAAGAAAGAACATGTGGCTCATCCACCCCCCTATACTTAGGACAAAGTACGTCCTAAGCGAGGCACACATGAAAATGAGGTGGGTGAGCGATACAGTGGATGGACAGAGGAAAATGAATGCGAATATATAAGAGGATGGATGAACAGAGGTAAAGAAGGTAGAAAGCGAACCTTCTTGCGAGACCGTTGAGGAATAGATCTGAAAGGTGTAGGTCGACATCGGGATCCTCAGTTGACACAAACCGATCAGGGTCGACCTGGAAGGTATCCTGAGTGATCCTAGGTTGAGAAGGCATAAACAGGTCAGTGGAAGAAGTGTGGCTAGGTCCAGCCTTGGGTATCTCGACTAGGTCAAACAAAAGGAAACAAACTCATCTGTGGATGAAGTCATGTCATGTTCATCCTCTAAAGTCTCAACTGGAACATCATCAACATCATAAAAATGCATGAATTTATTTATAAAAGCAATCAAATCAAATTTAGCCTCTGCAGTCTCATCTGCCCTCCGCATGGTAGTGTAAATCGTGTAAATCTCGTAGATGTCATCAACGCATTGCCAAGTACCATAAGAGTGAACTCCAAAGTCTATGCTTTTCGAGTCTTCCTCCTTGTAGAGGAACTCTTGGGTCTCGGTAGAATCCAACATACAACAAAAATCTTTGATAGTCTCATCAAGGTCGTAGTCCTCGGGATCAGCTAAGATAGGGTTTAGGTCTTTGGTCGGCAGTAGCTGCAGTGATGACTACGTCGCTCACATCATCAGGACGGAAGAGAATCTCTCCTGATCCATAATCAATAACGACTCTCACAGAGGTGAGAAAGGGTCGTCCCATGATGATTGGAGAGTGGTCCCCAGCAATAGGGGTCTCCATGGGCAATACAACAAAGTCAATAGTGTATCTCATCCCATGAATCCAAATGACAACGTTATCTAAAATATCTTCAGCCTCTTGATAGATCCATCAACGAATTGAACGATCATCCTATTTTTCTTGAGAGGCCCTAAGTGAAGAGAATGTACCAGTGAGACGGGTATTATACTAATTGAAGCACCGCTGTCAAGGAGAGTGTGATCGCATGAATAGTTAGAGATGGTGCATCTAATGAATGGTGTAGTAGTGTTCCCTTTCCTATAATAAGGGTGGTGAGTGATGCCATGGGTATTGGCCATGGTCAAGATATGACACTCAAATCTGCTCCTCCTCTTTCTCTTCTTAGGTTAAGGAGCAGATAAATGGGTCATGGCCAGGCAAAGTAGGGCATCAATGATCTCATGAATATCGACCACCACTTCAGGTTAAATCAATATTTTTTTGAATTTTTGAACCTCCTCCATACAAGGGATGAGGTCGGAATCATCATCTACACAACGATGACTAAGAGTAATCTATACAATGTCGTACTTGGGGTCAAAGGTGGTACATGGGGTGAGTGAATGTGTAGGAAAATGATCTGGCAAGTGAGTCCTCTCCTCACAGTCTGAATCAACAAATGTGTCTCCCAAATTCTTTTTGGATTTTTAATTTTTTTTCATTTTTGTATTTTTGGCGATTACGAGCTCTCACAGGTGTCCTCAAATGAATCCATATCATCAAATGGTAAAGAGTCAATGTAGTCCTTATAGAGGCTAGTGAGGATGTTTATCATCTATCTCATATGCTCCGTCATCTGGGTCAAGGTCTCAAGTGCGATCTTCGTGAGAGGTGACGCCTAAATCTCAATATCGAGTGAGTGGAATGAGGGTGGTGATTGTGGACAAAAATCCAACTCCAGAACAAAGTTCTCTTGAAAAAATGGATTGTCAAAATGTAAGGGTGATGGTGGTGGTAAGTCAAACTCAACATCCGATGCATGAAATAGTGGGTTAGGCGGATATGTACAAAAGTCAGGAGCAAAATCCTCCTAGAAAAATGGAGGTGGACCGACTGGAGGGTACGAGGGATCCGTAAAGTTCGAATAAAAATGCTCCAGTCGGTCATCTCAAAACAAAAGGAAAATGATCGGGAGAGCATGATGGTCAAGTCAAGAGATATGAGAAAAGGTGCAAATGCGTAGAGACGATCGAGGATGCACACAAACAATCACAAACAAACACACACAAAACAAAACACACCCATCAAGTCACCTACTCAACTCAGTGAAGACCGTGAAAGTTCAATCTTTTTATCTTGTTTGTTTTAGAGTTAAGTGAGAATCACAAAATTGCACAAATTATGAGGAAGGCTTATGGGATTTGGACACTAACCTTAGTGTGTACATGAGCAAGTAATTGCGAAGACAATGAGGGGATTACTCGCCCCAAAACAATGATTTTTCCTTTTTGATTTATTTTAGGATCAAGTAATTTTTGCAATTCCAATTATATGATTATCACTTTTTTGTATTTTTACTATAAATACATGAGCCTGATGAGGTATCAATTCCTTTAGCAACCTAGGTGATCAAAATCAGAGGGAGAGAGTCAGAAAAGCAATGCAAGCGATAAATCGATGATGATGTTATAGTGTAACTGATCACCTTACCTCCAGCTCTATACATGCGAGGATGCTATACAGAATTGAAACATATACTATATGCAGATGCAAGTCAATGAAATCACCCTAGATGAGGATATATTATTATCGTGAAGAAAAATAAGCTAATCATCTAGAATAGAACCAAAGGGTTCAATCTTGGAGCCTCTTCGATGCCCACCACAGTGGGTCTTACAAGCGTTGTATGAAGAGCTCTCACGGTGCACGGTTCTGAGACTAAGTAAAGAACAATTCAAAATTTGAGTAAGTACAAACAGACCATAGGTGCATGCAAATGTAATTAGGTGTTTAGCCTTAATCTATCGACATGCAATCCTAATATTGGGGCTCGATCACATAAAATAAAGAAAAGTGAAAACTCAGAAAATAAAATAAAAGAAAAGCGATGAAAATGATGAAAAAAAAGACGAAGCCTCCAAGGGAACAATCCCTTGGACAGTGGACCTCGTGGAGTGTCGTAGTGTCCTGAGAGTCATGAATATTACAATAATATATCTCTCTCTCACTTCAAATTACAAGTAATTTAACGAAATAAATAATGCTAAGTGGAAATGTCTTAAAAAATTCTCCAAGTTGACTTTGGTGCTCCCTTATGACCACTATGTCAAAAAAAACGGTTCGACTTCACATGGGTGCGTAGACTCTTAGAAGAGCCTCCCTCGATCCGTGGTACCTCACTGCAAATCAACAAAGAGGAGGGGTTAAATAATTCAAAATAATGTCAAATAAATTAGAAAAAAATAAAGCAAAAATATAGGCAAAGAAGACACAATCACATAAAACCAATCTATGCGCAGTTGCTCCTCGACAACGGCGCCATTTGTTAAAGAAGATTTTGCGCGGGTCTAGATATGTCTCACACAAGGAGGAGACATAGTCGCTACGGCAACCCACAAGAAACTCAACTTCAAACAACAATTAACCCACAATTACAATTAAGCAGTGAAAAGAAAAATAGATGTGGAGTTATTATAACTCTACAACAAAGATGTATATAGGTATAAGTATGTGTAGAGGTCGAACACAGTGAGCAGAATGGATAGATTGTGCAATGGAGTGCATAATTGAGTTGTGCTCCTTGTTGTCTAATTTTGTTGTTATTTTTGTGGGCTTCTAATTTTATATTTTATTATATTTTGTTTTTATATTTTTATAGTTTCTTTTTATATTTTTTATTTCTAGCTCTTTTTTCTATTTTATAAAATATATATTATAATATATAAGTTTGTATATACAATATAGGATAATATGGATATAAATACTACTAAAAATAAAGAAAATTTGCAGAATTAAATATTTTTGGGTTTTAAATAATTTTTTATATTTTTTGAATTTATTAGTTAATTTTGCTAATTTTTATATATTTTTAAAGTCAAAAATATCCCAAATCAGGGATTTAATAAATAGGTCGAAATTGAAATGAAGAGGAAAACATCGAATGATGTCCAAAATTCTTTAAATCAATTCTAATATACGTATAATAATATAAATAAAATTCAAAAATAGAAAATATAATTTTGGGATTTTTAGGAACTTTTAATATTTTTATCTTGGATTTTGGAGCTTTTTAATTTTGTGTATTTTTTTATATTTAGTGTTTTTAGATTCAAGAGTTGCAAAATAACTAAATAAACACAATAAATATTTTTTGGAAATTTTTTAAAAGATTTTATATTTTTTGGCATTTTCTAAGTTAAACAGGGACTTTTTGTGCTTATTTTGATTTTTAATAAATACTAAAAAATCCTAATTTGTAAAAATAAAATCATAGCATGGAAGTATTTGCAATCAGGAGCTTAACCTTATTTTTTGATTTTTGGAGCACAATACATATTTTTAATAAATAAAACAAACATACAAAAATCAATGGCCTAACACGGGCATAAATGCAAATAAAGTAAAATTCAGGGGTCAAGATGTAATTTTCACAAAAATATATAATTGCAATAAATATTAAGGGACTGATTTGCAATACAAAAAGTTCCAGGGGCACATGCACAAAATTCCCACCTCATGTGGGACCGCACGTGAGGTGAGTTGGCAAGGACTAACTTGCAAATAAAAATAGTACGAGGGTCTTTATGTGAATATTATAAAAATTATTAAATGACAAATGAATGATTCAATACTAAATATTAAATAAAAAAGGTTTTGGATGTGAATGCAAAATATCCAATGTTTGCGGAGGCGGACGATTGAGATCAACTCACTAACACACATGCCCACTCCATAACGCTTGATACCGGTTCGCAGTTGAAATCCCAGATTAGATCTCCTGCGGGAGATCAATGATGGAGGTGTGTGATGATCCGATGACTACTGGAGTTCGCGAAGAAACGTCAGAGAAAGAAGGTGGCGATGGGTGGCTGGTCGATAAACTGGTGGAGCACAATGAATGGGTTCACCAGATCTCAGCTCCGACGAACTACGAAAGAGTGGATTTAAGCTAAATCACGATGTAAAAATCAAAACTATTTACAAAAATCGAAGGCTACAACCTAAAGCTACCTAGAAAAGCAATAAAAAGGGCACCTCGATGGCCGAAAAACCATGAAGATGACCTCGACGGTGGCGAGCCACCGGAGATGGTGGAACCAGCCCTTAACTCGTCTAACCTCACTACAAAGTAGCTGGAGAGGAGGTTGTCACCCTCCTACAATCCGTAGCACATGATGAGGGAGCCAAAGCAGGCCAAAGGCGATTCAAAATCAAAAGGAACTCGGATGAAGGGTTATGTACATCGAGATGGATCGATGGGAAGATAGAGATGAGCGCAGTGATTCAGTGGCATGTTGCCCAGAAATCATACCCGTGGGTATGCACAATGGTCGAGGAAGAGAAACTCAAAAGGAATCAAACCGAATCGATGAACGCATCGATCATGGAAAAAACGTAAATAGTGTGTCTGAACCTAGGACGAGGGACGGAGAATTGACCTGAGTCAACTAGCGCCTCAACCTGGTTGGTCCACGTGGACTAACCAGGAAAAATCATCCTAAAATTATTTAGAAATTCGATGAGAATTGATAAATGATTTTATTAATTTTAGTTCATAAAATAAAAAATGCTTATTATTTTCTAAAGTATATTATTATTTTTTTTATTTTCAAGGTTATTTATTATGAGTTACTTTTTAAGGGTGTATTTATAGGTAAATTTGTCTATGTTTTGTGTATTTAAATTTTATTTTTTATTTTTGATTTTAATATTTTATTTTGTTAATTTGTATATTTATAGCTTATTTTTAAATATTTTTCTGATATAATATCTATACTTAATTAAATATTGGTATATATTATATAGATATATGTATTGTATAGTCATCTATGTATTTTTGTATTTTATTTTATTTTAATATTTTATTTATGGATTTATTTCAGTTTTAATATGTACATATATTATAAATAATATTTATAAAATTATAAAAATTTAAAATTATAAAAATAATAAAGAATAATAAAATGAATATTTTATTCAGGTATACAATACAATAGAGATCCAAAACCTAACTTTCACATATTAACTCCAAAAAATGTGAGACCATCTTCATTAAATAGCTTATTAAAAGTTATATACAATTAAATATTTTGATACACTTTGAGTTTTTATTTGAGAGATATTGGTCTGGGAAGTTAGGATTTTTACTTTTTATTTTGTGTATGAAAAGTACATTGTATATTTTTTTGTATGAAATCAATTTTGTATTTTCTATATATTATTATCTACAATTTTCATGTATAAAGTTTCCTTATTTGAGGTATAAAAAGTGGAAAATAAAATAGGTCTCAAAAATGAATAAATGATGAATAAAAGAATAGATATTATTGGTGATTTTTGTCCCTTATCTCCCCCTACTTTATTCCTTATCGACCTAGTCATCGAGATATCTAGGTCGCAGGGTTTAGGGTCATGAAATAGCTTTGGAATTTTATTCTTTTTCTTTGATTTTCTTTATTCTATAATTTTGGCATTAAAAACAATATTGTATTTAGTATTTATACAACAAAGAGTGAATGTTAATTTGTGCAAATTAAGGCTATTTACATGCATTAGCTATGGTTTTTAAGGCCAAAATGATAGAATAAAGGTGATGAAATGGAGAATCATCAAGCACCTTCTGAATTAGACGGTCAAGACCTTCCTTAGTAGAACAGGGAAGAACTCAACCAAGCCTAAGCTTCGATCATGCTCTACTCGTAACTTGGGGCAACTGGAGCCTTCGCAGCTAGCGTGAAATGGAGTTGGTGCTTCTCCGTCATTGTTGGAGTAGTCAGCAAGGTTCGGGGCTCACTAATTGAGCCCTGGAAATCGATTATGCCTAGAGATGCTTCCCTGCCACGAAATCCTTGGGAGAGAGGCCCGTTCGCTTCATTGTTTGTAGGGTTAAGACTACGACAAAAAGACGAAGCCAAGGATGGCTTCAAATGGCAGAAGGGAGGCGAGGCGAGGTTGGGTGGTCGACGTGCCACGGAGGAGGGAGAACGGATTACTCAATCCATGCAAGATCGAGGTGAGTGAAGGGTACTGGATGATCAGAACGCGAAGGGGAATGATGTAGAGGTGGTAAGCACGTTGATAAGGTCTGAGATGATTAGAATGAGGCGACGGAGCTAGATCTCAGTCGTTCGAAATATTTGAAAACACGAAATAATAGGTGAGATTACTTGAAATAAAAAGTAAATCTATAATATCTAACACTACAAATTGAAAGACAAATAAAATGAAGAAGAAAGGTCATTGGAAGTGCATCTGAGCAAGCTTCAGGCGAAGGATCTCCGATGAACTGGATCCCCTCGATTCGACACCCAACAAGGCTCCTAAGGAGGTGATCAACCTCCTGCTGTCACCAGGAACGGGATTCGGGTCTCAAATATAGGGTTTGTTGGAGGAAGAAGGATCAAATCAACTGAGGCCTGGAGTGAAGTATTTGTATAAGAGGTTCTACATCGGGACAAGGCGCTCAATTCAAAGGTGCCCCTACCATGAAATGATCTTGGCATTATAGAGCTTCGATCTAGGTGCAAGATTGAAGAAGAAATCGAGCCAAAGATTTGCAAGATATGATGGGAAGAAATCGATGAAGATGGGGGTATCGGACTAACAGCGGCAGGAATAGGGGGAAAGGGAAGTTGACCTAGGTCAATAAGGGTTGAGCCAGGATTGGTCCACGACAGCTGCTAAAAGAGAGAAAATAATTAAATACTTTATTTATTCAATTAAAAATAGAAAATGATTTTATTAATTTGTTTCTTAAACATAAAAATTATTTATTAATTTTTATGTAATTTTATTATGATTTTATTTATTTTTACCACTTAATTTATTATAAGTTATTTTTTGGAAGTCCATTTATAGATATTTTTACCTATAGTATGGGTATTTTATTTTTATTTTGTATTTTATAATTTATATTTCATACACAAAATTTATATATTTCTAAATTTATTAAAAATACATAAATATTTTTTTGTTATATTTTTCTAATTTATTTTGTACCTTAAATAAATATGAACATTAAGTATATAGGTATAACTATAGTATATTCATTTATGTATTTTGTATACTATTTTATTTTATTATTTTCTTTACGGTTCTATTCTATTCTAAATATGTAAATATATTATAAATAATATTTATAAAATTATTAAAATTATAAAGAATAAATAAAATGAATATTTTATTCAGACATATAGCACAATAGGGTCCAAAATCTAACTTTTACATCTTAACTTCAAATTAGATGAAAGTACCTTCATTAAATAGCTTATTAAAAATTATATACAGTTAAAGTGATTTTGGTGCATTTTAGTTCATATGGAGAAGATATGGGTCTGAAAAGTTTGAGTTTTGGAATTTTATTCTGAGTATAAATGTACATTATGTATTTTTTGTGTGAAATCAATTTTGTAATTTTCTATATTTTTTTACAACATTCATATACACAGTTTCTTTATTTGAGGAGTAAATAATAAAGAATAAAATGGGCCCCAAAAATGAATTATTGAAGGGTAAAATTTGGGGGTTTTATTATGTTTTTGACCCTTATCTCTCCTACTTTATTCTTTACCGATCCAGTCATCATGATGCCTTGGTCTCGGGGTTTAGGGTCATAAAATACCTTTAGAATTTTATTTATTTTTATTTTCTTTCCTTTATTATTTTATTTTACCTTTAAACAATGTATTTTATACATTATTTATACAATAAATGATGAATGTTAATTTATGCAAAATAATGATTTATGCATACATTTAGCTAGGGTTTAAAGGCCAAAATGAAAGAATAAAGGTGATGAAATGGAGATTCATCATCTACATATTTACATCTTTTATCATTTCTTTTTTTTTTGTTTTTACTCTTTATTTTATTCTGGTATAAATAAGTGTTAAATATGCTTTATTAATAATTGATGTTAGTTTGTTAAAAAGTGAGAACTAATATCTATTTACATGTGTTTTACAAGAGATTTTAGGCCAGAATAAAATAATAGAGATGATAAATTGAGCATTCATCAATAACATATTCATAAGTATAGAGGTACTTAATATTTCAAAAAATGAAATATAATATAAAATTAAAAAATGGTAGATAAAAATGCCTTTATAAACCTCAATAAGTGATAGGAATAGAAAATATTTTATCGATCGGTCTGATAAATTGATAGTGTACATTAAACCTGAACTCGATAAGATATCATGGTCAATCCTTTTAGGGTTTTTATTAGTTATACCCGTCTGAGATATTGCAATATCAGTTATGCTCCTCCCTTTTTTGGAATATCAATTGTGCCCCCGACTTCTAATCGTTCTATCACTTGTGGCCCTTGGGTTAGTTGTCGTCCATTCCCAATGCCAATGAATGTTAACTTTGGGGACACAATGGGAATTAAATTAAAAAGGAAGGGTTGAAAGGTCTTTCCTCCCCTCCTCACCCTCACCCTCTCACTCCTCCTCCTCATCCTCCCCCTCCTCTCCTCTACCCCAGCCCCAACCTCCTCCTCCACCGCCACCTATTCCTCCTCCCCCTCTTCTCCTTCACCGCTAGCCCTCAACCTCCTCCTCCTCCTCCCCCTCCTCTGCTACAGCCTCCTCCTACCCCTTCCTCCGCCCCAAGCCTCCCCCTCCTCTCTCCTCTACCCCGAACATCCTCCCCTCTCCTCTGCCCCCAGCCTCCTCCTTTCACTCTCCCTCTATGGTTTATCCTCTCGTCAAAGATCAGCCATGGTCTCCAGCCTCCTCCATCGCATCGCTGCTACAAGACCCTGCCTTTGCCCTTCCCTACGACTCCTTTCTACCTCCCCGATAGTTTCCTCCATGGTCGACGATCTCTCCGAGCTCACCCTCCTCATGATCATTGATCTCATCGATTTCCTCAGCATGAAGCTCTACATTCAGGACATGCCAGCCATGGTCGTCTTGCTTCCAAGCGTGGGAACAAATAGAGGGTGAAGAAGGTCATTGATATCTCATGTGCAAGGTTGAAAGGTGGTATATAATTACATAAGTGACATATTGATGAATGCTTTGCAAAGTATTTGATGGAGATTTATTGAAGATTTGGGGGGCATGACGATCGAATTTCCCTTCTGCTTCTCGAAGGAGCTCCAAAAAATCTTCCTACTACTACAGAGAGTCTGACCAGAGCTCTGGTTTCTTGCAAGGAATGGGGTTACATGATGTTTCTTGGAGGATGTCATGAAGACTCCTTGTCCGTCACTTGATGCAATTGCAAGAGCAAAGCTACAACCATAGATCTTCATCATCCTGTCTTTTTCCTCTACATGTTTTGATCAAGTCAAGGAAGATCCAGAGGGAACAATGGAGGGCTATTTATGCTGGAATAATTGTTGTTAAAGGTTTGCTAGGACATGATGTTGGTTAGAATGTTGAAGCTCTGATCGAAGGGGTAGAGTTCTCGTAGATCTTCCAAAGACGATGGTGGGGATGAAATATGATGAACCCAACTTGGTTTTGGGTCTTTTCCTTTGAAACCACTAATTTGGATCCACACCCACTCTGTTCAGGACATGTCTGCCATGGACATTTATGATTAGAGGAATCGGTGAAGGAGGAGGCCGGCGACTACGTGTGGTGGAGGAGGATGGGCTGGAGGAGGAGGATGGGTAATGGAAGTGTTTGGACAATTGTTACCCTCTTAATCTCACCATGGTTTGATAAAACCATGGTTAAGTTCAACTTCTTGACAGCTAAAGTAACGGAGAGGCGCAACTGATAGAGCGTCAAGAAGTCGAAGCCACAATTGATATTCCAAAAAAGGGACGGATATTGCAATATCTCAAAGGAACACAATTTATAAAAATCATTTCTCTTAATAGTGGCTTGGATTGAATTGATATGTTACAATTAAGGGTTTTACACTTATGTCCTTTCGTGATTTTTCAATGACAATTATGCACCTACTTTTTTTTCAATATCACTTGCGCCCCTACTTTTATCATTGTTAATGTAGTGCCCCTCATCCTTTACACAAACCAAGTTCTGATTAGAAAAAATTATTATAATTGAGTCCCTTCCTTTTATGCTAATTATGCATGTTGAGGGAATGGCTCTTGAGCTCCCCTCAACCTCCTTCATGCTTCCCCGAGGTCCCCCAAGCAACCTCCACGATGCCCCAAGTTTCCGGCAAACCCCTCTGTGATACCCTAAGCTACATGCAACCCTCTTCTTACGCATAACTCCATCTACACTGCTTTGAGATCCTTGGAACCCTCTATACAGTTTTGCAAGCTTCGCATAGCTCCCTCTACAGCCTTGAGCTCCTAGCAACTCCCTTCGCACTCCATCCCCTCAGCCCCTCCCCTGTGCCACCTTGGTACTCCTCTTCTTCACCAATGTCATCCTCGCGCAACACCATCACCACTACAGGACTCCCGTTGTTATATCCATAGTGAGACACACCTCCTCCTCCTTAATAATTACATCGAGGAATGACTCATCCCTTTTATCTTCATAAACCATAGTGATCCACCACACCCCTTAAGGTGGGGTTTTATTTTCCCTTTAGTGAGGAGGGTTCCATGTGAATCAAGGAGGAGATTGGGACTAGGGGTCAGAGGAGGAGGAGGAAGTGAAGGAGGGTGGATGAGGACAAGTGTAGAAGAGGGGGATGTGGTGAGGATTGAGAAGAGGGATAGTGGGAGAGGGGGCGGAGGCAAAAAGGGCATATGATCATGAGGGGGTGAATTGGGGGTTTGGAGGAGGGGGATGGAGGAAGAAGAGTAAAATAAAATAAAATTAGATAATTACATTTATACACTTCCTTTTCCTTCCAATTATGCTTGTGTCACTGAGATAACATTTGTTTGGGAGCGGAATGAACGGCAAAACTAACCTGAGGGGCATAATCATAATTGTCCAAACGGTATGGACACAAGTGATGTTGCAAATAAGGTAGGTGCACAATTGTAATTCAATAATCTTTGAGGGGAAAGAATGAAAAAAAAACCCTACAATTAAAGTAAAAAAAAAAGAATACAAAATCCATGAATGAACTTCAAAAAATATCATTATGCCAATGGATAATTTTTTATTCCTGGGACAAAGTTAGTTGATATGGGTTCGAAATATGAAAATTTCAAGTAGAATATTTTATGCTATAAAGTCTTTGAGGATACCATCTACTAATTGTACGAGCCAATTCTCCCCTCAATCAGATATATGGGTAATGCATTAAATCTTCGTATAAAAAATTTTTTACTTCTCTATTATTCAAATCGACCAAGCAAAAACAATAAATATAACAAGAGATAAGCTTCACTTATTCCTCATCGATCTCTCATCAGAAAATACTATTTTTGTTATGTGGAAATCTTGGAAGTAAAATCCCCCATCAAGTGTATGCAGAAAAAATGTGAGAAATGTACAGATAGATCGATGTGTTTGAGATCAACGATATGCACTGATTTTGGATGGTATGGCTGCGATGAATGATCTGTTATGCTGGGGAGTGAATGCACGAAACTATTCTTTTCCATGCGTTCTAAGTATCGTAATTTTATAACGAAAAAATACAATGGAACCCCATTGCAATAATATTTAAGGGACGACCACGGAGTGCTTCTCGACAGCTTGTGCACTCCTCTCGGAATATAGTTGTAGTTTAGCCTGCTCTAAAAAATTTATTGCACATTGACATATAGTCTTGTTGGTACATTTACCACTCGGGGACCTATGGGCAGCAAGTGCACAAGCTCCACTTGAAATCTCCATGTCTATATAAACGGGACCAAAAGGTCTGCAGCTCCTCGCCTTCATCCAAACGACCTAACCATCTTGGAATGGCCTCATCTTCGCGCATCTTCGCATTTGTCATCGTCTTGTCTCTTGCTAGTAGTGTCGCCGCAAACGGGCAGTACTTCTGTCCAGACTTCTACTCCCAATCTTGTCCCAATCTGCAGTACATTGTGCGCGAAGTCGTGACCCAGGCGGTTGCGGCGGACCCCCGCGCTGCCGCCTCCCTCCTCCGATTGCATTTCCATGACTGCTTCGTCCAAGTATTCGCCATATACCCTAGTTCATAATTATGTTATCAACTGACACAAATGAAGTACTGCATATGTGTGTGCGCGTGTGCGGGCGTGCATACACAATTGAACCGTTGTTGACTCATGGATGTGTCATGGTCTTTCAGGGTTGTGACGCTTCCGTCCTCCTCGACGGCGGGGAGAAGAATGCGCCTCCCAACTTGAGTTTGCGACGGTTCGACGTGATCGACGACATCAAGGCCCGTGTGGAAGATGAATGTTGTGGGGTTGTATCGTGTGCAGATATCTTGGCACTCGCTGCACTAGAGGCTGTGGCCGCGGTATGTTTTCGAAATAACTCAACTTATCGACACTTTATTCCGAAATAAACACTCGTTTTTAACCGACTGAATACAATCGAAAGATACATCATTTATTCCTTATCCCTCACTGGAAGTCTGGAATGATACAATTTAATATAATAGTTCTTATAATAACTTGGTATTTAACTTAGGGGAATGGATCCTCTGCTGCACTGAGGGATGCAGCAGACTTTACTGTGGCCTTTGGAGTCGCTTGATCGTGATCGAGCGGCTTCAAAGGCCACAACAGACACTACATCCATCGGTGCAGCAAAGAATCCATTTCCTTAACTTAGACCACCACGGTCATGGGATAGGGAGTGGATTGTTTGTTGTAGTATTGTAACAGTAGAAGATCCGCACTCCATGGGATACGCACTCGTGGGCTCATCAAATCATGCAGTGTGACAACGTACATAAAAAGAAGAGGAATAGTTTTCGCTGAAGTTATGCGGGAAATTTATAAAAGGGTAGTTTCCTGGAAGGGGGAGGGGAGGAAAAAATTTTACTGGAATGGGAACGACGTGAAAATATTTTCCAGAATAGGGACATATCGGCAATGGTGCGGCAAACCGTTTGCCGCGCTACATGGACGGACGGGAGGGGGTCGAGATTCCAGATTTTCGTCGCGGGCGTAAGATTTTGGCCGTCCATTTGGCACGGCAAACCATTTGTCGCACGCGAAATGAGGAGCGACAAATGGTTTGCCGATATGTCACCATTGTGGGCATTATTTCTCAGCCATCCCCATTTTGGGGTTTTTTTGACCAAGGGATCCCAATTTTGGGGATTCTATCATTGTAAAATGAATAGATGTGACCAAGTATATTTGTGATAACTAGAAATCACAATGCATAGGTAGAAATGTGAATTTCTAATCCTTGTGTAATCGTGTGCTTCATAGGTCGGCGGACACCGTTGGCCTCTCAACCTAGGACGGAGGGATGCGTTGTCGGCGGCAACCGTGGACGACACCAGTAAACAACTGCCCGCGCCTTCTTCCAGCCTCCCCGAGCTCATATCTGCTTACGGCGCTAAGGGCTTGGACACAACGGACATGACCGCGTTGTCCGGCGCCCACACCATTGGCCTGGCTCACTGCAACGCATTTCGTGATCGCATTTACAATGATACCAACATCGATCCAGGCTTCGCCGCCGCCCGCAGGGCCACCTGCCCACGAACCTCCGGTGACTCGAACACCGCGCCTCTCGACTTCGTCACCCCTGCAATTTTCGACAACACCTACTACAAGAACCTCGTCGCGCAAAGGGGCTTGCTGCATTCCGACCAGGTGCTTTTCAACAGGGGCTCGCAGGACGCTCTCGTTTTGATATACAGCGCTAAACCAGCGGCGTTCTTCGTCGACTTCGCAAAGGCGATGACGAAGATGAGCGAGATCACCCCGTTGACAGGAGACAGTGGTGAGATCAGAAACAATTGTCACGTTCGTAATTAAGCGCGGTGTTTAGGAGACTTTATAAGTTTAGTGGTTGGACAGTTGACCTTGTAATAAACATCAAATAAATGTCTTTTTTTTTCCTTTTTCCATTTTCATTGAGCTTGTTTGCGTGCTGTAAATAGAAATTTCCTCCGTGGTGTAATTTTCGGAATGTGAATAATAATCGGTGCGTTCGATTTTGTTGTACACGTAAGGTTCTCTTCTTGGCTTGATATCATTCATGGCCAGCTAATTGTATTTAATCCAAAACAAGTTGGCAACTTTTTATTATGCCCCATTTAACCAACATGACAAGCTGGCCAGCTCATGGGGTTTTGGAACAGGTGTTTAATTGAAGATCGTTTTATCGTCTAATAATGTTGTATTTATAATAAATAATACTTTTCATTACAGAAATAAATTTGAGTCAACTCCCCGCCAGGGAAAGACAAAGCGTTCTCGTCAAGGAGAGAGCACCAAGATGGCGGAAAAGGGAATTTGAAAGCAAACATAGAAGACGAGGAAAAGAAGAAAAGTGTCCGTTTTGGCTAATGGTGAACAAAAGCTCGAGAGATCCCTACGAAGAAAAACACAAGAGCAAACGGATCAAATAGTCCGGAAGTTTAATTAGATCCAATTCATTTAATGTACCACCTTCCCATCCTTATCCCTGTCAATATCAGAATAAAGTTCTGTTAATGCTATGTTGGGGTTATAAAAATAAAACACGTTATTTTCAGTGTATTATTTGTTAGATTAACTAACTGGATTTCAGTCAAGGCAGACCCAGAAGGAGAGCCTAACATTGACAGAATCAAAGAGGGCTCGCATGGAGCACAACCATAAAACATAGGGGACCAAGCCTAGGTAGGCTATGATCCATTGCTCTGATATACATGGACCCTCTGCTCTGACATATATGGCTCTGTTATATATGAATCATACCAAGATATCATATAAAAGAGATTTTAGTGTACGGTAGTTAGGGTTTGGACAAAGGACTCAGATCATCTGCTGTAACCAAAGTTAGAGCAAAGGCCTTGTAATCTTGTTTATTTATTTATTGTGATTTCATTCGAAAATCTAACCTCCTCGACACTTCGCTTCTAGTCTACCTCTCCCATATCTGTCCTCTCCAGACAACTCGTGGCAGGAGATAAGCGCCCATCTCCACCTCGCACAGTTGCTTCTCACATCCCCCTTCTCTTTGTGCGGCACGCTACGGCCGAAGGCCCAGCGCTCAAGCCATCTATTCAAATTGCAGGACCACCTTTAGAAGCTCGTCCGGCCACCAGGAGCCCCATAGCACGATCAACCTCACCGGAGTTTAAAGCCCCGATTGAGTGCTGCTTTGTTACTCCGCAGGCGACCATAGGAGGAGGAGACGCTACAGCCATCGTTCGATCGAACGAACCCCTTCATCGGAACCATTGAAACACACCCAAACGTCAGCCCTTGGATCAGTTCGAAGCGCATCTTTACCGTCCATTCGAGGAGTCATCTGAGCCACGTGATCAACACGCATCAAGGGTCTTACTGCATGCCACGTCGACGATTTAAAGCCGTGAGAGCAAAAACTTTTGCACGTTGTAGCCGTCCGATCGAAGAGAGCACACTCACGTGAATCAACTCACGTGACCTGGTGATTTGCACTTCCAAGAAATCACGAACAAGGTGGGTAAATTACTAAAGAGTCCAACCAGTTCTATCAAATTACAAATATGTCCTTCAAAGCTAAATTCAGAAGCTTTCTTCATTATTTATTTGCACAAATATCCCTGCAGACATTAGTGAATATTTTGCAAAATGATTATCATAAAATAATAATTTTTATATCGTCTTGTAGCTTGAACAATTTTATTTATTTCGGCATATTATGCTACAATTTTGGAGGTAAATTGAATTATATATGAACTTTTGATAACACGTTGATTCTGTCATGGTTTATTCATTATAAATCATCCATATTCCAAAAATTATGGAAAATAGGCATCGTGAAGCCTACAAATAAGCAAACTTTTTATGGCTTCAACTTTGGAAAGTCATTGATTACATTGCTTTGGATCAATTATTCTTTGTATTCATTGTTTGACTTTTTGCAGAGCACATATTGTATCAAATTTTCAATTTAAGAATTGTCTCAATTTTTAATTCATCGTTTTATCATTTGTAATTTTGAGAGGTTTATTGAATCGATTTTATCTGCTAAAGCATGTAAATACATCAAATCAGAGAAGTCTACATATATCGTTTTTAATTTATTCATCTTATTTCTAAAAATTCTAAAAAATATATAGTAGCTTATTTCATTAAATTTTATATATTGTATTTTTAATTCTCTAAAATATTGTATTTTCATGCTCATATTTGAAAAATACCCAAAATAACATTGCATTTCGTGGGCAGATCACATTAAAATTGACAAATTGATTCCGAATCACATCAAACCAACCAAAGTTATTACTGAAAGATACACTGCTTCCTTGTATTCATCCTTGGACTTCCCAAGTAAAAATAAAATAAAATCGCACTTCACATTTACAAAATTTTGCAGTATGTTTGATTGACCGATTGTATTCGATTGTTCTACAATTAAACAATAATCATAATTAATTCAATGGTATTAACAAAGGTAGAAGTGTGCTTTTCACTCAACCACCAGTGCATCACCTCTCTCTAGCCATCATAATCCCTCGCATTCTTTCACATTTTTCTCCTGTTGTGCCACGGGACCCTGACTGTGTCAAACGAATCAAGCCATTGGTATCGAGGTTATGAGGTTCAACATTGACTACCTTCGAGGATTTGTTCCTCCTCTAATACAACCTACACCATCATTCTTCGACCAACATGGGATTACATGGACCATCAGTTGTCCCATGGTGATCAATTTTCTCCTTCGGATGTAATGAATGACCATTCTCTGGATTTTCGTTGGATCTGGGAAGATGCAGGGATGATCAACATGTTTACGTGGGTGAATGATTATGTTCAATTTGTGAATGATCAATCCAAGGTCGTTTACAAGTTTGTGATTGATGTTCAACGGCTTTACAATAGCCTTGAACCCTCCTCCGACTAGACCCTGCTCTCGGCAACTTCCTACTTGCCACCCTGCTCCTCCTACTCGAGCACCTCTTCCTACTCTAATTAAACCTCAACCTCGCTCTTCAGCTCCTGGTCCATCCTCCTCCGACAGAAGATGATTCTTATGCTAGAGTATAAAAAGAAGATGATGTTGAGTCTGATAGGTCTGCTTCTCCCGATTACATCTACAATTCTGAGATCCACTATCATATTGAAGAGGAAATCACTCTCGTTTGAAACCTCGTGTGGATGTGGTGATTATTACCCAGTGAATAGACCTTTTTCTTGTGTTTCTATTTCTCATTTCAGTTGTTCTTTGTTTTTCTTTTCAAGACCATGTAACGAAACATCATTTGTGCTATAAACATTTTGTATTGGTTTGATCCTTATTTAATGAAGTTGTATTTTTATGTTTCTCATGTCCACCTTTTATTGATAACAAAAGAGGAGAAAATATAAAAACATGATTAATTAAATTAAAGGATATTAGTTTAATGGGGAGAATTCAAAATTAAGAAGTATTGATTTACTCCCAAGTAACATTCATACACCTTACAATTAAAGAGTAAAAAATATGATTCTTTTAAGAAGGGGTAGAAACTAAAAATTAATATATTAAAATTTTGATTCAAAAGTTTTTATTATTTTGCAAAGGTATGTGTTTACAAAGTTACATCTTTTTAAGATTTTAAATATTTTGTCACCATTAAAAAAGGAGAGATTGATAGTTCTTTGTTTATCTTCAAGTTGATTTTAAATATGGCATACATATATTGCAATCGCTCACTTGTGTATTTGTTTACAGGATTTTAGGACAGTTCATCAAAAGAAGCACTTATGAAGTGAACTTCAGTTGGCAGATTGAAAAAATTCAAAGTTTCTTTTGTTAAATCAAAATTTTATATTATTTTATTTTACATTGTATTTGAGAAAGTTGTAACATTGTTTATACCTTCAAAACTTTCCAAATCAAGATGTCAAGAACTCATTTGAGTAACCAACTTGTTACATTGATCAATCTACCTTGTTTCACTGATCGACCAAGCATTTTCAATGACCAATCATATCTTGATTACAAGCCCCCAATGGTCATTAGGTGACCGGCAGTTGATTGATTGATCAACTAGGTTTACCTGATTGATCAGAATTACAATCTATTTGATTTCTTGCTTAATTTGTTTCCAACAACCATATTTTTGTACCCTTATATAAGGGACACCATACCCACGTTGGGCACACAACAAATCACTTTCATTGTCTTCAATGAAGAAAAAATTTTCCTCTAAGTGATATTTTACTATTTTCTCACTTGTTCTTAGTGTTCTTCTATACTTTGACAAGAATAAGTTCAGCAAGTAACTATGTTCAAGAAAGCTATCAGAAAGTAAGGTTTGATCACCTCTAGATTTTTGAGTTCCTTTGATACCAACCAAACTAATTTTAGCAAGATACAACTCTTATAATATTATTATTTGATATATTTATTACCCATTGTGCTATATGACATATAATTGCTTATGTTTATATTGTGATATATCATCAATTATTCTTGTTACTACTTATCCAAGATATTGTTGCACTTATAAATGATTATTATCTGTTATATTATTGGAGGAAGATATTGAAAAATATTATTTCTATCCTTAACCTTTCTTTGCAGGAATTTTTGGTGTTTGATCCTTTTGTAAATAGCTCTTGGATTTGCAAAGTACACTCTTTCCAAGGAAGTTAGATGATAATCGAAGTTTGTCTACCCACGACATTGATGTCGTTTTTGATTTGTAATGTTGAATTTGGTGTCTAATCCAAAAGTTGTAAAGTTGAAAGCTTTGTAAACGATTGAGATATCCACATAAATAGCTTGAGATTATATTGAAGCAGTTGGTTAGCTCGGATAACTAGAAATCCTGAGTTAGGTGACTCGGGTCATGGTTTTCATCCGATTGAATTTTCATGTAAACACTCTATCTAATATGCTTTATTGATGATTGGTTTTGTTATGCTCATTATCATTTTGTGAAAGATTTTTACTGCCATTGATACACTATTCACCAACCTGATGAATCCATATTTCATCATCTTTATTCTATCATTTTGGCCTCAGAAACCCTGGCAAATGCCTGTAAATAGCCTTAATTCCTGCATTTTAGCATTCATGCACATAGGTGTAAATAGTGTATAAAATGTGGTTTTAAAAGCCAAAATTATAGAATAAATAAAAGAAAAGAAAAAGAATAAAATATTGTAAATATTTTATGACCCAAAACCCCGAGACCTAGGCATCTCGATGACTAGGTCGACAAGGAATAAAGGAGGGGGAGATAAGGGTCAAATACAATGTGTTCCTCTTCATTCTTCAATTCATTTTGGGACCTATTTTTGTTTCCACTTTTTATTCATCAAATAAAGAAACTTTGTACATGAAAGTTGTAGATAATTTTATAAAGAAAATACAAAATTGATTTTACTGAAAAATATTGTGCAGATAAAAAGTTCTGGTCTGAATAAAAAGCCAGAATCCCAACTTCCCAGACCTGTATCTCACAAATAAAAACTCCAAATGCCTCAAAATCACCTTTAATTGTATATAAAATAAAATAAGCTATTTAATGGCAGTGGTTTCGCATTTGGCGGAGCTACGGTTTGAAAGTTAAATTTTGGACCCCTATTGTATACTTGTACAACTTAAAATATTCATTTTATTATTTATTCATTATTTTCTTAATTTTATATTTTTGTTATTTTGTAAATATTACCTATATTAATTATGTGCATTGAAATCAAAATAAAACTTAAAGAAAACCCCAAATAAAATACATGTATGCACAATGCCTAGGTAAAGTACACACACATATACCTATACTTTATATCCTTTTATTTTAATAAATATACAAAACACATCAATAAAATAAAATAAAAATATAATTATGTGTATAAAAGTATGTTATAATTTTATAAATTAATAAACATAATTAATAACATTAAAATACACAAAATAAAAATAAAAGAACAAAATATGTAGATATTATACCTATATAGGCCAAAATAAGTAACTTCTAAAATAAATCTCATAAAATTAATTAAAATTCATAATAAAATACTCCATAAATTAATAAACATTTTTTATTTTTAACCAAAATGAAATTCGTCCATTTACTATTTTATTTTGATTTTTGAAATAATTTTCAGGGGATTTTTCCTGGTTGGTCCACGTGGACCAACCAGGTTGGTCTGACAGTTGACCTCGGTCAACTGTCTGACCTCCTCCCCTTGACCTGTCAGAAGACGCTTTGTCTCATCTTCTCGCCATTTCCTAGGCTCGACCTTGCACCAATCCATGACGATGCCTTCTGCATTTTTGCTCCTCGATCAATGGTGATTCACGTCCTAGTGAAATCTGGGGCTGAAGACCACTGATCGAGGCGTTTCGAGCCTCGTCTTCCACGCCGCCCGTCAACCCTACAAAAGAGCACCCCCCAACTTCAATTCAAATTTTAATCCTTCTTCCGCCATTTCCACCCTCAAACCCCTGGCCCTTCGTGTTCCTGGTGACATCAGGCATTGAATCGAGCATGGGTTTGAAGCATTTGGCGTCGAATCGAAGATATTCGTCCCTCGCCGGAGCTCCGCCGCGCCTCGTAGCCCGACGTCTCTGGTGAGCTTCTTCCCCTTAGAAGAAAAGCCTAATGAAATAGAAATTCATTCAACATAATATAGTATGCTCAAGTTAATCAAACACTTTAAAATAGACAAAGAACAAACTAACTGCAAAATTTTCTAAGAAAAAAATCAAAAGCTATACCATTCAAACTTATACTATACATCATTTTTTCATATTGTATATCATATCAAGCAAAGTACTCAGGCTAGGCTTCAGCCAATCTCGGCTCGAGCAAAGCTCGAAAACTCATACAGGTCTATCTATCTTTTAGCCCTAGCCCCGTCCATTTTAATTTTGCTTGACATTGTCACCATATCCTGACCGTGAACGATCTAACATACTGGGACGAGCTATTACCACCATATGGACTATTAGATAGGTTAATCTATAATTAATATAAAGTTGTACATTAATACTTTACTCCCAATGGGAATTTCAAATTACATATGTATCACTTCCATTAACAAGCTCACACCATGAATTATCTGGTGAGATTTCACATGAGTTAACCAATGAGATGAAAGCTAACATTCTCCAACTCTAAGCATATACTCAAATGGAGAGATTCGACACTCCTTGCTGAAACATAGTGCACCATTAGCATCCCATCTGTATCGGTTGAACTCCCGAAAATATCCCTCTCAATTAACAATGATAACATCTCTATCTGTTGAACTCCCGAAGAGTAGAGAGGATCCTCTGTTGTAGGGTCTGCTGCAGGAGAGCAGTTCCCACGAATTCACACTTTTTGTGGAATGTTACCGTGTGAATTCGTGGGAACCGCTCGATCAAGATTGAGCGACCCACATCCCTACTGCAGAGTCTGCTGCAGAGGTTCGGGTTGCACTCTTGGAGTTCTCTACTATGGGTGTTAACGTACGTGGAAATTTAGGGGCTCACGTTAGGAATAAGTTGAAATTAGGAACAACTTGACAGCTACTTGTTCAGCAGAAAGGCTGGAACATGAGGTCCCCGTATATACCTCTGCCTGCAGCTATCTATTGTCTATATAATATCGTTGATAAATGATTTGGTAGAATTGGGAATGATGTGACCTATATGTTTGACATAAAACTTGGTCAAAGATTGCGAACAACTTGGCTCTCTCTTAGCAAGTGAAGATCGCATCCTGCTTAAGGGAAATGAAAGCAACCTCCCCAACAAACTTCATTTAATGTCTCTCACTTTCTTTTGCTTAAATTCAAAAGAAGATAATTCCTCAAATGATATTTCTACAAAATAATATCATTTACAAACTTGCCTGGAATAATAACAGCAGATAGTTGTTTTATATTGTGGTTTCACCTGCACAGGAGTATGGATATTTTTTTCGGGCACAAACTTCACTTCATATTGATTTTTAGTACCATGGTTTATGTCTTCATAAGGTGCTTGCATGGTTATAAGAGACTAGACTATAAGCATCAAGAAGATGCTTGTAAAGTGAAAAATGACATGTAAGGCCCATATCTCAAATGGAGCGGTTTTTGAAGAGTTGGAGGTCCCATCTTAAGGAATCAAGAAAAGCCATCCCTAATGTATACTAGTGTTGATTTCTACTATTATATATTTTAGTTGTATTTATAATAACTGATGTAAATGAAAAAAATTTGTATCCTTAGTTGTAAATCTTAGCTAAGGAGCATCGTCGATTTTCCATCAACCTTTTAGAGCTGACTATTGTGGTATAAATCTAACTCCCCTTCCTTTGGAATCCACCCCAACCATCCCTCCTCCTCCTTATATGGAGTGTAAAGCTTATTGCAAGATACTTTTTTATAATATCGATTCTCACTTTTCACGTAAAATGTACTTCTCCAAGAAAAGTTCCAATCAAGGTTCAGAAAGTCGGTATACGGTATTCTTCGATCATGTGGTCTAAAGTGAGTAAGCGAATAGGCAGAAGTACATGCGGATTATACGGTTTGTATTATTTCATTTAAAATAGTTTAAAATAATTAAATATAATAAAAATATAATAAAAATAGTTGACAAAATATTAAATTACATAATTCCTTTCATTAAAAGAAATGTTGAATAAGACGGATGTTAGCTACACAATCCATCTAATTGAACTATATGAATACAATAAATTATAAATGAAAGAAATGTTCAATTGAAAAATCAGTGATGATTATTCAATTTATGCATAAGACATGAAAATATATTATTAGCATTGGTAATATAGATCATCATCAAAAATTCTAAGTTAATGGATAAATCCTAATACCAAATGGTTTATATTTATGATTCCAGAATCTAAGGTTCTAAAAATACTGTTGATGGGAATTAAAAAAAACTTGATGCATAAAGCTTAAAAAATATTGTTTCTTAAGATACGTAATCAGAGATGATGGACGAGGTTGGGTATTAATTCTATTTAATATGCGGCAATATGTGGCGCCATATGTAGATTACTCTGACCACATATGTGCTTTAACCGCATATGGTTGCATATGACATATGTGGTTTGGAAGGGTAACTGCATACGCATATGCAGCCGCATGGACCGCATTTCCGAGCAGTGGTTCCAACATCCCCTACATTTCCATGAGCTTGCAATCATTTAGCCTCCAGCCTTACATTGATTGATCTTCTATATCCCATAATTGTATTAGAACATGGATTTCTACTTTCCTCCACTATTTAGATTGACCATATTTAAAGAAACACGCCCGTACACGCACACACATATATATAATCTCATCATTTGAGGAATTTATTTTGATCATATCAATGGGAAACTATGTAAATAAAGACTTTCGCTCATAATTCCATCCCCTCCTCTACCCATCCATCCCTTCTTCCCCCATGATGTATGTTTATTCATGAACCCATAGGGCTCTCTCTTATATAGAGAGGAGAAACCTATGAGGGTAAATTACATAATATTGATGAAAGAAATAGAATACATAAAAAATTAGATTAATGTATCTCTCAACACTCTCACTCAAGATGGAGCATAGATATCAATCATGCTCAGCTTGGAATAACATCTTTGGAACAGACCTCTGGCTAGAACATTAATGAAAACATATGTTATCTATTCCCCTAAGCTGATGTGAGTAGAGACAAAAACCTTATAAATCATGTCACGTGTATATATAATGATAATTTACCTCAATGTGCTTGGTTCTCTCATGAAAGGAAGGGGTGTTGGCAATGAAAAGAGCAGCCTAGTTATCGTATTGTAGTTGTATGGGAAGAGGTGCTAGGTCAGTCATAACATATCCGATCACCCACATTGTCTCATTGCTCTATTGCACCATGGCTATGTTCTCTGACTCATCACTAGATCTAGCAACTATGATATGTTTCTTTCTCTTTCATGACAATAAAAAGCTCCCTTAGAATACTGCAAATCTGGAGGTAGATTTCCTATCCTTGGGATACCCTGCATAATCTGCATCTACACATGTCATGATGGAAAGGGATGTCCCTCTACAAAAGAACAATATAATACCTAGAGAGTACTTGAGATACTTTAGAATCGTGTGAACCGCTTCTGTCTGTGTCTGCCTCGGCTTCAAAAATGGCTAACTTTTCTCACAGCAAAGGAGATGTTCAGCTTGGTAGTCACATAGAGGAGCTTTCCAATAAGATCCTTGTATTTTCTATTGTACACTTTCTTTATATCATCATATAGCTTTATGCTAGGATTCGTGGAATTAGTGGTATTTTTGCAATCGACCATGCATGTTTCTGAAAGGAGATCTGTCACATACTTCATATGGGTCATCACAAGACCTCATTGGTTCCTGACGAACTCAAATCCTAGGAACTATCATAATTCACCAAGATCGTTGAAAACAAACTATTGTCCAAGGAACTCCTTAGCCGTACTAATACCATGTAAATCATCTCATGTAACCATGATAATCATCAACAGAGAACATAATGACAATGATACCTCTCTATGTCCTCTAAACAAATAGGGAATGATCTACAATAAATCTGGTGAAGCCCTACTACTCTATAAAGTCCGAGAGCTTCTAGAACCATGCTTTTGGTCTATGCTTAAGATCATAGATAACCTTATGAAGCATGCAAACCTTCCAACACTCTCCCTTAACAGTGAAACAAGGTTGTTGCTGCATGTAGACCTCATCCTACAGAAGACTATATAGAAAAGCATTCTTCACATCCAATTAAGACAAGAACTAGCTCCATACTACTACAACAGAGAGAAAGATCCAAACTATAGAATGACATGCCACACAGAGAGAATGTGTCTAGGTAGTCCATGCCATAGATCTGGGTAAACCCATGAGCCGCATGCCTAACCTTGTAGTGATCAACACTGCCATATGCACAATGCCTCACCATAAACACCCGTTTGCATTCAACCACGGATACCCTTGTAAGGGAAGTAACCAAGCTCCATGTACCACGTGAGTGGAGCGATGACATCTCCTCTTTCATAGCAATACACCATTAATTACCTCGTATAGCCTCCTAATATGTTAGTGGGATCTCCATTGCTGAGAGGCCTATGATAAACCTCCTGAAATCCTCTAAAAGATGCTCCAAAGAATGGGCAAGAAGAGGATACATGGTACATGTACGCCTCCTCTTCCCAATAGCAATGGGTAGATCATTATCCTCTGGACCAATCCTATAAAGTAGCCTCCTAAGTAGTGCCCTACTCAACATATAAAGTGGCATGCGATATAGATAAATCACCAATTACATAAGTAGAAATTATGTGCCCAGAACATACTTGGGGTGTGATGGGTGATGGGAAGGCACATGAGCAAGGGGTATTGAATGGAGGCCTATGATTGTAAAAATAAGACAAAAATTGAACCAAAGGAGGTGACAATGTAGATGGAGGTAGAGGTGGTGGATGTGGTGGAGATGGTGGGGCATAGGAGGATCCATAGGTGCAAGTGGTGGTGGAGTATGAGGAGGAGGGATGTAAACCTCCTCACCGGAGTTAGACGAGGTCAACCTACTACATGTAGGAGAAAAATACATGACTGACTCAAAGAAGGTGTCATCAACACTAATGTAGTAAAATAGGATCAAAGCACCAATACCCCTTATATGTCTGGGAGTACCTGATGAATGGGAGGATCTGGTCTAGCAACTTTTCAAGCTAACATACAAATCGTTGTGTCAACCAATCTCTAGTTCAATCAATAATCGAACCCACAATGCTAATGATAGATCAATCAATGTACAAGATGTGAGTTAGAAATTTATTATATTTTTAACTCTATAAAATATGTGTCCCCTATATAGTTTTATAGTATACATATTACATATGTATTCTTATATTTATATATACTACTTATATATTAAAAAGAAAACTAAAAATCAAAAAAATAAAAAGGAAATAAAAATTGTGAAATTTAAAAAAATTATAGATTGGAAACCTAAAAAATATGAAACATCTAAAGCACAAAAAAATTGTAAAAATCCATATGAAATATAAAAAAAATTATTGTTTTTTGTCAAATTTTATGGCTATCCTCGTTGCTTATTTGTAGTTCGATCCCTACACTTGCATACTATATATATATATATCATTTTTTAGGGTATAATAAATTGTAGCTCACCTGCTTTATTGCTTGAGCATTATTGTGGGTTAATTATTTATTGGCACGCTTGAGTTGGGTGTTGAGTGTTGTGAGAGCGATCGATACAATGATTGTCGGATCCAACCTGTCAGACACCGTAGGCCCTCCAAGACCAGATGCTAGACACCTCAATTTTCGCGTTCATCAGTAGCTAAATCGAAGATGCCAAATGTATGGAGAGACCGATCCAATGGGAATGGAAGAAGTACCAGCATCTAAAGACAAGAACAGTTTGTAGAGACCCCTTGCTCACGCCCACAGCCAATCACCTTGCTCTTGAGTATATCCTGAAACACAAAAGAAGATGTGGGATTAAATATCTAAGCTAATACAAATCCTTGGTGATTTGACTATAGATAGTAAATTCATGGAGTAATTTGAATCATGAAGCACATTATGCAGATGCATAGACGATGTCAAGTATATCTCACCATGTATTATAATGGGGGAATGAGCCCCATCTGCAATAACAATGAATCTTCTTGATGGTACAGATTCGTAAAATACAAACTACGATGGGCCTCCACACAAATGATGAGATGCATCAAAGTACATAATTCATTCCTTCATGTCTGCCCTGTGACAAATACTTTGGTTATAGGATATACTTGGGGTGCTAGTAGAGGCTCTAGTTGTGGTAACGATGTCAGAAGGGCATGTAGGAGCACAAGTGGTGGCAATACTAGGAGTCCTAATCTCCCTCAAATGGAAGACAATATCATTAAACTTATGATACGTAATAGGTTGAAGTGGCAGTAGGCTCAACATGCACGACCACACGGGCAAACGCAAAGTAGTCATGCTTCACGTAGGAGGTCTTCTCAAAATAACCAAGCTGATGATAGTCGGTGCATGGTTTACGCTGATGTCCGCCTCCTCTTCCACAGGCACCGAGGCCTCTGAATTGAGATGGACCTCCTCTGCTATGAGTTGTGGCCATTATAGATAATAAGTCTATGTTGCAGTAGGTTGGATCGTAATCTTGTCAAGTCTGTCGTGAGCCTCTTCCATCGGAGGTATAGATACCCCCATAAGAAGCTATGTGTGTGACAAATCATACTCAAGGTCGAGAGTTGCCAGAATGACTCCAACCATCGTGGCATTTCTATACGTTATTGTTTCTCTGTAGGCTTGGTCACATGCATGAAGTTGTGCAGTTTCTCAAGCATGCCTCGAAGCAAAGAGTATAAGGTTTGTAGAGAATGACCACCTCGTTTGGTCATGAAATGTCATATTGTAGCGGCAAGATCTCTATCTCATTCTTCGACAGACTATAGTTGGTGGTAAGGATATTCCACATTACCTTGGTTGTAGATTGATGCAAGATATCATTGGCTATCTATATGGTGAGAGTACCAAATGGACATACACCTGCGTATGCATCATCATGCTTCCATGAAGCAATCACCCTAGTCTTGTCAACTAGCTATCGTTGCATCATAACGTGTTCTTTATTATTTCACTGCATCGGGATCATAAACTGCATGGACCATAACTCATAATTGATCCCATCAATCTTCACGATGAGCGATATGCCTTTGAAGGCACCAGAGGAGGAGAAGTCTAAGGCATGATCAAAGAGGTTGCGAAAAGTACACTGCTAGGGTTGTAGGCGAATGTAAAGGAATCTTCACAATCATATGGCAATTATATTTAATCTTTTTCTTAAAGTTACGCTTTCAAAGCAGAAATATCAAAAAATAGTTTAGATTGATTGTATCCGGTAATTATCTATATCCGTTGACATTTACAACTGGCATCCATTATATAAGGTTTGAATTTTTAGCTGCAATTATTTGTCCTTTAAATCAACCAATTTGGTTGCTGATTAGGAGGTTTATCTGTTAATCATTACAAAACTTACGTCACCAGTTGAATATTGCAACAAAATGAACACCGTAACAAGATTTGTTTCTGTTAGGAAAAACAAATATTTTCCATTGCTACATAAATCATTGCGGACGCAACAAGTTTGAAGTTTCTTTGCTGACCTTGAGATGTTCAAGTTGCTCATAGATAGATAGCAGTGCTTTTTCTTGGTATGTGATGATTGACGACGATTTGTAAAATAGTAACACTAAATATTATGTATTAAAAACGTTGTAGAAAATTTAGTTGTCAATATTTAATTGCCGCCTCAGATATTTTGTTGGCATCTCTTCGTGTACACATTTAACCACATTACTAATTATTGGGAAAAAGAAGAAACTGGACTTTAGGTATATGTTGCAGCTCAGGGGATGGTAGGCTCAAGGGTTTTAATTAGAAATTAACAGTTCAAGCTTAGATTTATATAAAATACTTAAGCCAGTTACCTATGAACCCAATTGCCACGCCCTTTCTTCGCAAGGGGAGAGATGTATTATCTCCTCTCTTACCAAGGTTGTTTTCCTGTTTCAACCTGTTCTTGTTGGGTTAGAACTTAGATGACATGCTTAGTCGTTTATGGGTCGTGATCAGAACTGATGCATGGCATTCATATGCGTCAAGGCTGTTAACCTTCTCTCTTCAAATATAACTACAGGGTTAAGTTGATTTTTATGGTTCTGTCGGCATGCCTTGATCACAGACAGTGAAAACCAAGAGAAACTAGAGAAAGATGTGCTCGGCGGTGATCAAGAGTCGTCGTAAGGTGATCCATACGAACTAAGAAGCATAAGTTTCTCTTGAAACACCATGCATAAGAACCCTTAAAATGGATCAAGACTTTTGTGCCCTATGCTGCAAAATTCTTGGTCAGAAGTTGGAAGTTTGAACTATTCTCTGTCCCTCCCAATTGCAACGCGGTTGCATGAGCTGGAAGTCGACCAAGACATGTTTATATGCTCTCATTATAATAATAATTCATGCAAGCCAAGTCTCCATGCTTCACTTCTATATAAAGCGCCAATAGCTGCTCACCACCACCAAGCAAACACAGGCATACCTTGCAAACCCCCTCCCTTCCAAAAGAGCAATGGCTTTCCCTGTGCGTAACTTAGCAGTAGCCTTCTTCCTGGTGCTTGCTTGCAGTGGTGCTGTGAATGGGCAGCTCTCTGCAAATTTCTACTCGAGAACTTGTCCAAGGCTTCAGGACATCGTGCGCAACGCCATGACCCAGGCCGTTGCGCAAGAACGCCGCACCGCAGCATCCATCCTTCGCATCTTCTTCCACGACTGCTTCGTCAAGGTATATGAGCATTGTTTTTCAAGTGTATATATCAAGGAACCAGTTTTTATGTAACAGGAACAATGTGGTTAGTTAAGAACTCCATGATGTAATTTGGTTTATGAAAAGAGCACTTAGGTTAAGCAGAGCATGTACTGTGCTGTTAGATGAAACGTCACTAATACATATATTGACAATGATAATTTTCAATTTTATCGTGTATATACGAAGCAACTGTTTACTTTGGATGCACTTAAAACTATATTCGTGCTCTGATTTTCAGGGTTGTGATGCATCTATCCTTCTGGATGGTGGGGAGAAGACTGCCATCCCTAACCAATCTTTGCGACGATTCGAGGTGATCGACACCATCAAAACTCGTGTGGAGGCTGCGTGCAATGGAACAGTATCATGCGCTGACATCTTGGCTCTTGCGACACTTGAGGGCGTCGCCGCGGTATGCCCACAACTCCAAAAAGAGTGGGAGCTAGAAATTTAGATCACTTGTGCTGACGAAAATCTGGTAGAACTTCAGCTGTAATGATAATTAACTTAGTGATGACAATAATAATAAATAGGTACCGGCAAGAAAAGGAAAGCGCAAATATAGTTATGTCAGCGCGTCTACTATTATTATTATTATTATTATTATTATTATTATTATTATTATTATTATTATTAGGGTTAGATGGGGCTGCCCTTTGGGGAGCTAACTTGGCCCCCCGCCCTATTTCGTCCGATTTTTTATTATTTTTTTTTAAATTTCTTCCGTGGAATTTCATCACTATATCCCTATATTATGTCATTAAAATTCGTGCGAACAGAGGCTCCTACGGCCTCCATCTAGACAGTCATTTTTTAACGGTAACAGAATTGCTAAAAATGATCCCATCTAGATGGAGGCCGTAGGAGTCTCTGTTTCGCGTTAAATTTTAATGACATAATATAGGTATATATTGATGAAAATCCACGGAAGAAATTTTCAAAAAAAAATAAAAAAATAGGACGAAATGGCGCGGGGAGCCAAGATAGCTCCCCATGGGGGCAGCCCCATTTTGCCCTTATTATTATTATTATTATTATTATTATTTTAGACTATATAATTAAAAAAAAGAAAAGAAAATCTCTACTATTTGTCAACGACTTTCAGATGTGGAGATTTGTTGAAAGTTGAATAAGATCGATGATGACTTTTGAAACGCATAGAAAGCTAAATTTGAAAATGGCCTAACACTTAAATATAAATATATGTTACGATTTATACAAAAATCTAAGAATTCCTTTCCAATATATACATCCCGATGCAGGTCGGCGGTCCGCGCTGGTCGCTTAGCCTTGGCCGGAGGGACGCATTGTCGGCAAGCGCAGCCGACGTCAATGGCCAACTGCCACCACCATCTGCCAACCTCCCGCAGCTCATCTCGACCTTCGCCGCGAAGGGTCTCAGCGCCAAAGACATGACCGCTCTCTCCGGTGCCCACACCATAGGTCAGGCCCAGTGTGTCTTCTTCCGTGCACACATCTACAACGACACAAACATCAACCCCGCCTTCGCCACCACCCGCAAGGCCAATTGCCCCTTCTCCGGCGGCGACACCATCCTCGCACCCCTCGACGCCACCTTGACGAGGTTCGACAACCAATACTTCAAGGACCTCGTCGCTAGGAAGGGTCTGCTGCACTCCGATCAGGAGCTCTTCAACGGCGGCTCGCAGGACGCTCTCGTGAGGTCGTACAGCACCAACGGTGCCGCGTTCACCGCAGACTTTATCGCGGCAATGACGAAGATGAGCAACATCAATCCATTGACTGGCACCAGCGGGCAGATCAGGAGGAACTGCAGGGTGCCCAACTAAAGTTGAAGTTGCCCATGGAAACATATACATTAATCATCACAGAGTAATAATAGATTATATTTGTGATAATTTTATGTTAGTAGTATAATAATAAGGTGTAAGAAATTCCAGTCCTTCACGGTGGTCACCATCGATATCCCGTTTTTTGTCTCTACATATGTTAAATGTTAATATGTATCCCGTGGTTTGCCTTTGGATTTGTTAAATGTTAATATATCAGATCGATGGAAAAGTTTGCGAGTATAAGAAAAAACTTGTCAATATTATTACTAAGCTTTATAAAGTGCCCGCTGATGTTGGAACGTTTCTCATTTTAATTTTGTTCGTCTGTTTATACTTTCAATTGCATGGAATATCATTCTTTTTTAGCAAGAAAGAGCTTAAAACTATCTAAAGAAAGTTGATAAGAGATTAGAAAAGAGGGATTAAAGTTTGATACACATAGAAACAACAAAGAAGTTAGCAGAGTTTATTACAAGTCTAGGTAGAACAAGGCCGTACAAAGGCGACCTCTGCTTGAAATTGTAAAAGTAAAAATTAGTGAGATTTAATCTCTGATCTAATAATGCAAAAGGCTTATTAATTTTTGCTTAATCTAGTAAATGGTTGAAAGAATACCATGGTAGTCTGCATCTTTCACTACAACAAAACACTTTTATGGTAACTAATTTATAGCTATGAAATTCTCTAGAAACCAAACATAGCCTTGCATTGAAATTGTTGTCACACATTAAACTAAAATAATAATTTTCCACAAGTTGTGCGAATAGATTGTCCGTTGTAATAAAACTATGCTTACCAAGTACTAATAACGTTAATGTCCTACTGCGTTGCTATTGGTCTAAATTCTATCACAACAAATTTGAACTAATCATATTAAGTTAAATAAATAATAACGAATATTATCTGTTAGTTCATTCTTTATATTTTCAAAGAAATATCCTATCTGTTGCTATATTCCTACAAACGAATCATATAGCAATGGTCATCTGTTGACTTTTTCTTCTAATTGTCGTTAAATTTAGCAATGATTAATACATTTTTTAACGAACAAGTCAATGGATAAATCATTTCTATATTAACATTTAGCAATTAATATGACATTTATTGCTAATTTCAAGAAGAAAAAATAATTTTCAATGTATAATATTAGTTCATATATATTTAACATCAGAATATATGACAACAAATATTTAAATTATTTGTTATCTTTGGTTAATTTCCCTATAGTGCTAAAGTCTGTTGTCAGATTGTGTTTTGTTACTTATCTCTTTTTGGACAAACCACCAAATCATTAACCTTTTGATTTCATCTACAGAACACTGAAAATTTGTGCATAGTGACACATTTTCCAAAATCTGTCACTAAATCAAATATTGTTAAATATATAATGACGATTTTATTAGTCGTGAATTTTTTTTACTTGAAATTAGCAACGGATGTTATCTATCATTATATAGTAGCAACGATTATAGTGACACTTATCCATTACAGTTTTTAAAAATTCAACTAATTGTCGCGAATTTTTAGTTGAAAATTTAGTGACGGTTACTTAAAATTTTGAAAAATAGCAATGGCTAAGTGTCTCTATATTGATCCTCATTAATGATTGAAAAACGATTTGGCTAGAGCCGCTAAATAGTGGTCTGACAAATCAGACTCACTGTCGTTGATGCGACTACTCAAGCCTCCTCGTTCGTCAACAATTAACCCACACAATCAATCAGGAAATGAATAGCAAGGGTTAAAATTTATTATACCCTACTAAGAATGTACAATGACAAGTAAGTAGGGGTCGAACACAGGAAACAACGGTGCAGAGTAAAGACAAAAGTCAAGGCCCTAGGTCTAATCAACCACTTAGCCAATCTAATTTTTTGTGGGTTTTAATTTTTTTATTTTTTATTTAATATTTTTATTTTTGATTTTGTATTTTGATTTTTAATTTTTTTTTTATTTTTTTAATTTTATGTTTTATATATTTATTTCTTCTTTTTTGTATTGGAATATATAAGGTATATAGTAAAAGAGGTGACAAAATATTTATAAAAATATGAAAAAATAGGAAAAAATTCAGAAATAAGATCTTTTTGGTATTTTTATAATTTTTTACTATTTTTGTGATTTTTTGGGTATTTTTCAAACTATTTTTGATATTTTTTATACACTAAAATAAACAAAACAGTGAAGAGGCTACTGGCTGGGGGTAAATTGGGAACTAAAAATATCAGACAGCCACCAAAATTTTTCAAACTAATTTTAAAAGAAAGATAATAAAAACAGGAAGCCACAGAACTTAGATTTTTAGAGTTTTCTACTATTTTTTAGATTTTTTTGAAGTTTTTCAGTATTTTTGAATTTTTAAGGTTTTTCTTTTGAGATTTTTAATGATTTTTGGACTGAAGCTAAAGTAGATCAAAACACACAACAGAGAATTTTTTTTTGGAATTTTTAAGGGTATTTTAATATTTTTTGGTATTTTCTAAGCTACAGTACTGAAATAGGATGTTTTTGATTTTTAATAAATATAAAAATGCAATAAAATCAAAAACTAAAAATATGGCGTGAAAGTATAAGCAAACAGGGGCTTAAGTCTATTTTTTGAGAATTTTTGGCATTTAAATGATGCGTGAAATAAATAGATTAAGCACACAAAATCCCTAAGCCTGGCAGGGGTATAAATGCAATTATATAAACATCCAGGGGTTTAGGTGCAAGTTTCGCTAAAAAGACACGCGCAAAACACGTGATATATCATTCACAGGGGCATATTTATAAATATCAAAAGCCGGCGGGGCATACATGCAATTTTTCCAAAAACATATTTAAATATCTACGTATAGGGGTATAACTGCAAATACCATAAAGTTCAAGATAAAAAGTACCAAATGCCCAAAAGGCACGCGCCACAGTCACGTGAGGTGACGTGGCGTGGACCAAAGTGCAAATATAAAAACATACGAGGACCTAAGTGCAATTATTACAAAAGTTTTTAAACGAGAAATAAAAGTTGTAGGTCTAAATAGTAAATACAAAAAGGCGTGGGTTTAAAATGCAAAATACCCACGGAGAGTGATCGTGCGGCCGATGACGCTTCACTTGGACACTTGGCGAGCATCGAACGGCCGGTACCCCTTCGTCCTGGATGGCTGAGATTAGATCGTGGGCGGCTGATCCAACAGCGGGGAGCACTGGGCGATCGGACGGCTGACGTGCCCTGGAGGCGGGCTCCTGATCCAACGACAGGGAGAGGGTCACGAAGAACACCTCCCCCGGCGAGGTTTGGCTGGAGATTGCGGTCGACACACGGCCGCTCCGGCCCCCGGATCAAGGGCAAAAGGATCCTGGGGCCCTTCCGCGTCTGATGGTAGCCTCAGGCGACGCTGCGATGGCGTGGAGAGCTCGGACGGCGGAGGCCATCTACGAGGCGTCCTATTTCGCCAAGGATCACGACCAGGTCTGGGCCATCTACGAGGAGATGGCCGAGAACTATATGGTGATGTCCCGGACCCGGTTATACACTCAGGGTAGACCCCAGCAGCAGCCAGGACCCGTGTAGTACCAGAGGATAGCACGGGTTGACGCCGGTCCATCCAGTTCATCCGCAATTGCAGCAGCACAGGCAGAGTCGTCTGCTGCGGATATGGGTATCATCAGCGAGAAGTTGGACTGCATGGAGCTGATCGAGAAGAAGCAGTGCCAGGGCATCACTCAGATGGAGCAGATGGCACAGACTCTGAGCGACATGAAGACCCAGCTCATGTGTCTCCAGGAGGCACAGACGGCTTCCCAGCCCCGTCTTCAGTCGCGAGGCGATACCGGCAGCAGCAGCAGCTCGTCCCAGCGCTCCAGCTCCTTTCAGCAGCCTAGACAGGTTCACCTTGTACAGGCGGAGCCGTACCAGCAACAGCAGCCCTCTTACCAGTCCCCACCATCTCTAGACTTTGCAGATGGTGGTATACCAGCCGGATCAGCCTCTGGCAGTACTCCCGCCAGCCCAGTACGACGCAGAGCCGTTGATGGATGTCAACGGGATTTGGTATGACCGCCCTCAGCCTGGGATCTGACGAGACCATCCCAGATTCAGGTGGGGGAGTGGAGGTACCCAGCCCCAGCAGCAGTCATCTGGTCAGGAAGGGCAGTATAGCCAGCAGAGGGATCACCAGCAGCAGCAGCCCCCAGCCTACCAGCCACACCAGCAGTCATCCTTCGTTCCTCGTCCCTATCAGCAGCAGGGACAGTCTTGGAGACGTGAGCAGCAGGCTCACTAGCCACACCAGCAGCAGCATCCTTCCTCCTACCCCTCTCAGCACCAGCAGCACCAGTTCCAGCAGCCTCAGCACCAGAGAGGCTACCCGTCGGGCTCCCATGAGAGCCCCGCCTTGGATGACATAGCCCACATCCTCACAGATCAGCAGGCTACTTTCAGACGGGAGATGGATGTGTTTCGCCAGGAGATGCGGGACCTGATGAGAGGGAAGGTCGCCATCCCTGCACAGATAGAGTCGAATCCTAATAGCCTGAAGAGGAAGTCTGAGTAGGTAGTTTTCACTGAGCATGCCACTCCTAGTGATCCATTTGTTGATACACCTTCGGATCTATTTGATGCTGATTTTGTTGCACTTAGGAGCGGTAGGACACCAGCAGGCGGCGGCGCCTCGTCTGAGCTACACCACGAGGATACATCCGGGGCGCCACATGAGGAGGAGAGCGGTACTGAGGCCGCTCATGATGATGATGGTGGTACTGATGCCACCAAGGATGCTGATTCCACTGGCGGTACTGAGGTCGTCGCTTCACAAGTTAGAGGAGGTGGTATTGACGCCACCAGAGTAGCCGAGCCAGCACACGGTACTGAGGCTGCGAGACGTCTAGCAGAGCCAGTACGTGGTGGTACTGAGGCCACCGTTGTTCATTTTGAGAGAGATGTTGTTTTTCCTTCTGTGGATGTATCTCAGAACACTGTTTTGAATAAAGGAAAAGGTTTAGTTTCTTCTGGTCCCACTATGGTGATTGATGTATGTGCGGATCCGGCCGTCGAGCCGTCTAGACCTGTTCCTAGTCCTTCATCTGAGAAGGACCCTGTGATCCCCTTCCCTAGAGCCCTTCTAATGGGGAAAGGGAAGAAAAGAGAAAAAGACCCAAAAAAGAGAGAGCAGGAGGAGTTCAGCCAGAGCATGATCGACAGATTTCACATACAGCTGACTCTTCAGAAGGCTTTGCAGCACATCCCCCTTCTTCAGCGATCTTTGAAAGATAGAACCACAGTCAGGAGGAGGAGGAACCATCATTCAGAGATACATGTGCTGACGAAAGCCACGTGCTTCGCAATCCAGAACCGTCTGCCGGCCAAGAGGCCAGATTCAGGAGCCCCGTATGTCAGATGTCAGATTAGTGAGCAGAGGTTCGACCGGACTCTATTGGATAGCGGATCGTCTATCAACCTCCTTCCGGCAGCCCTTCTCGACCGCTTCGAGTTGGGCACTCTTCGACAGAGCAGGACAGTCCTTCAGTTTGCTGATCGATCTGTCAAGAGGCCGAAGGGGTTGTTGCGAGACGTTATCATCACTATTCAGGGCCTGCAATTCCCCGTGGACTTCGTAGTGTTGGACATGGAGATCCCTGGTTCAGTGGCCGATACCCCCATCATCCTCGGTCGTCCGTTCTTGGCCATAGCCAAGGCGGTGACTGATCATGATAGCGGGAAGGTATACTTTCGCGTCGAGGGCGAGAGTGTACAAATAGAGACGGTCGAGGACTACAGTGCCAGAGAGAGAGCATGCTCCGAAGCCAGCACAGACACAGAGCAGCTGACAGATGCCAGGTTAGACATCCACCAGGACTGTGATTTTGTGATCACAGATGATGAGGCAGCATGGGCAGACCCTTCAGCACTGGCCATCCTCTCATTTCCAGACACCACTGATGCAGAGATGACAGCAGAGGAGAGCTTGGAGAGCACAGCCCTGGTCCAGGATACTACAGAGGCAGCAGAGCCGGTTCTTGACCGCGACACGGTTTTTAGTGATGGTGGTGCGGAGGCCACCTTGTGTGATGGTGGTACTGATGCCACCTTATTTGATGCAGATCCCTCGGATTCAGAGTCTGATTGGGCAGATTGTGATGACCAGATGCCAGACCTGAGTCCACCTGAGCCTACAGATGAGGAGGAGGTAGAGGCAGAGCAGATCAGAGACAGCACAGTTGAGCAGCCTCCTCCAGATCCAGTTTGCGAGAGTTTGTATTCTTTCTCCCAGGTAGATTTGGCAGATTTAGCAGCATTCACGCACCTTCTTTCGAGGCCAGATTTGCCTGCACCCAGCTATCCAGAGCTGAAGCCGCTCCCTACTTCGCTGAAGTATTGGTTCCTTGCGGGCGAACCTGAGATGTACCCAGTCATCATCTCTGCCGATCTGACTGGAGAGCAAGAATCCCGTTTGATGGGGGTTCTTGAAAAGAACCGCAAGGCAATCGGATGGAGCGTAGCAGATCTCCATGGGATTAGTCCAGCAGTGTGCTCCCACCATATTTATCTTGAGGAGGGGGCGAAGCCGTCGCGTGAGTTCCAGCGGGGGCTGAACCCCAACCTGAGAGAGGTCGTGATGAAGGAGATATCAAAATGGTGGAGTGGAGATTTCATTTATCCCATTTCCGACTCCAAGTGGGTCAGCCCCTTGCATGTGGTGCCCAAGAAGACGGGCATCACGACTGCGATCAGTTAGTCGGGAGAGGAGATTGCTACACGAGTACCCACCTCTTGGAGGGTCTGTGTTGACTACAGGAGACTCAACCAGGCCACCAAGAAGGACCATTTCCCCCTGCCTTTTATTGACCAGATCATTGAGAGACTGGCAGGGAAGAGCCATTATTGCTTCCTGGATGGGTACTCGAGCTACAACCAGGTGGCCATCGCTCCTGAGGATCAGGAGAAGACCACCTCTACCTGTCCCTTCGGTACATATGCCTTTCGACGCATGCCATTTGGGCTATGCAACGCCCCTGCGACTTTTTAGAGGTGCATGCTGTCAATCTTTTCGGACATGGTAGGGGAGTGTTTGGAGGTCTTCATGGACGATTTCTCGGTCTACGGCGACGGATTCGACTCCTGTCTTGACTTCCTAGACCGAGTACTCCAGCGATGTATTGAGTACCATGTGGTTCTATCTTGGGAGAAGAGTCACTTCATGGTGACTCAAGGGACGGTGCTTGGCCATATCATCTCCAACAGGGGCATGGAGGTTGATCCGGCCAAGGTGGATGTCATTAGAAAACTCGCACCGCCGTCCAATTTGAGGCAGCTACGGTCATTCCTGGGGCACGTTGGATTTTATAGGAGATTTATTCAGGATTTCAGCAGGATTGCCCGGCCGTTGACTGACCTCTTGACGAAAGACACCGAGTTCCTTGTCGATGACAAGTGTCTTTCGTCCTTTGCGACTCTCCAGCAGTGTGTTATTGAGGCTCCTGTCCTCCAGCCGCCTGATTGGTCTCTTCCATTCGAGATCATGACGGATGCCTCCGATTTTGCCGTAGGGGCAGTGCTGGGACAGAGGAGGGATGGAATTCCATTTGCTATCCACTACGCTAGCCGTACATTGGATTCCGCCCAACGGAATTACACAGTCACAGAGAAGGAGATGCTAGCCATAGTGTTCGCCCTAGATAAGTTTCGATCTTACATCATTGGATCTAGAGTGACCCTGTACACAGATCACACCGCCATCAGGTACCTCATGGCAAAGAAGGATGCCAAGGCCAGACTGACTAGATGGATCCTTCTACTCCAGGAGTTCGACATTGAGATCAAGGATAAGCCTGGAGTCAAGAATGTGGTGGCGGATCATCTCTCCCGTATAGAGCAGCCTGAGGAGTCTGAGCAGATAGATCCCATTTGTGAGACCTTCCCAGATGAGGCGATCCTTGCTATCGCCTCACTCCCATGGTATGCTGATATTGTGAACTTTCTCGTTGCTGGGAAAGTCCCACAAGATTGGCCCAGGCAGAGGCTTGAGACCTTCCTTGTGAAGGCCAAGTCCTACCATTAGGAGGATCCCATCCTTTACCACGAAGGAGGGGATAGTGTCTGGCATCGGTGCATTCCTCACGAGGAACACCATAGCGTCCTCACTTACTGCCACAAGCTTGAGGCAGGAGGACATCATTCTGGGAGGAGAACGGCACAGAAAGTACTCCAATCCGGCTTGTGGTGGCCTACCCTCTTCAAGGACTCGGATGAGTTCGTGAAGAGGTGTACTAACTGTCAGAGGATGGGCACTTGTGGACAGCGTGATATGATGCCGATGCAGCTGTTGAACAAGATTTTTTACAGGTCTAAAGTAATCCACACAAGGCGGGATCACAATGTCGCTGAGGCGACCCGCGAGAGATCCTAATTCAAACAACAATTAACCCACAACAATTAAATCAAGCAATGAAAGTAAATGTGCGGAGTTAAAATTTATTATAACTCTACAACAAGATGTGTATAGGTGCAAGTATTGTAGAGGTCGAACACAGGGAGCAGACAGGTAGATCGGGGCACAAGTGCTCAAAAATGTGTGAGTTGTGATCAAATGCCTATTATGCTATTTTTTTGTGGGTTTTTAATTTTATAATTTTTTTTAATTTTTAATTTTATATTTTTGTATTTTGATTTTTAATTTTCTGATTTTATATTTTCTTTTTATATTTTATATATTTTTTTAATTTCTTTTTCAATATTGAGAAATAAGAACAATGTAATAAAAGACAAGCTAAAGTATTTATAAAAATATGCAAAAATAACCAAAAATTCAGAAATAAGATGTTTTTGATATTTTTTAGGATTTTTTACTGTTTTTGTGATTTTTGGGTAATTTTTAGAATGTTTTTGGTATTTTTAATTAACAAAATAAGGAAAATAGTGAAGAAAATACAAGGCTGAAACTTAAAATGGAGAAATAAAATAGCAAACAGTAACAAAAATTCTCCAAATTAATTTTCACTTAAAGATAATCAAACAAAGAAAATTCAGGAAAAGAAAACACTATTTTTGGATTTTTTTATGAATTTTATAAATTTTTATGAAGGTTTTTAGAGTTTTGCAATTTTTAGGAGTTTGGTTTTGTATTTTTTAATGATTGTTGGTCTGAAATTAAAACACACTAAAAGGAACAAAATATATTTTTTTGGGAATTTTCTGGAGTGTTTTTATATTTTTTAGGGATTTTATGATGCAAACAGTGCTGAAAATAGATGTTTTTGATTTTTAATAAAATATAAAAATGCGATAATTACGAAAAATAAAAATATGGCGTGGAAGAACACATGCACAGGAGCTTAAGTTCAAAATTTGAGAAATTTTGGAGTTAAAATGATGCCTTAATTAATTATAGCAAGCAAGCAAGAATAACAAGTCTGGCAGGGGCTTTCATGCAAATTCTAAACATTCCAGAGGCATTAGCGCAAATTGCACACAAGGGTTATGCTTAAACAAAAAGTACTAGATTGAATGTGAAAACCAAAAAAACGTAGGGGCCCTATCCAAAAACGCCTAGGTCCCACGCGCTGCGCGCGTGACCTGGCAGGGGCAAGATCGTGATAATTTGAAAATGCAGGGGGCCCTTGCGTAAATTCTACAAAGTTTTTAACAAACAGAGGAAAGGTTAGGGCATTATGAGCATTACACAAAAACGTGGGGGGTTTGGATGCAAAACCCCCCACTAACCCACGTGGCAGCCCCGGATGGACAGGAGGAAGGATGGATCGACGGTGGGGCTTTCTTGGGCCTTGGGCGGCGGTGATCAAAGGGGAGGGGGAGGATGAACGGTGGCTGTAGCTCACCCTCCTCCCCCGCGTTATGTTCCTGCCCAGGCGCGCGCAGGTGGCGTGGCGCACCCGCGGCAACGGCGGCGGCGCGAGCTCTTCTCCGGCGGCGCGAGATCCTCTCCGGCGGCGCGAGATGTTCAGCACCTGCAAGCTTAAACACAGGCTCGAGAGGGGGGTCTCGGCCGGGTATTAATGGATGGTTCCAGGGCCAAAAGGATGGACGGCGGGTGATAATGGAAGGTGGGTGGCTTGCCGGAGTGAACTCTGGCGATGGGTGATACGAATAATCGAAGCGCGATAAGTGCGACTAAAATGGGAGAAATAAAACGTACAGCCTACAGATTGATTAAAAATAAAGAAAAACAAGAAAGCTACCTCATTGGGCTTCAAAAACCAAGAGGAAGAGTACCTCACGGCCGCGTGGCCGGAGGTGGGTTGGAAGCGCCTCCCGACCGCCTAACCTCCTCTCTCGAGGGCTGGAGGACCTCCTGTAACGAGGTCCAGTCCGGAGCACGTCCAAGAGAAGAAGAAAAGAGGTCAAAAAGGGTTCAAACTCGAAATGAGAAGTTTGGGGGTTTTTGAAAGAATGGCTCTGGAGCGTACTTCGAGGGAAGATCACGGGCGCCACAGCGATCCAAAGTCCAATGTTAGCCTTGGGCGTGGATGACCTATAGTAGGGCTACAAATTTCGTGAAGACCGCGGCCCCAAACGGTGAAAGATGAGGCCGGGAAAAATCCACGAAGATGGGACAAAACCCATTCTGACAACAGCAGAGAGGGGGGTCAGACAGTTGACCGGAGTCAACTGTCCAAGCCCTCTGGTTGGTCCACGTGGACCAACCAGAAAAACCCTCTGGAAAAAGATTTAGAAATTAATTAAAAAATAGTAAATGATTTTATTAATTTATGATTATAAAATAAAAAATGTTTGTTATTTAATAAATTATTTTATGGTAATTTTTATTTATTTTTATGAGACATATTTTTACAAGTTTGCATTTATACCCTTATAGGTATCTATATCTATGTATTAATGTATTCTATTTTTATTTAGGTATTTTTAATATTATTATTTTTATTTATGATTTTATAAAATTATAAAATACTTTTATCTACACAAATATATTTTTATTTTATTTTTCTGACATGTTTTGTATATTAAATAAGATACAAGTATGTTTTGTATAGGTATATATATAGGTAATGTACCTATGTATTCGTTATATGTTCATTTTTATTTTTATTTTTCTTTGCATTTTTATTCTGATTTTAATACACATAATTATTATAAGTATTATTTACAACATTATAAAAATATAAAATCATAAAAATAATAAATAAATAATAAATTGAATATTTTAATATGTACAAGTATACAATAGGGGTCCAAAAGTCAACTTTCAAACCGTAGCTCCGCCAAATGCGAAACCACCGCCATTAATTAGATTATTTTCTTCTATATACAATTAAAGGTGAGTATGTGGCATTTGGAGTTTTTATTTGTGAAATACGGGTCTGGGAAGTTGGCATTCTGGATTTTTATTCAGACCATAACTTTTTACCTGTACATTATTTTTCTGTGAAATCAATTTTGTATTTTTCTTTATAAATTTATCTACAACTTTCATGTACAAAGTTTCTTTATTTGATGTATAAAAAGTGGAACCAAAAATGGGTCCCAAAATGAATAAAGAATGAATAGAAATATAGGTATTTTCTCTGTATTTCTGACCTTATCTCCCCCTACTTTATTCCTTGTCGACCTATTCATCAAGATGCCTAGGTCTCGGGGGTTTTGGGTCATAAAATATTTATAATATTTTATTCTTTTTCTTTTCTTTTCTTTATTCTATAATTTTGGCTTTAAAAACCGCAATTTATACAGTATTTACACACCTATGCATGAATGCTAAAATGCATGAATTAACGCTATTTACACGCATTTGCTAGGGTTTTTAAGGCCAAAATGATAGAATAAAGATGATGAAACGTGGATTCATCATCCCCCTATACTTGCCTTTGCTAGTCCCTAGCAAACACTTATGCAGTAAGTGCAGAAAAAGAAAAATAAAGAAAAGAAAAAGAAGAAAGGTGGACTAAACTTGATTATCAAACTTGTCTTTACAAAATCAAAGTTTGGAGCTTAAATAGGACCTTTGGAATTTTAGTGCGGGCGGAACCTTAGTGAGAACCGTGTTTGAAATCCAACAGTCCTTGAGAATCCCAAAACTCTGTCCAAGTCTCCTTAATAGCCAGGTCAGAAATATCTCAATTCATACGCAAACCCTTACGACTATGAATCTGACTTGTACAGTGTAAGTGATGGTGGCTCTCCCCAGCTAGAATGACAAAGAGACTGACTTCTCCAGTACGACAACCCATTGATTCCCCAATCCAATAACTCCATCCTCGAGGAGCGGGGTATTCCCTTCTAAGTTCAAGTGGCAACCAGCTCAAGAGGAGGGGGTGAAGAGAAGAATGGATGGTAGCCAGTGTAGCTACCTATCCGAGGATGCAAGACCAGTGTAGCCAAGTCATCCAGCTGCAGGCTCACATGATATGACTTTGGAACTCAAGCTTGCTTATTGACTTTACAACATATGTACATACTTTGCAGGCTTTTTATTTTTGTACATGCCTGAACTTTTTTTTTTTTGAAATACTATTCACAGCAGCATTTACATAAGGAGTTTTTCCTCTTGAGCCAGTAGACTATCCCTCTTTTGAAGCTTTATCACAACCCACAGCCTCCTGTCTTCAGACTTCCTAATCACTGGACGGGTTGGGGTGCACTTCCCTCCCTAGAGGAGGACAAGTGTTTCCACTTGTGTGCGTCTCATACCGGCAAATCCAATCCCCTCACCACTCTAACTGAGTTGAGCCATGTGAAAGGTGCAGGTGTCCAAGTTAGGTCATTATCAACAAGAGTCGTGCGTGTGCTCCGAAATACTCTACTTAGGCAGTCAAGAATCCATTGAACTAAGTCCCGTGATCCTCAAAGAATTAAGTCAACTAGACCTGAAGTACCTCAAACCCAGTTCCTATAAGGTTCCTGTTATTAGGTAGATTTAAGGTCCAATCAAGCTCCAATCTCCGGATTTTATTTAGACTTGTTCAACTATCAACTCAATCCGAAAAATGCTCATGCTATGTAATGCAATGCAGAAAATATTTTTGTGATGCAATTTTCAAAGGTTTTGATCTTTTTATGAATTTTTGAAAATATGATGATGATGCATATGCAGATGCATTTTTTGTGTTTTTCAAAGATTTTTCAAATGTTTTTGGATTTTAATTTTGCAAATGTTTTTGGGAATTTTGAAAACAAAAAGATTTTGGCTAAAAGCTAGGTTAAAAATATGTACACGGGAGTGCTTCTTATATAAACAAGAAGTGGATTTTAGAATTTACACGGGTAAGTGGTCAATTTTATACATATATACATAAGATGGATTTTTGTGTGATGTGTATATTCCTCAAACTTATTTGAAAACAATTTTACACACAATTTTTGAAAACTATAGTCCAAAATAGTTTTTACAAACATTTTACACACATTTGAAAATCATTTTGCAAAGGCTTTCAAACAGTATATATAGGTTTTTCAAATCATTTTTGCAACCATTTTTCAAACCATTTGCAAATCATTTTTCAAACATTTTATTTCACACAAAGAAAAGAAATTTTACAATCCACACATTTTTACAAAGGTTGAAAACATGTAATAAAATATTTTCAAAATAGTTTTCAATAGATGTTCACAAAGATTTTCAAACTATTTTTCAAACATTTTGCAAAAAACATTTTCACCTGATTTATTAATCAGTAAATACAAAAAGAATTTGAGGAATAACCACATCTTTTTATTAAGGATTTTTATTGAATCTTAAAGAATTTTTAAAGAATTATTAGCCATATTTATTAAGAAAATATGAAAGTACGAGTTATGGCTAAAGTATATACGTAGTATATACGACCCCCCTATACTTAGCTTTAGCTATGTCCTCATAGATCGGAGAGAAAAGATAAGACATAACTCGTACTAAGTATAGGAAAATCTAAAGAATAAATGAATGAATCAATGAGAAGTTGACCGTCCCCCCTATACTTAGGATCAAATAATCCTAAGTATAGCAGACTGTACACAAAGCAGGGAGGGTCAAGGGTGGGAATGAACAGATCGTACTCAGGTTGTCTCTCCCTATACTTAGGGTAAGATATCCCTAAGTATAGACAAGAAGAGGAGACAATGGAGAAGATCGAAGAGAATAGATGACTCGAGGTGCCAACCCCCCTATACTTAGGACAAAGCACGTCCTAAGTATGGAAAACTGTCTACAAAGGCGGCACCTTTTTGATAGATAAAGAAGATAGAAAAGGAAAAGAAGAAAAGAAGAAAATAAGAAAATAAATCAACAGACAGCAGAGTGATAGATCGGAGGACATACACATCACTCCCCCTATACTTAGGGTAAAAGAAGCCCTAAGTATAGGCAACAACAGGAGTGATGACACGGACGAAGAAAGAACACTCAACTCGTTTACCCCTCCTATACGTAGGACAAAGTACGTCCTAAGCAAGGCAAACACGAGAAATGGGTAGACGAGCAAAAACGGGAGATGGAAAGATGAACAATGGAGAATGTACAACAGAGGTGGATGTACATATGATCAAGAAGGTGGAAAGCAGACCTTCTTGCGAGACCGCTGAGGGATAGATTTAGTGTGGTGTATGTCGACATCGGGGTCCACAACGGACGGAGGCCGATCAGGGTCGACACGGTGAAGGCCCTCAGTGGAATCAAAACGGAAAGGGACGAACTGATCGATGGAAGCAGTATGGCTAGGTTCTCCCTTGGTGGTCCTATGATGTGAAGGCACAGACGGGTGAGTGGAAGAAGTACGACTAGGTCCGGCCTTAGAAGTCTCGCCGATATCAAAGTGAAATGGGACGAACTCATCATCCTCGGAAGAAGTGTAATCGGAGTCGTCCTGCGAGTCCTCGTCTAGGTCAAAATCAAAAGGAACGAAATCATCTGTGGAAGTATACGAACTCAGATCGTCCTCAAGACTCTCACCTGAATCCTTGTCTTCAACAAGAGGTCTGAATTTATCAAAATAAGTAGCAGCATCATAACCGACCTCAATCATCTTGACCTGTGAAGGGCCAGGAACGGATTTATCAGTGGAAGTAGTTAAACTAAGTCCGTCTTATCTAGTCTTACTCAAGTCATCTGTTGCCTTATGAGGTCTCTCAAAGTAATGGGCAACATCATAAACATCCTCAATTATCTTATTATCTGCCCCCTGCTCAAATGGTTCAATCACATAAATACTCTGGATTTCATCAACACATCGCCACACACCAGGAGGAGGATCAGTGAGGTCCATGCTTTCCGACTTCCTCCCCTTTCGGGGGATCCGTCGGGTCTCATCAGGGATCGCTAAGGAAGTATCTCTAGTATCATCAGGTAGGTCACAGGCCTCAGAGTCAGCTATAATCGGTGAAGGTGCATCAGGTGCAGGTCTCTGGTCAAATGTGGGTGCGGTGATCGACACTTCGTTCCCGTCAACAGGACAGAAACGAACCTCTCCTGATCCATAATCAATAACGACCCTCGCAGAGGCGAGGAATGGTCGTCCCAGGATGATTGGAGATGGCTCCCTTGTGGAGTTCTCCATGGGCAACACGACAAAATCAACATGGTGGCTCGTGCTCTGAATAGAAATGACGGCGTTTTCAAGGATACCCTTCGGCCTCTTGATTGATCCATCAGCAAACTGAACGATCATCCTGGTCTTCTTGAGAGGCCCTAAGTGAAGAGACTGTACCAGCGAGAAGGGTAATATGCTAATAGATGCACCGCCGTCTAGGAGAGTGCGATCACATGTATAACCAGAGATGGTGCAAGTGATGAAAGGTGTAGCTGTGTTCTTCTTCTTGGGAATGGAACGGTGTGTGATGGCGAGGGCAGTGGCCATGGTCAAAATGTGACGCTCAGATCTGCTCCTCCGCTTTCTCTTCTTGGGAAGAGGAGCAGATAATTGGGTCATGGCCTGCTGAAGTGGGGCACGGATAATCTCATGAATAGCAGCCACCACTTCGGGTTCAGATATCATTTTTTTGAATTTTTGGACTTCCTCCATACAAGGGGGGAAGTCGGAATCAGCATATACACGAGGCATGCCAAGAGCAGTCTGTACAGCGGCATCCTCGGGGTCAAAGGTGGGACTGGATGTGAATGGGTGTGTGGTCCAGGGTTCTGGCAAGTGGACTCTCTCCTCAAAATCTTGATCACCCAAGTGTCTCCCGAAATCTTTTTGGATTTTTAAATTTTTCTCATTTTTTTGTATTTTGGGCGATTGCAAGCTCCCCTGATCACCTACAAGTGAAGCCGTATTCCCGACGAAAGGAGCATTAATCTGATTCTTCCTCAAGAAAGCAATATCATCATTCATCAAATCAATGTGCTTTGTCATCCGATTCAAGATATCACTCATAGAGATCGAGGGAGGTGACTCCATCAGGTCAAACTCGGGTGGATGTGAAGGTGGAGGTGGATAATACACAGGTGGAGGTGGAGGTGGGTAAAAGTCCGAGTCGTGATACTGTGGCTGAGGCGGGTATGTACAAAAATCAGAAAAAGTAGGAGGAGGATCCTCCTGATAAAAGGGAGGTGGACCGGCTGGAGCGAGAGAGGGGTCCGCAAAGTCCGGATAAAATGCACTCCAGGGGTCCATCTCGAAAACAAAAGGAAGTGATTCGGGGGAGCACGAAGGTCAAGTCAAAAGAGTGAAGAAAAAGGCGCAAATGCGCAGGGATGATCTAGGACACACTCAAAACAATCACAAGCAAAAATGAAACAAGACAAACCCTCAATTCACCTACTCAACTCGGTAGAGACCGTAAAATGCGGTCTTTTAATCTTGTCTGTTTTAGAGTTAGGTGAGAAGTCAAGAATTTGCGCAAACACTTAGGGGGCTGAATGGGATTTTGGGCTCTAACCTTAGTGTGTGCGCGAGCAAATAAAAGCGAAGACAATGAGGGGATTACTCGCCCCAATACAAGATGTTTCTTTTTGATCGGTTTTAGGGTCAAGTAAAATTAACAGTCCCAATTTTATGGATTATCACTTTTTTGGATTTTTAGTGAGAATGCACGATCCTAACGAGGATTCAATTCCTTTAAGATCCTAGGTTGACAAAATCAGAGGTAGAGAGGCGGAAAAGCAATGCAAGCAATCAAAACGATGATGGATGCTAAAGCGTAAATGCTCACCTTGCCTCCAGCACTCTACATGCAAGGATGCTCAGCAGAATTGAAACCTATTCTATATGCAAATGCAAAACCGATGAAATCGCCCTAAGTTTCAGAAATTGCTATTATCGTGAAGAACCACAAGCTGACCACCAACCCTCAACCCTAGAGTCCGGTCTAGGCTCACCCCTCCTCTGCTCAACAAATTGAGGGTAGGAGAAAGCGCTTTGCGGGGAGAGCTCGCGGCGCGACGGATTGAAGGTGATGATCAACTGTTTAAATTTGACTAAGTCCACACGATACTATAGGTGCATGCAAAATATTAGGTGTTTGGCCTTAGTCTATCGCAAGCAATCCTAAAAGCTAAGGGCTCAATCACACAAAAGGAATAAAATCGGAAAACAAAACAAAATAAAAAATGCGAAGACAACCGTAAAAAGTCGCGGTGAGCCCCCAGGTGAACAGACACCTGGAAGTTAGGCTCGAATGTCCAAGTTCGGGGGTACCTGTATTATTACAAATATAGGTCACTCTCTCACTTAAATTACACAAATGAATACAAGAAATAAATTCTACAACTAAAGGTGGAGCTCGGTCTTCAAAATTTCCTCTTCGTCTCCTCGGTGCTCGGCTGGCAGATGCCGGCTTCACGTGGGTGCGTAGGCGCCTAGGGTGGAGCGCCTCCCTCGATCCGTGGTTCCTCGCACAGAGTCAACAAAAGAGAAGGTTAGACAGCTCAAGAGATATATCAAAAATAAAGAAAATAAAATAGCGAAAAATAAAAGCCGTGAAATAGACAATAAATCACAGACACAAACAAGACCCGAACTACGCGCTGTTGCTCCCCGACAACGGTGCCATTTGTTGAACAAGATTTTTCACAGGTCTAAAGTAATCCACACAAGGCGGGATCACAATGTCGCTGAGGCGACCCGCGAGAGATCCTAATTCAAACAACAATTAACCCACAACAATTAAATCAAGCAATGAAAGTAAATGTGCGGAGTTAAAATTTATTATAACTCTACAACAAGATGTGTATAGGTGCAAGTATTGTAGAGGTCGAACACAGGGAGCAGACAGGTAGATCGGGGCACAAGTGCTCAAAAATGTGTGAGTTGTGATCAAATGCCTATTATGCTATTTTTTGTGGGTTTTTAATTTTATAATTTTTTTTTAATTTTTAATTTTATATTTTTGTATTTTGATTTTTAATTTTCTGATTTTATATTTTCTTTTTATATTTTATATATTTTTTTAATTTCTTTTTCAATATTGAGAAATAAGAACAATGTAATAAAAGACAAGCTAAAGTATTTATAAAAATATGAAAAAATAACCAAAAATTCAGAAATAAGATGTTTTTGATATTTTTTAGGATTTTTTACTGTTTTTGTGATTTTTGGGTAATTTTTAGAATGTTTTTGGTATTTTTAATTAACAAAATAAGGAAAACAGTGAAGAAAATACAAGGCTGAAACTTAAAATGGAGAAATAAAATAGCAAACAGTAACAAAAATTCTCCAAATTCATTTTCACTTAAAGATAATCAAACAAAGAAAATTCAGGAAAAGAAAACACTATTTTTGGATTTTTTTATGAATTTTATAAATTTTTATGAAGGTTTTTAGAGTTTTGCAATTTTTAGGAGTTTGGTTTTGTATTTTTTAATGCTTTTTGGTCTGAAATTAAAACACACTAAAAGTAACAAAATATATTTTTTTGGGAATTTTCTGGAGTGTTTTTATATTTTTTAGGGATTTTATGATGCAAACAGTGCTGAAAATAGATGTTTTTGATTTTTAATAAATATAAAAATGCGATAATTACGAAAAATAAAAATATGGCGTAGAAGAACACATGCACAGGAGCTTAAGTTCAAAATTTGAGAAATTTTGGAGTTAAAATGATGCCTTAATTAATTATAGCAAGCAAGCAAGAATAACAAGTCTGGCAGGGGCTTTCATGCAAATTCTAAACATTCCAGGGGCATTAGCGCAAATTGCACACAAGGGTTATGCTTAAACAAAAAGTACTAGATTGAATGTGAAAACCAAAAAAACGTAGGGGCCCTATCCAAAAACGCCTAGGTCCCACGCGCTGCGCGCGTGACCTGGCAGGGGCAAGATCGTGATAATTTGAAAATGCAGGGGGCCCTTGCGTAAATTCTACAAAGTTTTTAACAAACAGAGGAAAGGTTAGGGCATTCTGAGCATTACACAAAAACGTGGGGGATTTGGATGCAAAACCCCCCACTAACCCACGTGGCAGCCCCGGATGGACAGGAGGAAGGATGGATCGACGGTGGGGCTTTCTTGGGCCTTGGGCGGCGGTGATCAAAGGGGAGGGGGAGGATGAACGGTGGCTGTAGCTCACCCTCCTCCCCCGCGTTATGTTCCTGCCCAGGCGCGCGCAGGTGGCGTGGCGCACCCGCGGCAACGGCGGCGGCGCGAGTTCTTCTCCGGCGGCGCGAGATCCTCTCCGGCGGCGCGAGATGTTCAGCACCTGCAAGCTTAAACACAGGCTCGAGAGGGGGGTCTCGGCCGGGTATTAGTGGATGGTTCCAGGGCCAAAAGGATGGACGGCAGGTGATAATGGAAGGTGGGTGGCTTGCCGGAGTGAACTCGGGCGATGGGTGATACGAATAATCGAAGCGCGATAAGTGCGACTAAAATGGGAGAAATAAAACGTACAGCCTACAGATTGATTAAAAATAAAGAAAAACAAGAAAGCTACCTCATTGGGCTTCAAAAACCAAGAGGAAGAGTACCTCACGGCCGCGTGGCCGGAGGTGGGTTGGAAGCGCCTCCCGACCGCCTAACCTCCTCTCTCGAGGGCTGGAGGACCTCCTGTCACGAGGTCCAGTCCGGAGCACGTCCAAGAGAAGAAGAAAAGAGGTCAAAAAGGGTTCAAACTCGAAATGAGAAGTTTGGGGGTTTTTGAAAGAATGGCTTTGGAGCGTACTTCGAGGGAAGATCACGGGCGCCACAGCGATCCAAAGTCCAATGTTAGCCTTGGGCGTGGATGACCTATAGTAGGGCTACAAATTTCGTGAAGACCGCGACCCCAAACGGTGAAAGATGAGGCCGGGAAAAATCCACGAAGATGGGACAAAACCCATTCTGACAACAGCAGAGAGGGGGGTCAGACAGTTGACCGGAGTCAACTGTCCAAGCCCTCTGGTTGGTCCACGTGGACCAACCAGAAAAACCCTCTGGAAAAAGATTTAGAAATTAATTAAAAAATAGTAAATGATTTTATTAATTTATGATTATAAAATAAAAAATGTTTGTTATTTAATAAATTATTTTATGGTAATTTTTATTTATTTTTATGAGACATATTTTTACAAGTTTGCATTTATACCCTTATAGGTATCTATATCTATGTATTAATGTATTCTATTTTTATTTAGGTATTTTTAATATTATTATTTTTATTTATGATTTTATAAAATTATAAAATACTTTTATCTACGTAAATATATTTTTATTTTATTTTTCTGACATGTTTTGTATATTAAATAAGATACAAGTATGTTTTGTATAGGTATATATATATAGGTAATGTACCTATGTATTCTTTATATGTTCATTTTTATTTTTATTTTTCTTTGCATTTTTATTCTGATTTTAATACACATAATTATTATAAGTATTATTTACAACATTATAAAAATATAAAATCATAAAAATAATAAATAAATAATAAATTGAATATTTTAATATGTACAAGTATACAATAGGGGTCCAAAAGTCAACTTTCAAACCGTAGCTCCGCCAAATGCGAAACCACCGCCATTAATTAGATTATTTTCTTCTATATACAGTTAAAGGTGAGTATGCGGCATTTGGAGTTTTTATTTGTAAAATACGGGTCTGGGAAGTTGGCATTCTGTATTTTTATTCAGACCATAACTTTTTACCTGTACATTATTTTTCTGTGAAATCAATTTTGTATTTTTCTTTATAAATTTATCTACAACTTTCATGTACAAAGTTTCTTTATTTGATGTATAAAAAGTGGAACCAAAAATGGGTCCCAAAATGAATAAAGAATGAATAGAAATATAGGTATTTTCTCTGTATTTCTGACCTTATCTCCCCCTACTTTATTCCTTGTCGACCTATTCATCAAGATGCCTAGGTCTCGGGGGTTTTGGGTCATAAAATATTTACAATATTTTATTCGTTTTCTTTTCTTTTCTTTATTCTATAATTTTGGCTTTAAAAACTGCAATTTATACAGTATTTACACACCTATGCATGAATGCTAAAATGCATGAATTAACGCTATTTACACGCATTTGCTAGTGTTTTTAAGGCCAAAATGATAGAATAAAGATGATGAAACGTGGATTCATCAGCAGCCCATTCACTTCTGTGAGGTTTTTGACGCATGGGGCATCGATTTCATGGGTCCATTCTCTAAAAGTCAAGGATTTGAGTACATTCTGTTGGCCGTGGATTATGTTAGTCGTTGGGTTGAGGCTATCCCCGCCCGAGCCGCTGATGCGAGGACAGTATGCAGATTTTTGAGGAAGCACATCATCATGCGGTTCGGGGTTCCACGAGTTCTGATTTCTGATGGGGGGTCTCGTTTCATCAACGACCAGGTGAAGGCCCTTGCTAGCGAGTTCGGTATAGACCATCGTGTTGCTACACCTTATCATCCACAGACGAATGGTCTAGCCGAGGTGTCGAATAGGGAGATCAAGACTATACTGCAGAAAGTCGTCCGCCCTGACCGAAAAGATTGGTCACAGCTTTTGGACTCGGTCTTGTGGCCATATAGGACGTCTTTCAAGACACCATTGGGCACATCTCCCTTTCGCCTCGTATATGGAAAGCCGTGCCATTTGCCTGTTGAGTTGAGGCACAGGTCACTATGGGCAGTTACAGATATTCTTATGGATCCAGATGGTGTAGGAGACCGGAGGAGGGCAGAGTTAGCAGCCCTGGAGGAGCTTAGAGATACAGCTTTCTCAAACAGCCTACAATATAAGGAGTGAGTGAAGGAATGGCATGATTCTCACATCAGCCACAAGCATTTTGAGATTGGATAGAGAGTATGGTTGTTTGATGCGAGGCTTCATTTATTTCTAGGGAAGCTACAAAGCAAATGGAAGGGACCCTACTTAGTCAGAAAGGTACACGACAACGGTAGCATTGATATATCTGAGTTGTCTTCTGAGAGTACCTTTCGAGTGAACGGCCAGCGGCTCAAGCCATTTCTAGATCATGAGCCGTGGGTCGCTGATCCTGCCCCTATTCATTTTGCGTGAGATGTGGTATTTGACTCACATCTAATGCATCTCACGCCTGAGTTTCACTGATCCTCCGCTTTGTATAGATCCAGATGTCTATATCATTACATTCTTTAGTCCCACATCCCTTTCTTCATCTATTGATTATGCTATACTTAGGGTGCACTTTACCCTAAGTATAGGGGGGATGTAGGAACTTCGGGCATTCCTTTTGTTTCTTTCTACCCCTGTTTTGCTGCCTATACTTAGGGATGTTTCACCCTAATTATAGGGGGGGTAGACCCTGTACATTCTCTACTCGGTTTTCCCTTAGTATACAGCCTGCTATACTTAGGATCACTTGATCCTAAGTATAGGGGGAAGACCCGAGACCTTCTTGACTTTCCATTTCATTTATTCGTCTTTGTATATAGCCTTCCTTTTCACTTCCCTATACCTAGCACGAGTTATGTCTTCTTCATCGCTCTTGACTCTGAGGACATCGTTCGAGCTAAGTATAGGGGGGTGTGTATATATTTCATATATACTTTAGCCATAACTCGTACTTTATGTGAGTGTGTTAATAAATAAAATGGCTAAAAATCACAAAAAATTAAAAAATTTTCATGTACATAAACTTCTTTTATTTGCACATAAATAGCTAGTATAAAATTATTTTTGTAAAAATGATTTCAAAAATCTTTTGTGTAAAATTTGTGTAAATATTTTCTTATCAAAATTATGTTTATAATATAAAAATTTTTCCAAAATGTTTTGAAAATCAAAAGTTTGCAAAAATCTTGTGTAAATTTGTGTAAATATCTTTTTGCAAAACTTGCACTTCATGCATCATTCATACATGATTTCAAAACATTTTTCAAAAATTTTGCATGATTGTAAAATTTGTGTAAATAGCATCTTTTTGTACATATGTATATAGTTTTCCTGGATGATAGTTGACATTTAAACTAGCCTGGAATCAAATTGAGAAATGGAGCTTGATTAAGATCTTAATCCATCTAATTTCTAAGAGGAACCTTATAGGGCTTAGGTGTAAGGCTTTTCAGGTCCATGGTGACTTAATTCTTTGAGTCCACTAGGCTATGATCACATGTCATCTCAATGAGCCTAAGTAGAGCACTTAACAACAACACATGACTCATATAGATTATGGCTTTACTTGGACACCATTACTATGCACCGAGCTCTCTACGGATGAGGTGGTGAGGAGGCAGTCTTCCTTGACTTGGGGTAGCATATGAGGGTAGTACTTCTAGGCGGAACCTCTCTTCTTCTTTTAGTGAAGGAAGTGCGTCTCAACTTGGTCTGGTTGCCATGAGGTCAAACGACGGGAGTTGTGGGTTGCAATAAAGCTTCAAAAGAGGGATAGTCTACTGGCTCAAGAGGAAAAACTCCTTGTATATATGCTGCACATGTATATGTTGTATAGATGCACTTGAAAAAAAATGTGCAAAAAGAAAATAACTCCAAAAAAGTGGTGGGTCTGAGAGAAAATGATAATCCCACTGGAGTATGTATATAGAGTGCTATAAGTAAAGCTTGGTTTCATGATCCACCTGATGTAGCTTGCAGCAGGGAGACTTGGCTACACTGGTCAAGCTCCCAAGGGTACTTGGCTACACTGGCCTTGACCCATTCTCTTCTTCCTCCTCTTTTTGAGCCGGTTGAACTTGAACTTAGAAGGGAATACCCCACTCCTCGAGGAAAGAGTGGCCAGATTGAGGTCATAGAGTTACCTTGTTGGGGAGGGTTGTCAAGTTGCCATTTCTGAGGTGGAGAGCTTAGACCTCACATTCACAGGACGAGAAAAGATTCATGGTCTTCAGGGTTTGTGATTGATGACTTGTTCTGATCTGGAGCATTGAGGAGTATTGGTTATAGATTAGTGGAACTTAGAGGCTGTTGAGTTTTAGACTTAAGTCCAAATAAGGTTCCGACACATTAATAATCCAAAGATCTGATCGAGCTCCATACCTTAATTTAATGAAGGCAAGTTTAATAATCAGCCTTGATCCATGAACATTCTCTTTTTCATTTTCTTTATTCGCACGTGTTTGGCTGGGTTAATTGCACCAGACCCCCCAGAACTCTGGGTATTTGCACATAGGTCCTTGTGCACAATGCCCCCTCTTTCTTTTTGAATAAAATAGCAAATTACCTCCAAATCCAACGACAATTGAACACATGGCTCCTGCCATAGTGTAAAATTTTCGAGGATTTTTGGAGACATTTCTGAGTTGATTTGATATTTTAAAAATTCAAAAAAACTCTATTTTCGTTACTGTCCAAGTTTAAAAATCACAAAAAAAATATTAAATCATATCTAAAAATTCCAAAAACATTGTCTATTGTTTGTTGGGTTGTGTTTGATTTTCTAGCCAATTTTGGCCATTTTTCATCACTTAAAACACCTAAAAATTAAAAAACACTCAAAATCCTATAAAAATTCTAATAAATAAACCAAAAATCCAAAAATAATTATATAGGTGCCTAAATTTTCCTTGTTTTATTCTCTTTAAAGAAAATTACCTCCCAGCTAATTAGGGGCCTTTAGATATTTTATCTAGGCCCTTTTAGCTCGGCTGGACAGTACCTACATTTTCAGTCACTGTTTGATTTTTAGAAAATTAAATAAATATCAGAAAAATCCCAAAAATTCACCAAAAACACTAAAAATTATAAAACACATAAAAACATTTTTGTCAGAATTTTTGGTTGATTTTTAGTGTATTTAATAATTTGTTGAAGTGTGTAGTTCCTTAGCTTTTATTATTTTCTTAATATATTAAAAATCCCAAAAAAATTTTAAAATCATTAAAAACCACCAAAAATATTTTCTTCTTTTATTTTATTTCCTGTTTGACTACTTCGTAGGCCGCAAGGCCAACCCGTGCTCCTTGTGTTCGACCCTGGTCGCTATACCAGGTTAAATAAATAGCAAGACCGCTATTTCGTATTTTGATTGATTTTTATCTCTCTTGGTGGTCTATTTTTCTTGATTGAGCCTAGCTGAGTGATTGAGGTCGCAACGACCGATAAGCTCCTTTACCTTAGTCGCTCGGTTTTGGGCTCATCAGAATGGCGCCGTTGCCGGGGAGCACGGCTTAGTAGTTTTCATTTTATTTTCGTTTTTGTTTTTGCGGCTTTTCGCGGCTCTTTCAGAGCTCGCGGCTTTTCGCAGTTTTTGTTTATATCTTATTTTTGTTTTATTTTGTTTTATTTTCTTTTCTTTTGTTTTCGTTTTTGTTTTATTTTGAGTGTTTATTTTATTTTGCATTTTTGCATATATACATTCATTTTATTTCCATTTATTTTTCTCATTATCATTATTTGATTATTTTGGTCTGACCACTTGTCTCTGTTTCTTGCGAGGGTCCGAGGACCGCGGAGGCGACTTTCGAGGAGCCGACGCAACCGCAGGACTTGGAGGCGGCTCCCTTTTGTACGGAGTCGCAGGAGAGAGCGAGAGAGAGAGTTGAGTGGGAGAGGTTTAGTTAGATTTTTTATTTTTATTTTGATTATTATTATAATAATACAGGTACTCAGACTTGGACTCTTGGACTTGAATGCTTAGCGGGTCTGTTTCGCCGAGCACCGGTGTGCTCGGGGGACCTTTAGGATTCTCGCGGCTTTTTCTCGCGGTTTTTGTTTTCTTTTCTTTTTTACTACCTTTTCCGGTGTTTACGTAGTTTTTATCGAGCCCCTAGACTTAGGATTTTCTGCTTGCTTGTGCCGTAATCAGTAGGGTCCCCACACTTAATTATCTGCATGCTCCTATAGTACGCTTAATTGGACCTACTAATAATCAATTAATAAAAATAACTGATTCATCTCCTTCGTAGCCTACGTGCCGCAGCCTGCCCCGTAAAGCGCTTTCTCCTACCCCCGATTTGTCGGGCAGAGGAGGGGTGGGCCAAGACCGGACCCTTTGGCTTGGAGGTCGGTGACCAGTTAGACGGTTCTGCGAGTAGACTTGCTCATCTAGGACTCGATTTTCATCGTTGCATCATTTAGGTAGTTTATTTTCTGTCTTTACATTTATGCACGGATCATATTGCATGTAGAGTGCTGGAGACATGTACGCCTTTCTGACTTTGCATGCATCATTGATTTATCGTGCATCGGCTTTTTCGTCTTCTCCCCCTGTTTTGGATTAAATAACCAGGAGAACCGAAAAATTCGTTAGGCCTTTGTTTTTATTGAAAAAAATTAAAAAGAAAAACCATAAAATTGGGACTGGTTAAAACTATTGACCCTAAAAGACACTTCACCTAAAAATTTGTCTTGGGGAGAGCAACCCCCTCATTGTTTGGTTTGCTTGCGCGAGAGAGTGACCCGCACCCTAGGTAGAGCCCTCCGGTGTTATTTCCAGCTGACTACCGACTCTTCCGTGCGGGCCAGTCGGTTGGAGTAGCATCGGGTATCCCAACAGGTCACGTAAGCGCTATGATAGATTGATTGTTCACCTAATAAAATTGGACAAGATAATTAGACCGAGCCTTCACGGTCTTCAGCTCGCGTTGCGTTCCGCTTTCGGGCACGTCTACTCAGTCATCTAGGTTGGCCCGCGAGAGCCGAGACCAGTTCTCCGAGCCCGAGTACGATTCCGCCCTGTTCCCCCTCGACCCCCTTTCTTTCGGTTCTGAGAGATATGAGCCAGAGGAGAGACTCACAGATTTGACAGCACCTGAGTTTGGCTCGTTTGATTTTGCAGACGCCATGGCCGGCAGTTCTGAGGATCGCTCCCGTCAGCCTGAGCACTTCGTATTTAATCAGGGAGCGATCAACTCCACCCTGATCGCCTCGTTAGAGACCGTCCAGCAGCAGTTGAGGGATCAGGGAGCGTTCATGCTCGACATGAGGAGAGAGATGGAGCAGATGCGAGCAGAGAGAGCAGAGCGCGAGCAGAGGAGAGAGGGACCGAGGATCCCAGAGGATGCTGATGCAGCAGCCGCAGCAGCAGCCGCAGCCGCCATAGCCGCGGCAGGAGGAGCACCGAGACCGATGCAGGAGTTGCACAACCCCGGATCGACGCTGACGCACCACTGGGTAGTACTTCCAGCTATCGTGGGGGACTTCAAGTTCCCCCCGAACACCTTGCAGCTACTCCCTCACTTCCACGGGCTCGCTACTGAGGATCCCCATCTCCACCTCCAGGAGTTTCTGATGATTTGCAGCACTGTCCACGACCGGCAGGTGGACCAGGACACGATCAGGATGATCGCCTTTCCCTTTTCCCTAGCAGACAGAGCAGCCACCTGGCTGAAGCACTTGGGGAGGTTTGTTTACACCTGGGAGCAGCTCCGCACCGAGTACTTGAACAAGTACTATCCACTCGGGCGGACCAATGCAGCGAGGGCCCTGATCAGCAACTTCTCCATGCTCCCCAACGAGCAATTCCATGAGGCATGGGAGAGGTTTCGCGAGCTTACTGGCCGATGCCCGCACCATGATATCTCGAAGCCGAACCTTGTGCAGAGCTTCTTCAGCGGGCTGACACCAGAGCTCCAGGGCTTGGTGAATGCTTCTTGTGGCGGGTCCTATTTCGCCAAGGATCACGACCAGGTCTGGGCCATCTACGAGGAGATGGCCGAGAACTATATGGTGATGTTCCAGACCCGGTTATACACTCAGGGTAGACCCCAACAGCAGCCAGGACCCGTGCAGTACCAAAGGATAGCACGGGTCGACGCCGGTCCATCCAGTTCATCCGCAGTTGCAGCAGCACAGGCAGAGTCGTCCGCTGCGGATATGGGTATCATCAGCGAGAAGTTGGGCCGCATGGAGCTGATCGAGAAGAAGCAGTGCCAAGGCATCACTCAGATGGAGCAGATGGCACAGACTCTGAGCGACATGAAGACCCAGCTCATATGTCTCCAGGAGGCACAGACGGCTTCCCAGCCCCGTCTTCAGTCGCGAGGCGATACCGGCAGCAGCAGCAGCTCGTCCCAGCGCTCCAGCTCCTTTCAGCAGCCTAGACAGGTTCACCTTGTACAGGCGGAGCCGTACCAGCAGCAGCAGCCCTCTTACCAGTCCCCACCATCTCCAGACTTGCAGATGGTGGTATACCAGCCGGATCAGCCTCTGGCAGTACTCCCGCCAGCCCAGTACGACGCAGAGCCGTTGATGGATGTCAACGGGATTTGGTATGACCGCCCTCAGCCTGGGATCCGACGAGACCATCCCGGATTCAGGTGGGGGAGTGGAGGTACCCAGCCCCAGCAGCAGTCATCCGGTCAGGGAGGGCAGTATAGCCAGCAGAGGGATCACCAGCAGCAGCAGCCCCCAGCCTACCAGCCACACCAGCAGTCATCCTTCGTTCCTCGTCCCTATCAGCAGCAGGGACAGTCTTAGAGATGTGAGCAGCAGGCTCACCAGCCACACCAGCAGCAACATCCTTCCTCCTACCCCTCTCAGCACCAGCAGCACCAGTTCCAGCAGCCTCAGCACCAGAGAGGCTACCCGTCGGGCTCCCATGAGAGCCCCGCCTTGGATGACATAGCCCGCATCCTCACGGATCAGCAGGCTACTTTCAGACAGGAGATGGACGAGTTCCGTCAGGAGATGCGGGACCTGATGAGAGGGAAGGCCGCCATCCCTGCACAGATAGAGCTGAATCCTAATAGCCTGAAGAGGAAGTCTGAGCAGGTAGTTTTCACTGAGCATGCCACTCCTAGTGATCCATTTGTTGATACACCTTCGGATCTGTTTGATGCTGATTTTGTTGCACTTAGGAGCGGTAGGACACCAGCAGGCGGCGGCGCCTCGTCTGAGCTACACCACGAGGATACATCCGGGGCGCCACATGAGGAGGAGAGCGGTACTGAGGCCGCTCATGATGATGATGGTGGTACTGATGCCACCAAGGATGTTGATTCCACCGGCGGTACTGAGGTCGTCGCTTCACCAGTTAGAGGAGGTGGTATTGACGCCACCAGAGTAGCCGAGCCAGTACGCGGTACTGAGGCCGCGAGACGTCTCGCAGAGCCAGCCCGTGGTGGTACTGAGGCCATCGGTGTTCATTTTGAGAGAGATGTTGTTTTTCCTTCTGTGGATGTATCTCAGAATAATGTTTTGAATAAAGGAAAAGGTTTAGTTTCTTCTGATCCCACTGTGGTGATTGATGTATGTGTGGATCCGGCCGTCGAGCCGTCTAGACCTGTTCCTAGTCCTTCATCTGAGAAGGACCCTGTGATCCCCTTCCCTAGAGCCCTTGTGATGGGGAAGGGGAAGAAAAGAGAAAAAGACCCAAAAAAGAGAGAGCAGGAGGAGTTCAGCCAGAGCATGATCGACAGATTTCACATACAGCTGACTCTTCAGGAGGCTTTGTAGCACATCCCCCTTCTTCAGCGATCTTTGAAAGATAGGACCACAGAAAGGAGGAGGAGGAGGAACCATCATTCAGAGATACATGTGCTGACGAAAGCCACGTGCTTCGCAATCCAGAACCGTCTGCCGGCCAAGAGGCCAGATTCAGGAGCCCCGTATGTCATATGTCAGATTAGTGAGCAGAGGTTCGACCGGACTCTATTGGATAGCGGATCGTCTATCAACCTCCTTCCGGCAGCCCTTCTCGACCGCTTCGAGTTGGGCACTCTTCGACAGAGCAGGACAGTCCTTCAGTTTGCTGATCGATCTGTCAAGAGGCCGAAGGGGTTGTTGCGAGATGTTATCGTCACTATTCAGGGACTGCAATTCCCTGTGGACTTCGTAGTGTTGGACATGGAGATCCCTGATTCAGTGGTCGATACCCCCATCATCCTCGGTCGTCCGTTCTTGGCCACAGCCAAGGCGGTGACTGATCATGATAGCGGGAAGGTATACTTTCGCGTCGAGGGCGAGAGTGTACAAATAGAGACGGTCGAGGACTACAGAGCCAGAGAGAGCATGCTCTGAAGCCAGCACAGACACAGAGCAGCTGACAGATGTCGGGTTAGACATCCACCAGGACTGTGATTTTGTGATCACAGATGATGAGGCAGCATGGGCAGACCCTTCAGCACAGGCCATCCTCTCATTTCCAGACACCACTGATGCAGAGATGACAGCAGAGGAGAGCTTGGAGAGCACAGCCCTGGTCCAGGATACTACAGAGGCAGCAGAGCCGGTTCTTGACCGCGACGAAGGTTTTTAGTGATGGTGGTGCGGAGGCCACCTTGTGTGATGGTGGTACTGATGCCACCTTATTTGATGTAGATCCCTCGGATTCAGAGTCTGATTGGGCAGATTGTGATGACCAGATGCCAGACCTGAGTCCACCTGAGCCTACAGATGAGGAGGAGGTAGAGGCAGAGCATATCAGAGACAGCACAGTTGAGCAGCCTCCTCCAGATCCAGTTTGCGAGAGTTCGTATTCTTTCTCTCAGGCAGATTTGGCAGATTTAGCAGCATTCACGCACCTTCTTCCGAGGCCAGATTTGCCTGCACCCAGCTGTCCAGAGCTGAAGCCGCTCCCTACTTCGCTGAAGTATCGGTTCCTTGCGGGCGAACCTGAGATGTACCCAGTCATCATCTCCGCCGATCTGACTGGAGAGCAAGAATCTCGTTTGATGGGGGTTCTTGAAAAGAACCGCAAGGCAATCGGATGGAGCGTAGCAGATCTCCATGGGATTAGTCCAGCAGTGTGCTCCCACCATATTTATCTCGAGGAGGGGGCGAAGCCGTCGCGTGAGTTCCAGCGGTGGCTGAACCCCAACCTGAGAGAGGTCGTGATGAAGGAGATATCAAAATGGTGGAGTGCAGATTTCATTTATCCCATTTCCGACTCCAAGTGGGTCAGCCCCTTGCATGTGGTGCCCAAGAAGACGGGCATCACGACTGCGATCAGTTAGTCGGGAGAGGAGATTGCTACACGAGTACCCACCTCTTGGAGGGTCTGTGTTGACTACAGGAGACTCAACCAGGCCACCAAGAAGGACCATTTCCCCCTGCCTTTTATTGACCAGATCATTGAGAGACTTGCAGGGAAGAGCCATTATTGCTTCCTGGATGGGTACTCGGGCTACAACCAGGTGGCCATCGCTCCTGAGGATCAGGAGAAGACCACCTTTACTTGTCCCTTCGGTACATATGCCTTTCGACGCATGCCATTTGGGCTATGCAACGCCCCTGCGACTTTTTAGAGGTGCATGCTGTCAATCTTTTCGGACATGGTAGGGGAGTGTTTGGAGGTCTTCATGGACGATTTCTCGGTCTACGGCGACGGATTCGACTCCTGTCTTGACTGCCTAGACCGAGTACTCCAGCGATGTATTGAGTACCATTTGGTTCTATCTTGGGAGAAGAGTCACTTCATGGTGACTCAAGGGACGGTGCTTGGCCATATCATCTCCAACAGGGGCATGGAGGTTGATCCGGCCAAGGTGGATGTCATTAGAAAACTCGCACCGCCGTCCAATTTGAGGCAGCTACGGTCATTCCTAGGGCACGTTGGATTTTATAGGAGATTTATTCAGGATTTCAGCAGGATTGCCCGGCCGTTGACTGACCTCTTGACGAAAGACACCGAGTTCCTTGTCGATGACAAGTGTCTTTCGTCCTTTGCGACTCTCCAGCAGTGTGTTATTGAGGCTCCTGTCCTCCAGCCGCCTGATTGGTCTCTTCCATTCGAGATCATGACGGATGCCTCCGATTTTGCCGTAGGGGCAGTGCTGGGACAGAGGAGGGATGGAATTCCATTTGCTATCCACTACGCTAGCCGCACATTGGATTCCGCCCAGTGGAATTACACGGTCACAGAGAAGGAGATGCTAGCCATAGTGTTCGCCCTAGATAAGTTTCGATCTTACATCATTGGATCTAGAGTGACCCTGTACACAGATCACACCGCCATCAGGTACCTCATGGCAAAGAAGGATGCCAAGGCCAGACTGACTAGATGGATCCTTCTACTCCAGGAGTTCGACATTGAGATCAAGGATAAGCCTGGAGTCAAGAATGTGGTGGCGGATCATCTCTCCCGTATAGAGCAGCCTGAGGAGTCTGAGCAGATAGATCCCATTTGTGAGACCTTCCCAGATGAGGCGATCCTTGCTATCGCCTCACTCCCATGGTATGCCGATATTGTGAACTTTCTCGTTGCTGGGAAAGTCCCACAAGATTGGCCCAGGCAGAGGCTTGAGACCTTCCTTGCGAAGGCCAAGTCCTACCATTGGGAGGATCCCATCCTTTACCACGAAGGAGGGGATAGTGTCTGGCGTCGGTGCATTCCTCACGAGGAACACCATAGCGTCCTCACTTACTGCCACAAGCTTGAGGCAGGAGGACATCATTCTGGGAGGAGAACGGCAAAGAAAGTACTCCAATCCGGCTTGTGGTGGCCTACCCTCTTCAAGGACTCGGATGAGTTCGTGAAGAGGTGTACTGACTGTCAGAGGATGGGCACTTGTGGACAGCGTGATATGATGCCGATGCAGCCCATTCACTTCTGTGAGGTTTTTGACGCATGGGGCATCGATTTCATGGGTCCATTCCCTAAGAGTCAGGGATTTGAGTACATTCTGTTGGCCGTGGATTATGTTAGTCGTTGGGTTGAGGCTATCCCCGCCCGAGCCGCTGATGCGAGGACAGTATGCAGATTTTTGAGGAAGCACATCATCACGCGGTTCGGGGTTCTACGAGTTCTGATTTCTGATGGGGGGTCTCGTTTCATCAACGACCAGGTGAAGGCCCTTGCTAGCGAGTTCGGTATAGACCATCGTGTTGCTACACCTTACCATCCACAGACGAATGGTCTAGCCGAGGTGTCGAATAGGGAGATCAAGACTATACTGCAGAAAGTCGTCTGCCCTGACCGAAAGGATTGGTCACAGCTTTTGGACTCGGTCTTGTGGGCATATAGGACGTCTTTCAAGACACCATTGGGCACATCTCCCTTTCGCCTCGTATATGGCAAGTCATGCCATTTGCCTGTTGAGTTGAGGCACAGGTCACTATGGGCAGTTACAGATATTCTTATGGATCCTGATGGTGTAGGAGACCAGAGGAGGGCAGAGTTAGCAGCCCTGGAGGAGCTTAGAGATACAGCTTTCTCAAACAGCCTACAATATAAGGAGAGAGTGAAGGAATGGCATGATTCTCACATCATCCACAAGCATTTTGAGATTGGACAGAGAGTATGGTTGTTTGATGTGAGGCTTCGTTTATTTCTAGGGAAGCTACAAAGCAAATGGAATGGACCCTACTTAGTCAGAAAGGTACACGACAATGGTAGCATTGATATATCTGAGTTGTCTTCTGAGAGTACCTTTCGAGTGAACGGCCAGCGGCTCAAGCCATTTCTAGATCATGAGCCATGGGTCGCTAATCTTGCCCCTATTCATTTTGCGTGAGATGTGGTATTTGACTCACATCTAATGCATCTCACGCCTGAGTTTCACTGATCCTCCGCTTTGTATAGATCCAGATGTCTATATCACTGCATTCTTTAGTCCCACATCCCTTTCTTCATCTATTGATTATGCTATACTTAGGGTGCACTTTACCCTAAGTATAGGGGGGATGTAGGAACTTTGGGTATTCCTTTTGTTTCTTTCTACCCCTGTTTTGCTGCCTATACTTAGGGATATTTCACCCTAAGTATAGGGGGGTAGACCCAGTACATTCTCCACTCGGTTTTCCCTTAGTATACAGCCTGCTATACTTAGGATCACTTGATCCTAAGTATAGGGGAAGACCCGAGACCTTCTTGACTTTCCATTTCATTTATTCGTCTTTGTATATAGCCTTCCTTTTCACTTCCCTATACCTAGCACGAGTTATGTCTTCTTCATCGCTCTTAACTCTGAGGACATCGTTCGAGCTAAGTATAGGGGGGTGTGTATATATTTCATATATACTTTAGCCATAACTCGTACTTTATGTGAGTGTGTTAATAAATAAAATGGCTAAAAATCACAAAAAATTAAAAATATTTCATGTACATAAACTTCTTTTATTTGCACATAAATAGCTAGTGTACAAATTATTTTTGTAAAAATGATTTCAAAAATCTTTTGTCTAAAGTTTGTGTAAATATTTTCTTATCAAAATTATGTTTATAATATAAAAATTTTTCCAAAATGTTTTGAAAATCAAAAGTTTGCAAAAATCTTGTGTAAATTTGTGTAAATATCTTTTTTCAAAACTTGCACTTCATGCATCATTCATACATGATTTCAAAACATTTTTCAAAAATTTTGCATGATTGTAAAATTTGTGTAAATAGCATCTTTTTGTACATATGTATATAGTTTTCCTGGATGATAGTTGACATTTAAACTAGCCTGGAATCAAATTGAGAAATGGAGCTTGATTAAGATCTTAATCCATCTAATTTCTAAGAGGAACCTTGTAGGGCTTAGGTGTAAGGATTTTCAGGTCCATGGTGACTTAATTCTTTGAGTCCACTAGGCTTTGATCACATGTCATCTCAATGAGCCTAAGTAGAGCACTTAACAACAACACATGACTCATATAGATTATGGCTTTACTTGGACACCAGCACTATGCACCGAGCTCTCTACGGATGAGGTGGTGAGGAGGCAGTCTTCCTTGACTTGGGGTAGCATATGAGGGTAGTACTTCTAGGCGGAACCTCTCTTCTTCTTTTAGTGAAGGAAGTGCGTCTCAACTTGGTCTGGTTGCCATGAGGTCTAACGACGGGAGTTGTGGGTTGCAATAAAGCTTCAAAAGAGGGATAGTCTACTGGCTCAAGAGGAAAAACTCCTTGTATATATGCTGCACATGTATATGTTGTATAGATGCACTTGAAAAAAAATGTGCAAAAAGAAAATAACTCCAAAAAAGTGGTGGGTCTGAGAGAAAATGATAATCCCACCGGAGTATGTATATAGAGTGCAATAAGTAAAGCTTGGTTTCATGATCCACCTGATGTAGCTTGCAGCAGGGAGACTTGGCTACACTGGTCATGCTCCCAAGGGTACTTGGCTACACTGGCCTTGACCCATTCTCTTCTTCCTCCTCTTCTTGAGCCGGTTGAACTTGAACTTAGAAGGGAATACCCCGCTCCTCGAGGAAAGAGTGCCCAGATTGAGGTCATAGAGTTACCTTGTTGGGGAGGGTTGTCAAGTTGCCATTTCTGAGGTGGAGAGCTTAGACCTCACATTCACAGGACAAGAAAAGATTCATGATCTTCAGGGTTTGTGATTGATGACTTGTTCTGATCTGGAGCATTGAGGAGTCTTGGTTATAGATTAGTGGAACTTAGAGGCTGTTGAGTTTTAAATTTAAGTCCAAATAAGGTTCCGACACATTAATAATCCAAAGATTTGATCGAGCTCCATACCTTAATTTAATGAAGGCAAGTTTAATAATCAGCCTTGATCCCTGAACATTCTCTTTTTCTTTTTCTTTATTTCTTCTTCACTTCTTTTTCAAATAAGTGTTTTGCTAAGGGACTAGCAAAGTTAAGTATAGGGGGGTGATGAATACTCATTCATCACTCTTTATTCTTATATTTTAGCTACAAAAACCTTTGCAAATGCATGAAGATATGTGTAAATACAAATAATTATCAAAAGCATGCATTGTGTAAAAACCTATAATTAGCATGTTTTTGTGCAAAAAGAAAAGAATAAAGATTAAAAAGAAAAAGAGGGAAATATTTAGAATAAATATTGAGCAACCTAACCCAAGGGAGGGCTCAGCATGGGCCTACCGCATAAAAGCCAAAGTAGAGGGAGATAGGGGCTCATGTGTGTAAATATATATGTAAATAAAATAAAAATATTTTCCTCACAAAAATAGATGCAAATGGGTTTGTAAATACTTGTACATATTTATAAGTATAAAAACAAGATAAAAATAGAAAAATCAAAAAGAACAAAAATATCACTTTCACATTGTACATGGAACCACCTACATATTTATTTAGCCTTATAATTAAATAAAATTAATTTCCAAATTTTTTGTAAATATCCTATATTATATAATGTAAATAAATAAAATAAAAACAATTAAAACAAAAACAAAATAAAAATAACAAAATTAAAAACACAAAAATATATTGTAAATATACCATGTATATAAATGTATATTTATTTCACCTATGTAAATAAATAATAAAAATGAAATAAAAATGTCTTTTTATTCCTCATTTTATGATATAAATAAATAAACTATAAAATGGGAATAAAATTGTATAAAAATAACAATTAAAAATCAAAAATTAAAAACCCTAGATATTGTACATATACCTATATATAGTTATATACCTTATTTTTATTTCGAAAAATTAATTAAAAATCACTAAAAATAGAAAAAAATAAAATAAAAATATTTCATGTTTAACTTTTTGCTAAATCGGCCCCTAGCTACCCTAATTTTCACTTCTAAGATCCAGTCACGTGGCCGCTTCCTACTGGTCCTGGGATTGTTGACCGCTCGGTCAACTACCCCCCTAGGACCACTTCCCACAGATTTAGGCGCCCGACCCGACTTCTACCCATTTTAGCGCCTAAACCCGATACCCTATAACCTAAACCTCGGGTCCGACTCCTTCACGACACACCCGAGACCCTCGTCGGAGCCTCTACCTCGGGATCCGCGCGCTCGATCGCCCTACCCGCGCCTGTCTTCCCGAACCCTCCACCATATATATTCTCAGCTCCGCCACCTCAAAGCTGATCTTTGGCCATTCGATTCCACCTCCCGTGAGCTCCATTGCGTAGGCGAGAGTGACAGCTTGTCCCCCGTGGTGTTGAAGCGAGGAGAGGGAGCGAAACCACTGATCCGGCGAAGCTTCGCCGCCTTGCTCCGCCACCAGCAGGAGCTCGAGCCTCGGACGTCAGCGCTCCGTGAGGCGAAGACCCAGAGCTGCGCAAGCTCGCCCACAGCCCATTCAGCCACCCAGGTAGATCCGTAGCCTTCTCTGTTCCTTTAATTTCTAGTTACCCCCAAATCGCTGCTTCGCCGTCCCCCGCTGATTTCGATCGATTCTGACCACCATCCGACCATCGGGCTTCACCATTTCCATCGCCTCCTTCCCGCGCACCTTCTCCATATCCCCATCCAACCCAGCTCGCACAGGAGCTGGGATTCGAGCTCCACTGTCCCCCCCTTCGCCGGAGCTCGCCCATATCGCCCCACAGACCACCGTCACCCGCCTAACTGGGTCGAGGCAGTTTGCCCTCGACCCGTGAGTCTTTTGGTCTACTTTGCAGGTGCTTCCCAACCCGTCTGAGGTGTTGGGCCATTAGGACCAAAAGAGCTCCCTCCGCCGATCTCGCTGGAGCCCTCCAGGGCTCGGCTGGATCATCGGAGTTCACCAGCAGCTGCGGGACGTCATCGCGGAGCTTCTCCGACCTTCACAAGCAGCAGGGGAGGTCCACAGCGCACGCACGAGGCCGGCGAACTTCGCCAGCCAACTGTTCTTCCGATACCTTCCTCGACCGTCCGATCATCCTCACCCTCCAGGTCGCATCTCGACCGTTCACTTGAGGAGGACCCGTCATCGTCAGATCCATCCACGAGGCAATCTGGACCATCCGAGCCGAGAGGGATAGCCAACGATACCCTCAACCGCTAGATCAGACACGTGGCTACACCTTCACCGTTGGATGCATCCGAGGAGTTGAGCTGTGCAGCGCCAGTCCCCAGTCACCGTTAGATGCTCCACGTGGCGCGCATCCATCGGCCGCATTAATAAAGGGTAAATTACCCTTAGGCCCTCCTGTTTATTTCATTTCGCATTTAGTCCTGTAATTAGTTAGCATAGTTGTTTAGTTTTTGGGATATTTGCATAGAGGACCTCGTGCTTAGTTTCATTTGCAGTTATGCCCCTGTGTGTGATGTGACACGTGCTTCGACACGTGCTTTTTGGCTATTTTGCATCTAATGCCCCTGTAGTTCTGACTGTTAATGAATGAATGAAAGTTTTTGATTATTTGCATTTATACCCCTGTGCGTGATACATTTGAGCATGTGCGGATATTTTTGGGTATCTTGCGAATAAGTCCCTTGACTTTTGGTACCTGTTACCAGAAAGCCCTTGGAACTTATTTTTCTTATATTTGGGTCCCTAAGTGCCCCAGGCACGCGCATCGCACATGTTTGGCTGGGTTAATTGCACCAGACCCCCAGAACTCTGGGTATTTGCACATAGGTCCTTGTGCACAGTGCCCCCTCTTTCTTTTTGAATAAAATAGCAAATTACCTCCAAATCCAACGAAAATTGGATACATGGCTCCTGCCATAGTGTAAAATTTTCGAGGATTTTTGGAGACATTTCTGAGTTGATTTGATATTTTTAAAAATTCAAAAAAAACTCTATTTTCGTTACTGTCCAAGTTTAAAAATCACAAAAAAATATTAAATTATATCTAAAAATTCCAAAAAAATGTCTACTGTTTGTTGGGTTGTGTTTGATTTTCTAGCCAATTTTGGCCATTTTTCATCACTTAAAACACCTAAAAATTAAAAAACCTCAAAATACTATAAAAATTCTAATAAATAAATCAAAAATCCAAAAATAATAATATAGGTGCCTAAATTTTCCTTGTTTTATTCTCTTTACAGGAAAATTACCTCCCAGGTAATTAGGGGCCTTTAGATATTTTATCTAGGCCCTTTTAGCTCGGCTGGACAGTACCTATATTTTCAGTCACTGTTTGATTTTTAGAAAATTAAATAAATATCAGAAAAATCCCAAAAATTCACCAAAAACATTAAAAATTATAAAACACATAAAAACATTTTTGTTAGAATTTTTGGTTGATTTTTAGTGTATTTAATAATTTGTTGAAGTGTGTAGTTCCTTAGCTTTTATTATTTTCTTAATATATTAAAAATCCAAAAAAAATATAAAATCATTAAAAACCACCAAAAATATTTTCTTCTTTTATTTTATTTCTTATTTGACTACTTCGTAGGCCGCAAGGCCAACCCGTGCTCCTTGTGTTCGACCCTGGTCGCTATACCAGGTTAAATAAATAGCAAGACCGCTATTTCGTATTTTGATTGATTTTTATCTCTCTTGGTGGTCTATTTTTCTTGATTGAGCCTAGCTGAGTGATTGAGGTCGCAACGACCGATTAGCTCCTTTACCTTAGTCGCTCGGTTTTGGGCTCATCAATGAATCTCTTCGATTCGACGTCAAACGCTTCAAACCCAGGCTCGATTCGACGCCTGCTGTCACTAGGGATACGAAGGGCTAGGGGTTTGAGGGTAGAAATGACGGAAGAAGGATTAAAAATTGAATCGAAGTTGGGGGTCTCCTTTTGAAGGGTTGACGGGCGAGGCTTCAAGATCGATGGTGGCAGCGAGGTGCAGCGACCCACAGCCCAAGGAGAGCTGAGGGCGTGAATCGTGGGTTGACGGGCCACAAAAGTCGTAGAGACCAGATCATGAAATGAGATACGATGTGTCCAGGAAAATCCTCGAAGGAGGACAAAAAATCACACCTGACGCCCTGGCAGACCTCTCTCAGAGAGTTGACCGAGGTCAACCAACGATGGAAGCTGGTTGGTCCACGTGGACCAATCAGAAAAATCGTTGAAAAAAACGTTTGAAAATTCGATAAAAAATAGAGAATGAATTTATTGATTTTTGGATAAAAAATAAAAAATATTTATTTTTTAATGTAGTATTTTATTCTGATTTTTAATTATTTTTATGAGGTTTATTTTTATAAGTTACTTATTATAGCCTATATATAGGTATAATGTCTACATGTGTTGTTCTTTTATTTTTATTTTGTGTATTTTAAATTCTATTATTTTTATTTAGTATTTTCTAAAATTATAAAATATTTTTATATACACAAATATATTTTTATTTTTTTTCTGAGATGTTTTGTATATTTAATAAAATATAAATAGGTATTGTGTAGGTATGGGTATAGGTAATATACATATGTATCAAATATGTAAGTATTTTATTTTAAGTTCTATTTAGGTTTTTATTCCAATTTTAATGTACATAATTATTATAAGTAATATTTACAAGATTATAAAAATATAAAAATACAAAAATAATGAATAAATAATAAATTGAATATTTTAATCAGTACAGCTATACAATAGGGGTCCAAAACTCAACTTTCAAACCGTAGCTCCGCCAAATGCGAAACCACTGCCATTAAATAGCTTATTTCATTCTATATACAATTAAAGGTGAGTTTGATGCATTTTGAGTTGTCATTTGTGATATACGGGTCTGGGATTTTGGAATTTTGGATTTTTATTCAGACCATAACTTTTTATCTGTGTATTATTTTTCAGTGAAATCAATTTGGTATTTTTCTTTATAAAATTATCTACAACTTTCATGTACAAAGTTTCTTTATTTGATGTATAAAAAGTGGAACCAAAAATAGGTCTCAAAATGAATAAAGAATGAATAAAAGGTATAGGTATGTATTGGTATTTTTGGCCCTTATCTCCCCCTACTTTATTCCTTGTCGACCTAGTCATCGAGATGCCTAGTTCTCGGGGTTTCGGGTCATAAAATATTTACAATATTTTATTCTTTTTCTTTTCTTTTCTTTATTCTATAATTTTGGCTTTAAAAACCGCATTTTATACAATATTTACACACATATACATGAATGCTAAAATGCATGAATTAAGCATATTTACATGCATTTACTAGGGTTTTTAAGGCCAAAATGATAGAATAAAGATGATGAAATGTGGATTCATCAATGATATAACGATAGATATGATATCAATCGCTAATTTCAAGCATAATAATTACTTTTGCAATGAATAATTGTGTAGTTATATATTTAACAAAGATTGATTTAATGATGATTTAAAAAAAATCCCCATAGCTCAATTTTGTTGTAGTGGGGTAGGAGATATTTGTTTTAATCTCAATTGTCTCCTAAAGTTCAAGCAATTGAATCGGTGTCGTTCCTGACATTTCATGAACCCTAGACGAAAAAAATGAATCCTTATACAAAAGCATGAAAGAAGCACGCATTCTCGATAAATGGTACGGGGGAAAGTAAGGGCAATGTGATGATAAATGGAGCATCTCATAGGTTCTATTAATAATCAAATGGCAATAATAACAATAATAAAAACTAATAATAACAATAATAAAAACTGTCGGATTTAGGTATGAGAGATTGAAACGTAAAAAGTTGCGACGGATTTGTCTTTAGGCAAATGGGTAGAAGGATAAGATTGGGATGATAGTGGTTCCGAGATTGAAAACATAAAAGTTGTGATGGCTTTATCTTTACAAATTATGTACATTAAATATAATTAATATCATTAGCTAATATATATTATTCTATGATTTATATAAAAGAAGATATTTCATATACTAAAGATTGGATCACATGTAAAGTAAAGTTGATTGTCAAACATACATTATGTTATCCGTGGGCTCTACATTATTCTAGCATAAAAATTATTTATAGTTAAGATTCGTGCTAATTTTTGTCAGTTCATCCTGCGTTAGAAAATTTCCTTTTCAAACCAAAGGAAGAAGGGATTAATTTCTTGGATGAAATTTGTTTTTGAGACTCTAGCCAGCATTTAATATCCACATATTCAACCGATTCTTAAGCTCCTATCTCCTTAGAAAAAGGATCATTGATTCCAATGGAACACCTTATCTAAAAAATAATGCCGCACCCACGCATATACGAAAGCTTTTCCTTATTAAACACTTCATCAATTTGCTGTGAACATTTAGCATAACAAAAGACAGACACGATAGATACCTTATTAACTCACAACCCTAAAAATATCACACATATATAAGTACAGCATGAGAGCTCCTTGCCATTTCCTCCATCTCTTAAACCCTAATTAGGCACCCTGCAGTTCCTCCTGATCTCCCCACTGCTTCCGGTCAGCGGATTGATATTGCTCATCTTCGTCATCGCCGCTCTGAAGTCCGCAGTAAACGCGGCGCCGTTGGTGCTGTACCTCCTCACGAGGGCGTCCTGCGAGCCGCCGTTGAAGAGCTCCTGATCGGAGTGCAGCAGACCTCTCCTCGCCACGAGATCCTTGAAGTATTGGTTATCAAACCTCGTGGGGGAGGAGTCGAGCGGAGCGAGGATCGTATCGCCACCGGATAAGGGGCAATCTCCCTTGCGTGCGGCGGCGAAGGCCGGGTTGATATTGGTGTCGTTGTAGATGTGTGCACGGAAGGCCCTGCATTGGGCCTGGCCTATGGTGTGGGCGCCGGAGAGGGCGGTCATGTCTGTGGCACTGAGGCCCTTGGCGGCGAAGCTCGAGATGAGCTGCGGGAGATCGAAGAAAGGCGGGGGCAGTTGACCATTGACGTCGGCCGCGCTCGCAGACGTCGCATCCCGCCGGCCGAGGCCCAGTGACCAGCGGGGTCCGCCGACCTGCTCGTACGTCAAAGACGACCCATCATGGCAGATAATTAATTAGGATTAAATTTTATTTATTATATAAAGATAAAGATTGATTAACGTCCAATGCGACTGGAATTTCTGCATATCCCGGTAATTTCAGTTTATGTATCAAAGATATAAGCGCCCTTCTTCTTTATGTTCGGGTCTATACGATGAACAGCTTCCTTATAAACTATGGAGAGCAAATCGTGTAACTGGAATTTCGTAATCGAAATCGCAAAAGGAAAAAAATGGATTACAGCAGGTCTGCTGTAATCCCAGTTACAGCAAACGATCTGTTCTCATAAACTATGTAGGATTAAGGGAGTGGATTCTCTGATGCAGTGCTGTACAGAGAACTACAGCATTATGTAGGATTAAGCTATGTGGTGCGGTACAGCACTACAGCAGACAGATCCAGACGCTAAGATTAAATGGACTTACCGCGGCTACGCCCTCAAGAGTAGCGAGTGCCAAGATGTCCGCGCATGATACGGTTCCTCTACACGCAGCTTCCACGCGAGTCTTGATGATCACTTCAAACCGTCTCAGCCCTTGGTTCGGGACGGCACCCTTCTCCCCTCCGTCCAGAAGGATAGAGGCATCGCAACCCTGAATATTATCAGATTTAATTTATTTAATTAGTCAATTAATTACACAATAGAATGTTAAATTTCGCAACAAATAAAGTACTTATTCCTCTTTTACTTGCTCGAAATTTAGCCACGATTAGATTAAAATTTTGATATTTTTTCAACAACATATACTACAACAAAATTGAGCTATAGTGACATTTTTTTCAAAATCCGTCATTAAATTAGCATTTGATAAGCATATAACGAAAATATTATCAATTGTGAAATATTTTTTATATGTGAACTTGAACGATTATCATATTCGTCACAATATCATTAGTGATGATTCATATAATGACGCTTATTCTCAAAATTTTAACTAATCATCGTTAATTTTTTAAATTCAAAATTTAGCAATCATTAGTTAAAATTTTGAAAAAATAGCAACGTACACTACAAGAAAAACGAGTTGATCACAGACGTGACTGCAGAACTTGTGGTCAGGTAATTGTGTGACCACTAGTTTCTCGTAGGTACAATTCTGTGGCTAAAGTATTCAAAGATGTAAGGATGACATTCATGCAAGAATTGTAGCCACGACAACTTATGTGATTTTGTAGTGGTCATGTCATATTCGTGGTTAGAGAACTCTCGCGACGAGATTTGTAGCTATGGCTACATGCCACGAAGTATTTTGGCCTGAGCCCAATTATGTAGCCACAAGCCCCACATCCGTCGGCATAGTTCTGTGGGCACAACTTGTTTTCCTTGTAGTGGTATGCATGTCGTTATATATACCGTCACTAACGGTATAGTGACAGATATAATAGTCATCACTAAATTCAAGTATAAAAATCATTTCTCAGTGAAGAATATCGTCGTTAAATATCTAACAACGACAGATTTAATGACAGATTTTGAAATATAGCTCAAATTTATTGTAATGAGATAAGTGTTGTTACATGGATCATTGTTAATGATACTGCAACGGATGACATTCATCGCTAATTTCAAGTATAAAAAATAATTTCGCAGAAAATAAAATTATTGGTATATACGATATAGTGACGGTCTTTTAGAAAAAGGACACTATAGACCCAATGTTTTACTTATCCCAATGTTTTACTTACTGTTTTACTAGTGTTCCCTGGATTTTAATCGAGGCTTTTTAATTACCTGACATACATGTATGAATACGAGCTAGGTTACCAAAACCATATATACCTTGACAAAGCAGTCGTGGAAGAAGATGCGGAGGATCGAAGCGGCGGTCCGGCGGTCTTCTGCGACAGCCTGGGTCATCACATTACGCACGATGTCTTGAAGCCTAGGGCAAGTTTTCGCGTAGAAGTTCGGAGAGAGCTGGCAATTGACAGCGCTGCAAGCGAGCGTAAGGAAGAAGGCGAGCGCGAGGATGCGACCGGAGAATGCCATGGCAGGGAGGAGGGAGGTGTATACAGGTTGGTATTAATGTAGGTGTTTGTGTAAGGATTGATGGAAGCTGTTGATCATTGGCATTCCTTATATAGACGTGGAGGGTTAGAACTTCGCATATGCATGGATAATGATACACGTCTCGTGGGAGCTGCTTCTGCTTCCAATTCCAGCTCAGATGATTGATGCTTTCCGCGTGGTTTGTTGTGGATTATTTCAACCTTCTGACTTTGAACCATGCAGCTTTCTTGCTTGGCATAAAAGTCTTGATTCGTTAGGGCTTTTTTACTAATATATATACATCATTACAACAAATTTTACATACAAGCAACAGCGAATAATTTAAATAATTAGTACCATATATTCTGATGTTTAACGTATAACATCGAATATTATCCATTTTAATAATATATTGTCCTCTTGTAATTCAAAATGAATAAAGTTTCAAATAACGATAATTCTCCCACTGCAACAAAATTGACCTTACATCATGAATAATTATTAAAAAGGTTTTTATCAATTGAGTCCTTCCGAGATATTGCAATATCAGTTATGCCTCTCTCTTTTTGGGAATATCAGTTGTATCCCGACATCTTACCATTTTGTGCACCTACGTTACTTTAGCCGTCAATAAGTTGAACTTAATCATGGTATTTTTTTTCAAACCATAGTGAGGTTAAGAGGGGCATAACTGTCTAAATACTTCCCCCACCCATCCTCCTCTTCCAACCCATCCTCCTCTTCCGACCCATCCTCCTCTACCACATGCCCTCCGACCTCCTCCTCTGTCATCCTCGTCGATGCACAAAACTCGGTCGCCTTCAGCTGCATATGGGGGTCGAGGTTTTCGTTGATGGGTCGGTTGTGTGCGTCGAGGGGTCCTTGTGGCTTCGATGTCGAGGGGGTGTTGTTGTGGGGTGATGGTTGTGGTGAGGAGGGGGCGGAGGAGGAAGAGGAGCATAGGAGGAGGGGCAGAAGAATAGGAGGAGGTGGAGGAGGAGGAGCAAAGGACGGTGGAGTTGGGGGTGGAGGAGGAGGAGGAGGAGTGGGCATTGGAGGAGTTGGCGGAGGAGGAGGAGGGGGAGACGGAGGAGGAGGGGGAGAGGAAGGGAAGGAGGAGGTTGGCATGAAGGAGGAGGGGGGAGGAAAGGACGGAGGAGGCTAGGGCAGAGGAGGAGCATGAGGTGGTGGAGTAGCAGGGGCAGCGGAGTAGGAATGGACACTGGAGGAGGGGGAGACAAAGATGGAGGCTGGGCGAAGGAATGGGGGAGGGGGAGTAAGGAGAGTTGGAGGAGGAGTGGGAGGAGGAGGAGGAGGAGGAGGAGGAAGAAGGGGAAGAGGAGGTTGGGAAGGAGGAGGAGGAGGAGGAGGCTGGGGTGGGGATGAATTGTCCTTTTGTCCTCAAAGTTAACTTCTGTTTGCATTGGGGATGGACGACAACTAACTCGAGAGACACAAGTGATAGAATGAAAAAAGTCGGTGCATAATTGATATTCTCAAAAATGGAGGGGTATAATTGATATTGCAATATCTCAGAGGGGCACAAGCGATAAAAACTCTCTATATATAAGAACAATTATTTATTAACTTTTTATTCTAATCCTTACTAAATGAGCAACGATGAATACCAATTTTAACAAAAAAGTCAACGGACACTCCAACAAAACTGACCCAAGCCAACATATGCTTTAATATTCGTTGTTATACCTGCCTTAGTTAAATACAAAACAATGGATATTATTTGTTGCTTCATTCTTTAAATTCGCAGTGAATATCATATTCATTGTTATATTTCTTGCAATAACAACATTATTCATTGATATTTTTTCTAATTATTGTTAAATTTAGCATTGATTAATATAAATTTTGACGAATAAGTCAACGAAAAAATCGTCATTTTATGAACGTTTAACAATAATGGATATGTTATGTGTTGCTAATCAGAAGAACAAAAGATAACTTAGCAACGAGTAATATCTGTATTGACTGTTGTTTAACTTTAGCAATTATTACAAAAAAAATTGTAACAAAAAATGAATAATTGTTGCCTCTGGTACGATATAACACCAAAAATTACATTGGTTACGAATATCATTAATTTTAACAACAAACATTATGCAAGTTGAGCAACACCCACATAGAACCCATTTGCTTTTACTTCCTTTTCACCTTGGTCAAAAGAGTTACGGGGAATCTTGAGAAATTTCCAATATAATACTTATATATGGATTAAATGGAGCTGCCCCTAGGAATAGCTAACTTAGCTCCCTCGTCTCATTTTCTCTATATTTTTTTATTTTTTTGAAAAAAAATCATGTAAATTCATTATTATATCCTTATATTATGTCATTCAAGTTTCGTGAGACACAGAGACTCATACTGCATCCATCCAGACATGATCGATTTAAAAAATCCTACGACCGTTAAAAAAAATGACTGTCTGGATATAGGCCGTAGGAGTCTCTGTTTCTCACAAAACTTGAATGACATAATATAGAGATATAGTGATGAATGTTCATGATTTTATTTTTCAAAAAAAAATAAAAAATATGAGGAAAATGGGGTGTGGTGAGCTAAGTTAGCTACCCCCATGGGCCAGCTCATTTTTCCCTATAGGGTAAAATGAGGTTGCTTCTAGGAGAGCTAACTTGGCTCATTCACCCCATTTTTTTTATTTTTTTAAATACTGTCGTGAATTTTCATAACTATATCCTTATATTATGTCATTCAAGTTTCGTGAGAAACCTGGACTCCTATATAGGCCTCCATCCAGACGAGGTCGATTTCAACAATTCTGCTACCGTTAAAAATGATTGTCTTGATGGAGATCGTAGGAATCTCTCTTTCACACGAAACTTGAATGGCATAGTATAGAGATATATGTGGAATATAATTGTACCATTTTAATATGGTGCCTTTTCAACTTAATACAAAGGAGTTGGTAGGGGACGTTGATTGTTGTTGCTGAGATTGCGTCTCCCATGCATGCTAAAAGAGACAAACATGAATCACTTCTATCTCAATCTTTGACCTGTGATATGTCAACTATGTTAGATATACGTATGGATATAGCTCATGTCCCTCTCACCCAGACCAAGTTGTATTTGTCAACTCAATCACACATATTATATATTTGTAATTTGTAATTTACTTACTTAGATGCACACGCGGAGCAGCTCATGAAAAATCAACGTTTATTCGTGCAGATTAAATTAATACAAACGTGAGCTACAAGGTACTCACCGGACGCTTTCTACAATCATTGACTATTTCTTCTTCTTCTTTCCTTTAGCTACAAGTCATCCTATAATAACAGTAGTTAATGCTTACCATGATGTAATTGAGTCGAGAGCCTTCGTTGCAACAAAATAGGCATACAGTGATGCTTTCTTAAAAATCCATCATTATATTTTCTAGTGTTAAATATATATCGATGATATTATTCATTTGGAAATTAAATTCTGTATTTAAAAATTAACGACGAATGTCATATAGGTTACTATGTCATTAGTGACGGTGCTTATAACAATACTTCACTGATGCTACTTTACAGAATGTTTGCTAATCATCATTGATTTTTTAGATCAAAATTGGGTGTGGTTAAACTTAGGATCACCCTCAGCATGAGTGCAACTTCATGTCACAAATTCTTCGATCAAGGTATCATATATTGTGAAGGTTTCCGTACTACAGCAAATGATTTCTGATGACTACGAGTATATGGTTAGTCGTAAGAGGATATGAGATGCTAGGAAAAAAGGAATAGAGACAGTATATGTTGACTAGGACGAATAGTACAATGAATTGCCTTATTTATTTCAGGCATTGGAGACATATATCCATGATACCATTACAGATCTTCACAACGATCCAGTCGGTGGGAAGAAAGTCTTCAAGTTGCAACCTGTGGAGACATTATAGACCTGATATCAGTGTTGATGGGACTCATATGTATGAGAGATACAAAGCAAAAAAGGCACTCACAAATGTCCTGAGGAGCAATGTAGCAACACCGATGGGACTCAATGAAGAGGGGGTTGCATAACATACTATATTAGAGAGAGGACGAGGGAGAAGACATGGACAAGGATGGAGGAAAGAGTTGGAGCAGGCTAATGGCAGACCCAAGCGGAGGTCTCGGGGGACTATGCAAAGCAGTGATGAATACCCATTCATCACTCTTTATTCTTTTATTTTAGCTACAAAATATTTGCCAAACACATGTAAATATATGTAAATAATAATAATTATCAAAAAGCATGCATTGTGTAAAAATAAATAATTAGCATGTTTTTGTGCATAAATAAAAGAATAAAGAGATAAAAGAAAAAGAGGGAGATATTTAGAATAAGTATTGAGCGACCTAATCCCAAGGGAGGGCTCATGGGCCTGACCGCATAAAAACCCAAGTAGAGAGAGATAAGGAAGCTCATGTGTGTAAATATACATATATATAAATAAAAATATTTTCCTCTAAATAAAAATAAAATTGGGTGTGTATTTATATGTATATATTTGTAAATACTAAATTAAAATAAAAATGGAAAAATAAAAATAAAAATAAAAATCCTTTCATCACTGTATAGACATCATGTACATAGAGCCACTTATATATTTATTTATCCCTATAAATAAATAAATTAAAATCTCATAAAAATTGTACATATTCTATGCTTCATAATGTAAATAAATAAAATAAAAATCATAAAAACAAAAATAAAATAAAAAGGAATAAAAATAAAATCAATTTCCTATATTGTATATATACCATGTATATAAATGTACATAACTATTTATTTAACCCTTGTAGATAATCAATAAAAATAAAATAAAAATATACTTTTATTACAAATTTTATAATATAAATAAATAAAATATAAAATTGGAATAAAATGTACAAAAATAAATAATTAAAAATCAAAAATCAAAAATCAAAAATATACAGTGTATATACCTATGTGTAATATACTATATTGTAAATACCTAATTTTTATTTCGAAAAATAAATAAAATTCACCAAAAATTAATTTAAAATAAAAGAAACATTTTTTATGTTTTGAGTTTTTCGAAATTCGACCTATTTCTATTTATTATTGAATTTACAAATTTGAATAATTGGAGGGCTCTGATTGGTCCACGGGGGATGTTGACCCCCGGTCAACTCTCCCCCCAGGACCACCAGAGCCGGGTTTGACTCACCCGACCCGATTTCTCCGACTTTTCCTCGCTCAACCCGATCGCCAATCACCTAAACCGCGGGCTCTATTCCTTCATTGCAGATCCGAGACCCATGCCCGGAGGTTAGCATCGGGGTCCGAGCTCCGATAAGCTCGCCTGACCATACTTTGGCCAGACCCCTAGCCATACTTAACCTCAGCTCCGCCGCACATTTCACCCATCTCTGGTCCTCCCCCTCTATACCAAGGAACTCCTCCACCTCGCCTGAGTGACAGCCGAGCGAGAGGGAGTGGAAGTGAGGCTCGGGCAGCCGGGAAACCTCTGATCCGGCGTTTCCACCGCCGTGCGCCGCCGCGAGCGCGCTCAGCCTCGATACTCGACGCCCCCTTGAGGCAATGACCCCTGGAGCTCCCCGAGCTCCAGCACAGTCGTATTCCTCCACCAGGTAGGTAGTTTAGCCAGTAGCTTAGCTTAGATTTCAGTTTTTAGTTTTAGGGTCTTGTAGCTCCGTCGCCTTCGCTCGCCGTTTCCGTCCAACCACTTGCCATTCCGACCACGCCACCACCTTTGCCATACTTCTCTCCACCTTCTTCACTCGGCCACCCAACCCTGACTCGCCCCGGAGCAGGGACTTCAGTCCTCCTCCTCTGCCGCTCGCCGGAGGACCTTCGCCCCGACGCATCTTCCACCCATTTCGCTCCTTACTGGGTTGAGGCAATTTGCCCTCGACCCGAGATTGCGTTTGTGCCCTTGTGCAAGTAGACGGACCCCATCTGGGAGGTCAAATCAGTTGGGCACCTGAGCTCCGAGCCCTCTCGTCGCCAGAGCATCTCCGACGTCTCCAGCCTCATTGGAGACCAGCAGCAGCTGCGGGAAATCATGGCGGAGCTACTCCGTACTTCAGACGCAGCAGAGGAGGACCACCGCACGCGTATCGGGCCGGCGAAGTTCGCCGGCCACCTGTTCTTCCTGGACCTTCCCCAGCCGTCCGTTCAGCCCTCCAGCTCCAGATTCGATCTCAGCCGTTGATTTGAGGAGCCACGCCACCGTCCGATCCTTTGGAGGTGCGATCAGGACCGCACGATCAGAGGAAGAGACACCAGTGACTCCAGACCGTTTGATCTCCACGTGTGATACCCACAAAAAGAACCTCAAGACCCGGGTGAAGGTAATGAAACAAGGGTCGTTGCGACCCGGATCTCAGAAGATGGGTATATCAAGAAAAATCAGACCGCGAAACGAATCGAATATCAAACAAAACAAAGCTAGCGGTCCTAGCTATGGGATTAACCTGGTATAGCTCCCAGGGTCGAACACAAGGAGCACGGGTTGGCCTAGGGCCTACGAAGTAGTAAAAAGAAAATAAAATCAAAGAAAAGTATTTTTTAGTGGTTTTTGATAATTTTTATATTTTTTTTTGGATTTTAGAATATGAAGAAAATAAAAGAAGGCAAATATAAACACACTTTGGCAATTTATTTAACACACCAAAAATCAAGCAAAAATTCAAGAAAAATGGTTTTTATGTTTTTTAGGTTTTTAAGTGTTTTTGGTGAATTTTTGATAATTTTCTAATGTATATTTTATTTTCTAAAAATCAAACAGTGTTAAAAAGCCTAGGTACTGTCCAGCAAGGCCTGAAACCCAAAAATAAAATATTTAAGGATCTCAGAAGGCCCTGGAGGTAATTTTCCTGTATTCTAGAGAAAATAAGGAAAATTTGGGCACCTAAAATATTGTTTTTGGATTTTTGGATTATTTATTATAATTTTTATGAGTTTTTAAGGGCTTTTAGATTTTTGGGGTTTTTACTTAATGCAAAATAGCCAAAATTGGCTAGAAAATCAAACAACACACAAGAAACAGTAACTAATTTTTTTAGAATTTTTGGGGGTGATTTTATATTTTTTTGGGATTTTTAAACCTAGACAGTAGCTAAAAAGAAGGTTTTTGAATTTTTAAAAATACTAAATAAAATCAAAAATGTCCTCAAAAATTCTCAAAAATCCTACAACATGGCAGGAGCCATGTGTCAAATTTTCATCGAATTTGGAGGTGGTTTGATATTTATTCAAAAATCAAAAAGGGGGCACTGTGCACAGGGACTCAAGTGCAAATACCCGAAACTCTGGGGGCCAAGGTGCAAAAATCCCAGCTAAACACGCGCGTGGCGCGTGCCTGGGGCACTCAGGGGCCTTTTGGTAATAAAAACCAACTCCTGGGACCTTTTGGTAACTCGTACCAAAAAGTCCAAGGGTACGGTTGCAATTTACCCACTAAAATCCGCACATGTAGAAATAAAAGGCTCACAGGGGTATAGATGCAATTACCAAAAAGTATTCATTCATTCAAGAACCCATCAGAACTACAGGATAAAAGATGTAAATAGCCCAACTAAACACGTGACGAAGCACGTGGACTCACATACACAGGGGCATACATGCAAATACAAACAAGCACCAGGTCCAGAATGCAATTTACCATACGTAAATAAAACTACTAAAGTATTTACAGGACTAGAAATAAAAGACGCAAACTACGAGGGGGCCTAAGTAAATTACCCCTTTATTCGTCGACGGCTGGATAGGCGCCACGTAGGTGATCGGACGGCTCAGAATGGGTGGCGCTTCTCTTCTCTTCCGCACGTGGCCGATCGACGGTGCAGAGGGGGCCACGTGGATGATCCAACGGGTCAGGTGCTGTGGGTTCCCTCTCTCTGATCTGACGGTCCGGATGGCTCCTCTGGATGATCGGATGGATGCTGCTCCTCAGTGAACGGACGGACACGATCAAAACTGGAGCGGAGGGGCCATCGGACGGTGCTGGAGGATGGTGGAAGAACACTCAGCCGGCGAGCTTCGCCGGCCTCGTGTGCGTGCTAGGCTCCTCCTCAGCTGCCTCCAAGTATCGGAGAAGATCGGCGGTGAAGTCCCGCAGCTGCTGAAGACCTCAGATGACCCGGCCGAGCCCTGGAGGGGCTCCGGCGAGGTCGGCGGCGCGGAGCTCTTGGCCTGAATGTGAGGGGGCCTCAGATGGCTCCCTCTTGACCTGCAAAGCGAACCAAAAGCTTCGCGGGTCGAGGGCAAAGTGCCTCGACCCGAAGAAGCGGCGTGAGGGTGAACAAGGGATCGGGGCGAACGAGCTCCGGCGAACGGAGGATGGTGGAACTCGACTCCCAGCTCCGGGGCGAGCTGGGTTGGATGAATGGGCGAAGAACGTGCGTGAGGGAGTGGCGAAGGTGATAGTGTGCTCCGATGATCGAGATAGTACGCGATATGGCCGGAATCAGAGGAACACGTCGGAGAGTCGATTTGGGCGAAACTACAAATTAAACGAAATGGGCGAGCTAAAAGGCTACCTGGGTGGAGCGAAAGACTGGGATGGAGCTTGGCTAGCTCCTGGTCGTCGCCTCGAAGGGCGTCAAGGCCTGAGGCTCGAGCTCCGGTCGTATGGTGAAGCACGGCGGCGCGAAGCAGCCGGATCGATGGTCGGCCACCTCCTCCTCGCTGCAACAGGTACAATCGCGAGCTGTCACCTCGGTGATTGCTCTGGAGGTCACGGGAGTGAGAATGGGGAGCCAAAGATGCGAGTGGAGTGCGGCGGAGCTCGGCTTTTATGTGGGTGCAGGTCCGGGAAGAGGAGCTCGGGTCCGGCTCGATGGAGCACGGATCCCTAGGATCGTTGTCGGGCGAGATTCCCGGATACCTGGGGAGTAATTAGGACCAAGGATTAGGCTAAATGGAGGTCGGATCTGGTTAGAATAAATGGGAGAAGATGGGTCCGCGAACCAGATCCGGCTCTGGTGGTCCTGGGGGATATGTTGACCAGGGGTCAACAATCCCCCGTGGACCAATCAGAGCCCGCCAAGGCCTGAGTTTTTATTTGATTTTTTTGGGCCTTTAAATGGCCGAATTTTCAAAAACTTAAAACACAAAATATTTTTATTTTATTTTTTTCTATTTTTTTGTAATTTTTAATTAATTTTTGGAAATAAAAATAAGGTATATACAATATAGGTCTATACATAGGTATATATACAATATATGATTTTTAATTTTTGATTTTTAATTAGTTATTTTTATGCATTTTTATTCCCATTTCATATTTTATTTATTTATAGGATAAAATGAGGAATAAAAAGCTATTTTTATTTTATTTTTATTAATTATCTACATAGGTGAAACAAATAGATATATACATTTATATACATGGTATATGTACAATATGTCTTTGTATTTTAATTTTGTAATTTTTATTTGATTTTTGTTTTAATTCTTTTTATTTATTTTATGTACAATGGTGATGAATACCCATTCATCACTCTTTATTCTTCTATTTTAGCTACAAAAACCTTTGCAAATACATGTAGATATGTGTAAATACAAATAATTACCAAAAGCATGCATGGTGTAAAAAACCTATAATTAGCATGTTTTTGTGCACAAAATAAAAGAATAAAGAGCAAAAAGAAAAAGAGGGAAATATTTAGAATAAATATTGAGCAACCTAACCCAAGGGAGGGCTCAGCATGGGCCTGACCGCATAAAAGCCAAAGTAGAGGGAGATAGGAGCTCATGTGTATATACTTCTGTAAATACATAAAATTATATTTTCCTCACCCAAAAATATGTTTGTCCATATTGTGTGTATATTTAGAAACTATTAAAAACAAAATAAAAAGATGAAAAGCAAAAAGATCAAAAATACCCTTCCTTCACCATGTACATAAACCACACCAATGTATTTATTTAACCCTATAGATAAATAAAAGTATTTTCTAAACTTTTTGTAAATATTCTATGTTACATATTGTAAATACATAAAATAACAAGAAACAAAACAAAAATCAAATAAAAATTACAAAATTAAAAATACAAAAATACATTGTATAAATACCATGTATATAAATATATACAACTATTTATTTCACCCTTGTGTATAAATAATTAAAATAAAATAAAAATACCATTTTATTCCATATTTTATGATGTAAATAAATAAAATACAAAATGAGCATAAAAATACATAAAAATAACAAATAAAAAAATCAAAAATAAAAATCCATATAGTGTACATATACCTATATATATAGCTACCCTATTTTTATTTCCAAAAATTAATTAAAAATCACCAAAAAAATAGAAAAAAAATAAAAGAAAAATATTTTATGTTTTGAGTTTTCTTTAATTCGGCCTATTTCTACCCTAAAATAAATAAACAAAAATCGAGTAAACGTGGCAGCTCCTGATTGGTCCACGGGGGATTGTTGACCCCGGTCAACTCCCCCGCGGACTCCTTCCTTTTCTGGAAGATGCGTGCCGCCCCGCCTTCGCCGATTTTTCCACGCATCTCCAGGCTGTCTCCCACGCGAACCCCATGCCCGGATTCTTCGCCGATCATCCCTCATCCTCGCCCGATCTTTCGCCACAAAATCCACGCCTTCCATCGCTGTCTCCACTCAACCCTAATCGCACCTGTCACCATATATATCCCGACCTCCGCCGCCTCCGCGCCTCATCTTTGGCTATCCACTCTCTCTCCAGTGAGCTCCATCGAGACGAGCAAGGTGACAGCTTGCCCCAGCCGGTGTTGCAGCGAGGAAGAGGAGCAGGACCATCGATCCGGCCGCGTTTCGCCGCCGTGCTCCGACCACCATCTGGAGCTTGAGCCTCGGGAGGAGACGGCCCTTGAGGCAAGGACCAGGAGCAAGAGCAGCTCCAGCATAGTCTACTGCAGCCACCAGGTAACCTTAGCTCCTTCTAGTTTCATCTAATTTAGGATTACCCCCAAATCGCCCCATCGCTGTGTTTCGTTGATTCCGGCTATCCCGATCAATCTTTCGATCATCGGAGCATTCCATCATCTCCGCCATCTCCCCGCGCACCTTCTACGCCCGCTCATTCAACCCAGCTCGCCCCGGAGCTGGGAGTCGAGCTCCACCGTCTCCGCCTCGCCGGAGCTCGTTCGCCCCACAGCACAGACCATCTTCACCCCGCTTTCTTGGGTCGAGGCATTTTGCCCTCGACCCGCGAAGCTTCTTGTCTACTTTGCAGGTCCAAAGGGGGTGTCTGAGCCTCCTTTACAGTTCAGACCGGAGCTTCGCGCCGCTAGGCCTCGCCGGAGCCCCCCCAAGGCTCAGCTGGGACATCGGCCATCGTCATCAGCTGCGGGGCTGCACCAGGAGCGTGTTCGGATCATTTGCAGCAGCTGAGGAGGACCGGAGCACACGCAGGACGTCGGCGAAGTTCGCCGGCGTCGAGTTCTTCCTCCATCTTCCAGAGCCGTCCGATGCACCCTCTGCTCCAGTTCTAATCCTAGCCGTTCATCTGTGGAGGAGCAGCGTCCATTCGATCATCCGGAGGAGCCATCTGGACCGTCAGAGCCGAGAGAGAGGGACTCCATTCACAAGAGCCACTCGATCGTCCACGTGTCCCTCTCTCGACCGTCGATCGAGCCGAAGGGATGAAGAGAGGAGTCGCGCCGCCATCCCAGCCGTTCGATCACCACGTGGCGCCTATCCGACCGTCGGCTAATAAAGGGGTAAATATCGTAGGGCCCCCTCTTAGTTTGTTAGTTCCTGTTTAGTCCTGTAAATATTTTTAGAAACTTTTCACTTAGGGTTATTTGCAGTATGGACCTCGTGCTTTATTTTAATTGCATGTATGCCCCTGTGTGTGTGTGACCACGTGCTTCGTCACGTGTGTATCTGGGCATTTTACACATCTTGTCCTGTAGATCTGGAGTGTTAATGAATGCATGAATCTTTTTGTGTAATTGCAATTATACCCCTGTGAGCCTTGTTTATGCGCATGTGCGGATTTTAGTGGTGTTTTTGCATCCATGTCCCTGGGCTTTTGATACGAGTTATCAAACGCCCCTGAGACTTGGTTTTTATTACAAATTGGTCCCTGTGTGCCCCAGCCACGCGCCACGCGCGTGACTTGCTGGGCATTTTGCACCAGAGACCCCAGATCTTCGGGTATTTGCACATTGGTCCTTGTGCATAGTGCCCTCTTCTTCATTTTTGAATAAATATCAACCCACCTCCAAATCTAATGAAATTTCGACACATGGCTCCTGCCATGGTGTAGTAATTTCTGTGATTTTTGAGGATATTTTTATTTTCATTTAGTATTTTTAAAAATTCAAAAACACTCTTTTTTAGTCACTGTCTAACTTTAAAAATACCAAAAAAATATAAAAACTCCACCAAAAATTCTAAAAAAATTAGATACTGTAGTTTACTTGTTGTTTGATTTTCTAGCCAATTTTGGCTATTTTTCATCACTTAAAAGCCCTAAAAATTGAAAAACCCCTAAAAACTCATAAAAATTATGATAAATAAATTAAAAACCCAAAAATAATAATTAGGGTGCCTAAATTTTCCTTATTCTTCATAGTTTACAGGAAAATTACCTCCAAGGTTGATTGAAACTCTTAAATATTTTATTTTTGAGTTTCTAACCTTGCTGGACAGTACCTCTTCTTTGTTGCATTGTTTGATTTTTAGTAAATAATTTACCCATTAGAAAAATTCCAAAAACTCACTAAAAACAGTAAAAAACCTAAAAAACCTAAAAACCAATTTTCTGGAATTTTTGCAATATTTTTGGAGTGTTTAATAAATTGTTGAAGTTGTCTTACTTTTGTTTTCTTTTACTTTCTTAATCATTTAAAAAAATCTAAAAAAATGTAAAAACAAATAAAAACCACTAAAAAAGATTCCCTCGGATTTCTGACTACATCGTAGGCTATTTAGCCAATCTGTGCTCCTTGTGTTCGACCCTGGGAGCTATACCAGGTTAATCACATAGCTAGACCGCTCCATCTTGTTTTGATTGATTTTATCTCTGTGAGTGGTTGATTTTTCTTGATACACGCATTCGAGTGACTGAGGTCGCAACGACCTCATTTCATACCTTTACCTCAGTCGTTCGGAATTTTGCGTTGTCAGAATGGCGCCGTTGCCGGGGAGCACGGCTTTGTAGTCATTTTTCCATATTGTCTCACTCTATATTATTATTGTTTTCTGACCTTCTCTCTTTGATTTTTGTGCGAGGTACTGCTTGGACGACTTGGAGCTTACTATTCAGAGGACCCGCGCAGGAGGAAGAGAGAGAGGAGAAGAAATTTTCTATTTAGAGAGAGAGAGAGAACAATGTTTGTTGTAATAACTTAGACTTAGAACTGTGGACATTTGTAACTTAGCGGGTCTGTTTCGCCGAGCACCGGTGTGCTCGGGGGACCCATTTGGATTTTCGCGGCTTTTTCTGCGGTTTTTATAGCTAGCTGCTTTTTCCGGTGTTTACGCGGTGTTTCTCGAGCCCCTAGATTTAGGAATTTCTCTTGCTTGTGACGTAAATTTCTAAGGCCCAATACCTAATAGAATATCTGTTCCTATAGAACGTAATTGGACCTTAATAAAATTCACTGAAAAAGTTAGTTTAATTGGATTTGAGACCACGTGCCGTGAGGAGTCACATACAGCGCTGGCAGGACCCGTTGTGGCGGGCACCGAGTGACTCCCAATATCGGACTCCGGACTCGATTCGGTTAGCTAACTATTGTTCTTCACGACCAATAGAAGTTGCTTGTCTAAGGCCGATTTTTCCCGTTGCATCATTTAGGTAGTTTTATTTCTGTCTTTAAATTCTGCGCGGATCACTTGCATGTAGAGTGCTGGAGACAAGGTACGCATTTCTTTCTCTGCATGCATCATTGATTTCTTCGCGCATCGGCTTTTTCGTCTTCTCCCTCTGTTTTTGGCTTAATCATCAGGAGAATCGGAAAAACCGTTAGGCCGCTTGTATTTATTTTGAAAAAAAAAATTAAAAAGAAAAACAAAAAAATTGGGATTGGATAACATTATTGACCCTAAAAGACACTCACATTAAAAATTTGTCTTGGGGAGAGCAACCCCCTCCTTGTATGGTTTGGATGCGCGAGAGAGTGACCCGCACCCTAGGTAGAACCCTCCGGTATTATTTCTAGCTGACTACCGACTCTTCCGTGCGGGCCAGTCGGTTGAAGTAGCATCGGGTATCCTAACAGGTCACGTAAGCGCTCTGATATTTTGTGTGTTCACCAAATAAAATTGACAAGATAAATTGACCGAGCTTTCACGGTCTTCAGATTGTGTTGCGTTGGTGAACCGGGGGTTTGCTTTGCGATCATATTTTCTCCAGATCCCATCCGCCCAACTCGCCAAGATCACGATGATGGGTAGACAATCTCTTAGGCAGCCTCTGGCTGCACCGCTTTCAGGCGCGTCTACTCCATCATCTAGGTTGGCCCGTGAGAGTCAAGACCAGCCCTCCGGGCCCGAGTACGATTCCACCCTGTTCCCCCTCGACCCCCTTTCTTTTGCCACTGAGAGACATGAGCCCGAGGAAAGACGAATTGATTTGACAGAACCTGAGTTGGGCTCATCTGATTTTGCAGATGTTGGTATGGCCGCCAGAGCAGACGATCACCCCGGAGGTCAGCAGGGAGAGCAGCATGTTGTATTTGACCAAGGGGCGATCAACTCCACCCTGATCGCATCATTAGAGACGGTTCAGCAGCAGTTACGCGATCAAGGGGCTTTTATGATCGAGATGAGAAGGGAGATGGAGCGACTCCGAAGAGAGCGAGACGAGCCGAGCGAGCCTGAGGACATTCCTGACGCTGATGCAGAAGCAGCAGCCGCAGCAGCAGCGGCTGCCGCAGCAGCAGCCGCCGCCGGAGCAGGACCACCGAGACCGATGCGGGAGTTACACAACCCCGGATCTACACTGATGCACCATTGGGTGGTGGTACCTGCTATCGTGGGGGATTTCAAGTTCCCTCCGAACACCCTGCAGATGCTTCCTCATTTTCACGGACTTGCCACTGAGGAACCCCATCTCCATCTCCAGGAGTTTTTGATGATCTGCAGCACTGTCCACGACCGTCATGTGGACCAAGATACGATTCGGATGATGGCCTTCCCTTTTTCACTGGCAGATAGAGCAGCCGCCTGGCTGAAACATTTAGGGAAGTTTGTCTACACCTGGGAGCAACTCCGCACCGAGTACTTGAACAAGTACTATCCACTCGGGCGGACGAATGCAGCGAGGGCCCTGATCAACAACTTCTCCATGCTCCCTAACGAGCAGTTTCACGAAGCATGGGAGAGGTTCAGAGAGCTTCTGGATAGATGCCCACACCACGACATTTCGAAGCCGAACCTAGTTCAAAGCTTCTTTAGTGGGATGACGCCAGAGCTTCAGGGTCTGGTGAATGCTTCTTGCGGCGGGTCCTACTTTGCCAAGGACCACAACCAAGTCTGGGCCATCTACGAAGAGATGGCAGAAAATTACATGGTGATGTCCCAGACTCGGTTGTACACACAGAGATCTCAGCAGCCGCCAGGACCCGTGCAGTATCAGCGGATAGCACGGGTTGATGCAGGTCCATCTAGTTCGTCCACAGTTACAGCCGCACAGGCAGAGTCGGCCGCTGCGGACATGGGGATTATCAGCGAGAAGTTGGACCGCATGGAAATAATAGAGAAGAAGCAGTGCCAGGGCATAACTCAGATGGAGCAAATGGCACAAACTCTGAGCGACATGAAGACCCAGCTCTTGTGTCTTCAGGAGGCACAGACGGCTCCTCAGCCCCGTCTTCTGTCGCGAGGCGATTCCGGTGGCAGCCGCAGCTCGTCCCAGCGCTCCAGCTCCTTGCAGCAGCCTAGACAAGTTCACCTTGTACAGGCGGAGCCGTACCAGCAGCAGCAGCCCTCTTGCCAGTCACCACCATCTCCAGACTTACAGATGGTGGTATATCAGCCGGATCAGCCTCTGGCAGCACTGCCGCCAGACTCCTTCGATGCTGAGCCGTTGATGGATGTCCACGAGATTTGGTATGACCGTCCTCAACCTGGAATCCGACGAGACCATCCCGGATTCAGGTGGGGGAATGGGGGAAACCAGTCCCAACAGCAGCCAGCCGGTCAGGGAGGGCAGTACTCCCAGCAGAGAGATCACCAGCAGCCCCCAGCATACCAACCACACCAGCCATCATCCTTCGTACCTCGTCCCTACCAGCAGCAGGGACAGAATTGGAGACGTGAGCAGCAGTCTCACCAGCAGCAGCATCATTCCTCTTACCCCTCTCAGCCGCAGCAGCACCAGGTCCAGCAGCCTCATTACCAGAGAGGCAACCCGTTGGGTTCCCATGAGAGCCCCGCCATGGATGATCTAGCCCGCCTCTTCACAGAGCAGCAGGCTACATTTAGACGGGAGATGGACGAGTTCCGCCAGGAGATGCGGGACCTGATGAGAGGGAAGGCCGCCATCCCTGCACAGATCGAGCCTAATCCGAATAGCTTGAAGAGGAAATCTGAGCAGGTAGTTCACACTGAGCCTACCACTCCTAGTAACTCATTTGATGATATGTCATCGGATATATTTGATGCTGATTTTGTTACACTTAGGAGCGGTAGAAGACCAGCAGGCGGCGCCTCATCTGAGCGACAACACGAGGAATCATCTAGAGCGCCAGGTGAGGAAGAGGAGAGCGGTACTGAAGCCGCACATCATGATGACGGTGGTACTGATGCCACCCGAGATGCTGATTCCACCGGCGGTACTGAGGTCGCCGTTTCACCACATCGAGGAGGTGGTACTGACGCCACCAGCAGAGCCGAGCCAGCCCGCGGTACTGAGGCCGCAAGACGTCTAGATGTAGAGCCAGCTAGAGGTGGTACTGAGGCCACCAACATCTATTCTGATAGAAATGTTATCTTTCCTCGCATAAATGTACCTCAGAACTTTAATTTGAATAAAGGAAAAGGTTTAGTTTCTTCTGATCCCACTGTGGTGAATGATGTTTGTGAGGATCCGGTCATCGAACCGTCTAGGCTTATTCCTAGTCCTTCATCTGAGAAGGACCCTGTGATCCCCTTTCCTAGAGCCCTTGAGTTGGGGAAGGGGAAGAAAAAAGAAAAAGATCCAAAAAAGAGAGAGCAGGAGGAGTTCAGCCAAGGCATGATAGACCGATTTCACATCCAGCTGACCCTCAATGAGGCTTTGCAGCACATTCCTCTTCTTCAGCGATCCCTAAGAGATAGGACCACAGTCAGAAGGAAGAAGAGGAACAAGACCGCAGAAATTCATGTGCTAACAAAAGCCACGTGTTACGCGATCCAGAACCATCTGCCGACTAAGAGGTCAGATTTAGGGGCCCCGTATGTCAGATGTCAGATTAGTGAGCAGAGGTTCGACCGTACTCTCTTAGATAGCGGATCATCGATTAACCTTCTTCCGGCAGCCCTTCTCGACCACTTAGAGTTGGGCACTCTTAGACAGAGCAGGACATACCTTCAGTTTGCGGATCGATCTGTCAAGAGGCTGATGACACGCCAAATGACAGAGGTAAAGGTACAGAGAATTAGGTCGTTGCGACCTCAGTCACTCAACTAAGTCAATCAAGAAAAAATCAACCACTCACAGAGATAAAATCAAGCAAGCACAACATAGAGCGGTCTAGCTATAGGATTAACCTGGTATAGCTCCCAGGGTCGAACACAAGGAGCACAGATTGGCCTTGCGGCCTACGATGTAGTCAAAAATCCGAGGGAATATTTTTTAATGGTTTTTATTTGTTTTTATATTTTTTTTTAGATTTTTTAAATGATGAGAAAATAAGAGGAAGAGAAAACAAGGCAACTTCCACAATTTATTACACACACAAAAAATGATGCAAAAATTCCAGAAAATTGATTTTTAGGTTTTTTAAGTTTTTTACTGTTTTTTGTGAATTTTTGGAATTTTTCTAATGGGTAAATTATTTATTAAAAATCAAACAATGCGAAAAACAAAGGGGACTGTCCAGCAAGGCTTAAGACCCAAAAATAAAATACTCTTGGATCTCAAAAAGCCCTAGAGGTAATTTTCCTATAAACTATGAAGAACAAGGAAAATTTAGGCACCCTAATTATTGTTTTTGGATTTTTAGTTTATTTATTATAATTTTTATGGGTTTTTAGGGGTTTTTCAATTTTTAGGGTTTTTAAATGATAAAAAATAGCCAAAATTGGCTAGAAAATCAAGCTACAAGCAAGAAACAGTAACCAAATTTTTTTAGAATTTTTGGTGGAGTTTTTATATTTTTTTTGGTATTTTTAAAGTCAAACAGTGGCAAAAATATGTGTTTTTGAATTTTTAAAAATAATAAATGAAATCAAAAATGTCCCCAAAAATCATAGAAATTCCTACACCATGGCAGGAGCCATGTGTCAAAATCTCATTGGATTTGGAGGTCGTTTGATATTTTATTCAAAAATAAAGGTGGGGCACTGTGCACAGGGACCTATGTGCAAATACCCAAAAGTTCTGGGGTCCTGGTGCAAAATACCCAAGAAGTCACGTGCCAAGCACGTGCTTGGGGCACACAGGGACCTAAATGTAATAAAAATAAGTTCCAAGGACCTATTGATAACTCGTATCAAAAGTCCAGGGGCTTATATGCAATTTACCCAAAATAAAACGCACATGCGCATAATCAATGCTCACAGGGGTATATATGCAAATAAACAAAACTTTTTATTCAATGAATAACATCCAGAACTACAAGGCATATATTGCAAATAACCCAGAATAACACGTGACGACGCACGTGGCTCACAACAGGCGGGGGTATAAGTGCGAATAAAATAAGTACGAGGTCCTTAGTGCAAATATCCCAGAAAATAAACAACTTGAATTAAAAATTACAGGACTAAAAAGAAAATAACAAACTACGAGGGGGCCCTACGATATTTACCCCTTTATTAGCCGACGGTCGAATAGGCGCCACGTGGGTGATCTGACGGCTGGGATGGCGGCGCGACTCCTCTCTTCGTCCCTTCGGCTCGATCGACGGTGGCGAGAGGCCCACGTGGAGGATCTGACGTCTGAAACGCTGGCGCCTCTCTCCTCTGCTATCAATGGTCCAGATGCGCTCCTCGGATGGATCGACGGCTGCTGCTCCTCGAAGAATGGACGGACGCGATCAGAACTGGAGCGAGGGCTTCATCGGACGGCTCTGGAAGATGGAGGAAGAACTGATGGCCGGCGAACTTCGCCGGCCTTGTGCGTGGACTCCGGTCCTCCTCAGCTGCTGCTACTGATCGGAACACGTTCCTGTTGACTTCCCGCAGCTGATGGTGATGGCCGATGGCCCAACCAAGCCCTGGAGAGGCTCCGGCGAGGCCTACCGGCGCGAAGCTCCGGTCTGAACTGTAGGGGGGCTCAGATGCCTCCCTTTGGACCTGCAAAGTAGACACGAAGGTTCGCGGGTCGAGGGCAAAGTGCCTCGACCCCAGAAAGCGGGGTGAAGATGGTCTGTGCGGTGGGGCAAGCGAGCTCCGGCGAGGCAGAGACGGTGGAGCTCGACTCCCAGATCCTGTGCGATCTGGGTTGAGTGAAAGTGCGTAGAAGGTGCGTGAGGAGATGGCGGAGGTGATGGTCGGGTCGGAGGATCGAGATGTTGCGTGAGATGGCCGGAATCAAAGAAATGCGTCGGAGATAGGAATTGGGCGAAATCGAAAATTGGAAGAAATTAGAAGGAGCTAAGGTTACCTGATGGCTGCAGTAGACTGTGCTGGAGCGTGGCTAACTCCGGGTCGTAGCTTCGAAGGGCGTCAAGGCCTGAAGCTCGATGCTCAACGCCGGCGGCGGAGCAAGGACGGCGAAACACGCCGGATCGATGGTCGGGACACCCTCACCTCACTGCAACAGGGGCAAACGCGAGCTGTCACCTCGGGCTTCGCTCTGGAGGTCACGGGAATAAGGATGGCGATCCAAAGATGCGGCGCGGAGGCGGCGGAGGTGAGAATATATAAGGTGACAGGGGCGTTTAGGGTTGAGGCTCGACGGCGATGGAAAGCGTGGATTTGATGGCGGAAGATCCGGCGAGGGAGAGGGATGAACGGCGAAGAATCCGGGCATGGGATATGCGTGGGAGACAGCCTGGAGGCGCGTGGGAAATTCGGAGAAGACGGGGTGGCGCGCCTCTTCCAGAAAAGGAAGGAGTCCGCGGGGGAGTTGACCGGGGTCAACAATCCCCCGTGGACCAATCAGGAGCGGCCACGTGTGCGCGATTTTTGTTTATTTATTTTAGGGCAGAAATAGGCCGAATTAAAGAAAACTCAAAACATGAAATATTTTTCTTTTATTTTTTTCTATTTTTTGGTTATTTTTATTTAATTTTTGGAAATAAAAATAGGGTAGCTCTATATATAGGTATATGTACACTATATGGAGTTTTTATTTTTGATTTTTTTATTTGTTATTTTTATGTATTTTTATGCTCATTTTGTATTTTATTTATTTACACCATAAAATATGGAATAAAAGAATATTTTTATTTTATTTTTATTATATATATATAAGGGTGAAATAAATAGATATATACATTTATATACATGGTATTTATACAATGTATTTTGGTATTTTTCATTTTGTAATTTTTATTTGATTTTTGTTTTGTTTCTTGTTATTTATTTTATTTACAAAATGTAACATAGAATATTTACAAAAAGTTTAGAAAATAATTGAATTTATTTATAGGGTTAAATAAATACAATGGTGTGGTTTATGCACATGGTGAAGGAAGGGTATTTTTGATCTTTTGCTTTTCATCTTTTTATTTTGTTTTTAATAGCTTTTACGAAATATATACAAAATATTTACAACATATTTTTGGGTGAGGAAAATATATAGTTTTATTTACAGAAGTATATACACATGTGAGCCCTATCTCCCTCTACTTTGGCTTTTATGCGGTCAGGCCCATGCTGAGCCCTCCCTTGGGTTAGGTTGCTCAGTATTTATTCTAAATATTTCCCTCTTTTTCTTTTTGCTCTTTATTCTTTTATTTTGTGCACAAAAACATGCTAATTATAGGTTTTTACACAATGCATGCTTTTGGTAATTATTTGTATTTACACATATCTACATGTATTTGCAAAGGTTTTTGTAGCTAAAATAATAGAATAAAGAGTGATGAATGGGTATTCATCACCCCCTATGCTTTAACTTTGCTAGTCCCTTAGCAAACACTTATTTGAAAAAGAAGTGAAAAAGAAAGAAAAAGAAAAAGAAAAAGAGGATGTACATGGATCAAGGTTGACTTATTAAATTTTCCTTCATTAAATTGAAATACGGAGCTTGATCAGATCTTTGGATTATTAATGTGTCGGAACCTTATTTGGACTTAAGCCTAAAACTCAACAGCCTCTAAGTTCCACCAGTCTATGGACAAGACTCCTCAATAAACCAGATCAGAACAAGTCTACATACACAAACTCTAATGACCATGAATCTTTCCATGCAGTGTAAGTGATATGTGGCTCCCCACCTCAGAAGTAACAAAGAAGCAACCTCCCTCAACCTGGTAACTCTAATGCCTCAGTCTAGCAACTCTTTCCTCGAGAAGCGGGGTATTCCCTTCTAAGTTCAAGTGCAACCGGCTCAAGAAGAGGGGGTAGAAGTATAGAGTTTTGGAAGCTTAGCCAGTGTAGCTAAGTCTCCCGCTGCAAGCTTCATGAGATGTAACATGGATACCATAAGCTTTTGCTTTATACTCCGGTGGGGTTATTAAATTTTCAATCCGACCCACCACTTTTTTGGAGTTCTTTTTGCATTTTTTTTTTTCAAGACTTCTGTACACATATCTACATGGTGCAGCATATATAAGAAATTTCCCCTTGAGCCAGTAGACTATCCCTCTTTTGAAGCTTTATTGCAACCCACAGCTTCTGTCTTTAGCTTTCAACACCACTAGACCAAGTTGAGGTGCACTTCCTTCACTATAAGAAGAAGAGAGGTTCCGCCTAGAAGTACTACCCTCATATGCTACCCCAAGCCAAAGGAAACTGCCTCCTCACCACCTCATCCATGGAGAGCCATGTGTAAAGTGCAGGTGCAAGTGAAGCCATTGTCTCTGAGAGTCATGCGTGTGTTGTTAAGTGCTCTACTTAGGCTCATCAAGATGACATATGCTCATAGCCTAGTGGACTCAAAGAATTAAGTCCTTATGGACCTGAAAAGCCTTAACCCTAAGTCCTATAAGGTTCCTCTTGAAGTTAAGTGGATTAAGATCTTATTCAAGCTCCATTTCTCAATTTAATTTCAGGCTTAGTTTAAATGTCAACTCTCATCCAGGAAAAACTATATACATATATGTACAAAAGATGCTATTTACAAATATTTTACAATCATGCAAAAAATTTTTGAAAAATGTTTTGAAATCATGAATGATGCATGAGGTGCAAGTTTTGCAAAATGATATTTACACACATTTACACAAGATTTTTGCAAACTTTTGATTTTCAAAACATTTTGAAAAAAAATTTTGTACTATATACATAATTTTGATACAAAATATTTACACAAGCTTTACACAAAAGATTTTTGAAATCATTTTTACAAAAATACTTTGTACACTAGCTATGTATGTGCAAGAATAAAAGAGGTTTATGTACATGAAAAAATTTTTAATTTTTGTGATTTTTAGCCATTTTATTTATTAACACACTCACACAAAGTACGAGTTATGGCTAAAGTATATATGAAATATATACACACCCCCCTATACTTAGCTCGAACGATGTCCTCAGAGTGATCAAGAGCGATGAAGAAGACATAACTCGTGCTTAGCAAAAGGGAAGTGGAAAGGAATGGCTAAGTACAGGAACGAATAAATGAATAAAATGAGATGAACTCGGTGGTCTCCCCCTATACTTAGGATTAACTAATCCTAAGTATAGAAAGCTGTACATGAAGGGAAAGCCGAGTGAAGAATATACAGAATCTGCCCCCCCTATACTTAGGGTGAAATATCCCTAAGTATAGGCAGCAAAAACAGGAGCAGAAAGAATGAAAAGAATACTCGCAGGTCCGACATCCCCCCTATACTTAGGGTAAAGTACACCCTAAGTATAGCATAATCATAAGATGAGAGACGGGATGTGGGACTAAAGAATAGAATGATATGGACAACTGGATCTATACAGGCGGAGGAACAGTGAAAATCAGGCGTGAGATGTAAAAGATGTGAGTCAAAAGACCACATCTCACGCAAAATGAATAGCGGCAATAATAACGTCCCGCGGCTCATGATCTAGAAATAGTTTGAGCCGCTGGCCGTTCACTCGGAAGGTACTCTCAGAAGATAACTCGGATATATCAATGCTACCGTTATCGTGTACCTTTCTGACCAAATAGGGTCCTTTCCATTTGCTCTGTAGCTTCCCTGGAAATAATCTAAGCCTCGCATCAAACAACCATACTTTCTGTCCAATCTCGAAATGTTTGTGGCTGATATGAGAATCATGCCACTCTTTGACTTTCTCCTTATAATGTAGGCTGTTTGAGAAAGCTGTATCTCTAAGCTCTTCCAAGGCGGCTAACTCTGCCCTCCTCTGGTCTCCTATACCATCTGAATCCATAAGAATATCTGTGACTGCCCAAAGTGACTTGTGCCTCAGCTCGACAGGTAGATGGCATGGCTTGCCATAAACGAGGCGAAAGGGAGATGTACCCAATGGAGTCTTGAAAGACGTCCGATATGCCCACAAGACCGAGTCCAAAAGCTGTGACCAATTCTTTCGGTCAGGGCGGACGACTTTCTGCAAAATATTCTTGATCTCCCTATTCGACACTTCAGCTAGACCATTCGTCTGTGGATGGTATGGTGTGGCAACACGATGGTCTATACTGAACTTGCTAGCAAGTGCCTTCACCTGGTCGTTGACAAAATGAGATCCCCCATCAGAAATCAGAACTCGTGGAACCCCGAACCGCATGATGATGTGCTTCTTCAAAAATCTGCAAACTGTCTTTGCATCTGCGGCTCGGGCGGGGATAGCCTCAACCCAACGACTAACATAATCTACGGCCAACAGAATGTACTCAAATCCCTGACTCTTAGGGAATGGACCCATGAAATCGATGCCCCATGCGTCAAAAACCTCACAGAAATGAATGGGCTGCATCGGCATCATATCACGCTGTCCACAAGTGCCCATCCTCTGACAGTCAGTACACCTCTTCACGAACTCATCTGAGTCCTTGAAGAGTGTAGGCCACCACAAGCCGGATTGGAGCACTTTCTGTGCCGTTCTCCTCCCAGAATGATGTCCTCCTGCCTCAAGCTTGTGGCAGTAAGTGAGGACACTATGATGCTCCTCCTGAGGAATACACCGACGCCAGATGCTATCCCCTCCTTCGTGGTAAAGGATGGGATCCTCCCAGTGGTAGGACTTGGCCTTCGCAAAGAAGGTCTCAAGCCTCTGCTTGGGCCAATCTTGTGGGACTTTCCCAGCAACGAGAAAGTTCACAATATCGGCATACCATGGGAGTGAGGCGATAGCAAGGATCGCCTCATCTGGGAAGGTATCACAAATGGGATCAATCTGCTCAGAATCCTCAGGCTGCTCTAGTCGGGATAAATGGTCCGCCACCACATTCTTGACTCCAGGCTTATCCTTGATCTCAATGTCGAACTCCTGGAGTAGAAGGATCCATCTAGTAAGTCTGGCCTTGGCATCCTTCTTTGACATGAGGTACCTGATGGCGGTGTGATCTGTGTACAAGGTCACTCGGGATCCAATGATATATGATCTGAATTTATCTAGGGCAAACACTACTGCTAGCATCTCCTTCTCTGTGACTGTATAATTCCGCTGGGCGGAATCCAATGTGCGGCTAGCATAGTGTATGGCAAATGGCACTCCATCCCTCCTCTGTCCTAGCACGGCCCCTACGGCAAAATCAGAGGCGTCCGTCATGATCTCGAATGGGAGAGACCAATCGGGTGGCTGAAGGACAGGAGCCTCAATAACACACTGCTGGAGAGTCTCAAAGGACGAAAGACACTTGTCATCAACAAGGAACTCGGTGTCTTTCGTCAGGAGATCAGTCAACGGTCGGGCAATCTTGCTGAAATCATGAATGAATCTCCTGTAAAAACCAACGTGCCCTAGAAATGACCGTAGCTGCTTCAAATTGGACGGCGGTGTGAGTTTTCTAATGACATCGACCTTGGCCGGATCAACCTCCATGCCTCTGTTGGAGATGATGTGGCCAAGCACCGTCCCTTGAGTCACCATGAAGTGACTCTTCTCCCAAGATAGAACCAACCGGGTAGCAATACATCGCTGAAGCACTCGGTCTAGGCAGTCAAGACAGGAATCGAATCCGTCGCCGTAAACCGAGAAGTCGTCCATGAAGACCTCCAAACATTCCCCTACCATGTCCGAAAATATCGACAGCATGCATCTCTGAAAAGTCGCAGGGGCGTTACATAGCCCAAATGGCATGCGTCGAAAAGCGTATGTACCGAAGGGACAGGTAAAGGTGGTCTTCTCCTGATCCTCAGGAGCGATGGCCACCTGGTTGTAGCCCGAGTACCCATCTAGGAAGCAATAATGGCTCTTCCCTGCCAGTCTCTCTATGATCTGATCAATAAAAGGCAGGGGGAAATGGTCCTTCTTGGTGGCCTGGTTGAGTTTCCTGTAGTCAACACAGACCCGCCAAGAGGTGGGTACTCGTGTAGCAATCTCCTCTCCCGACTCACTGATCACAGTCGTGATGCCCGTCTTCTTGGGCACCACATGCAAGGGGCTAACCCACTTGGAGTCGGAAATGGGATAAATAAAATCTGCACTCCACCATTTTGATATTTCCTTCATGACAACCTCTCTTAGGTTGGGGTTCAGTCGCCGCTGGAACTCACGCGACGGCTTCGCCCCTTCCTCAAGATAGATATGGTGGGAACACAACGAGGGACTAATCCCATGGAGATCTGCTACGCTCCATCCGATTGCCTTGCGGTTCTTTTCAAGAACCTCCATCAGACGGGATTCTTGTTCTCCAGTCAGATCGGCAGAGATGATGACTGGGTACATCTCAGACTCTCCCGCAAGGAATCTATACTTCAACGAAGTAGGGAGCGGCTTTAGCTCTGGACAGCTGGGTGCTGGCAAATCTGGCTTCTGAAGAAGATGTGTGTATGCAGATAATTCTGCCAAATTTGCCTGGGAAAATGATAACGAACTCTCACAAACTGGATCTGGAGAAGGCGGGTCCTCTGCATTGTCTCTGATCTGCTCTGCCTCTACCTCCTCCTCATCTATAGGCTCAGGTGGATCCAGATCTGGCATCTGATCATCACAATCTGCCCAATCAGATTCTGAATCCGAGGGATCTATATCAGACTCGGTGGCATCAGTACCACCGGAGAACAAGGTGGCATCAGTACCACCATCACTGGAAATCGTGTCGCGATCAAGGTCCGACTCTGCTGACTCAATAGTATCCTGAACCAGGGTTGTGCTCTCCAGACTATCCTCTGCTATCATCTCTGCATCAGCTGTGTCTGAGTATGAGAGGATGGTCTGTGCTGCAGGATCTGCCCAAATTGCCTCATCATCCGTGATCACAAAATCACAGTCCTGGTGGATGTCTGGCTCTGCGTCTGTCAGCTGCTCTGAATCTGTACTGCCATGTGAGCGGGATCTATCTCTGGTTCTTTGGTCCTTAACCGTCTCTATTTGTATACTCTCGCCCTGGACGCGAAAGAATACCTTCCCACTGTCATGGTCAGTCACCGCTTTGGCTGTGGCCAAGAACGGGCGACCGAGGATAATGGGGGAATCGGTCAACGAGTCAGGGGTCTCCATGTCCAGCACTACGAAGTCCACGGGGAATTGCAAACCCTGAATCGTGACGACAACGTCTCGCAACAACCCCTTTGGCCTCTTGACAGACCGATCAGCAAACTGAAGGTATGTCCTGCTCTGTACAAGAGTGCCCAACTCTAAGTGGTCGAGAAGGGCTGCCGGTAGAAGGTTGATCGACGATCCGCTATCTAAGAGAGTACGGTCGAACCTCTGCTCATTAATCTGACATCTGACATACGGGGCCCCTAAATCTGGCCTCTTAGTCGGCAGATGGTTCTGGATCGCGTAACACGTGGCTTTTGTTAGCACATGAATTTCTGCGGTCTTATTCCTCTTCTTTCTCCTGATTGTGGTCCTATCTCTCAAGGATCGCTGAAGAAGAGGAATGTGCTGCAAAGCCTCATTGAGGGTCAGCTGAATGTGAAATCGGTCTATCATGCCCTGGCTGAACTCCTCCTGCTCTCTCTTTTTTGGATCTTTTTCTTTTTTCTTCCCTTTCCCTAACTCAAGGGCTCTAGGAAAGGGAATCACAGGGTCCTTCTCAGATGAAGGACTAGGAATAGGTCTAGACGGTTCGATGATCGGATCCTCAAGAACATCATTCACCACAGTGGGATCAGAAGAAACTAAACCTTTTCCTTTATTCAAATCAGAGTTCTGAGATACATTCATGCGAGGAAAGACAACATTTCTATCAGAATAAATGTTGGTGGCCTCAGTACCACCTCTAGCTGGCTCTACAACTAGACGTCTTGCGGCCTCAGTACCGCGGTCTGGCTCGGCTCTGCTGGTGGCGTCAGTACCACCTCCTCGATGTGGTAAAATGGCGGCCTCAGTACCGCCGGTGGAATCAGCATCTCGGGTGGCCTCAGTACCACCGTCATCATGATGTGCGCCTTCAGTACCGCTCTCCTCTTCCTCATCTGGCGCTCTAGATGGATCCTCGTGTTGTCGCTCAGATGAGGCGCCTCCTGCTGGTCTTCTACCGCTCCTAAGTGTGACAAAATCAGCATCAAATATATTCGATGACATATCATCAAATGAGTCACTAGAAGTGGTAGGCTCAGTGTGAACTACCTGCTCAGATTTCCTCTTCAAGTTATTCGGATTAGGCTCGATCTGTGCAGGGATGGCGGCCTTCCCTCTCATCAGGTCCCGCATCTCCTGACGGAACTCGTCCATCTCCCGTCTAAATGTAGCCTGCTGCTCTGTGAAGAGGCGGGCTAAATCATCCATGGCGGGGCTCTCATGGGAGCCCGACGGGTTGCCTCTCGGATAATGAGGCTGCTGGATCTGGTGCTGATGTGGGTGAGAGGGGTAAGAGGAATGATGCTGCTGCTGGTGAGCCTGCTGCTCACGTCTCCAATTCTGTCCCTGCTGCTGGTAGGGACGAGGTACGAAGGATGATGGCTGGTGTGGCTGGTATGCTGGGGGCTGCTGGTGATCTCTCTGCTGGGAGTACTGCCCTCCCTGACCGGCTGGTTGCTGTTGGGACTGGTTACCCCCATTCCCCCACCTGAATCCGGGATGATCTCTTCGGATTCCAGGTTGAGGGCGGTCATACCAAATCCCGTTGACATCCATCAACGGTTCCGCATCGTAAGGGGCTGGTGGGAGTACATCCAGAGGCTGATCCGGCTGATATACCACCATCTGTAAGTCTGGAGATGGTGGTGACTGGTAAGAGGGCTGCTGCTGCTGGTACGGCTCCGCCTGTACAAGGTGAACTTGTCTAGGCTGCTGCAAGGAGCTGGAGCGCTGGGACGAGCTGCGGCTGCCACCGGAATCGCCTCGCGACTGAAGACGGGGCTGAGAAGCCGTCTGTGCCTCTTGAAGACACAAGAGATGGGTCTTCACGTCGCTCAGAGTTTGTGCCATCTGCTCCATCTGAGTTATGCCCTGGCACTGCTTCTTCTCTATGATTTCCATGCGGTCCAACTTCTCGCTGATAATCCCCATGTCCGCAGCAGCCGACTCTGCCTGTGCGGCTGCAACTGTGGACGAACTGGATGGACCCGCATCAACCCGTGCTATCCGCTGATACTGCACGGGTCCTGGCGGCTACTGAGATCTCTGTGTGTACAACCGAGTCTGGGACATCACCATGTAATTTTCTGCCATCTCTTCGTAGATGGCCCAGACTTGGTTGTGGTCCTTGGCAAAGTAGGACCCGCCGCAAGAAGCATTCACCAGACCCTGAAGCTCTGGTGTCATCCCACTAAAGAAGCTCTGAACTAGGTTCGGCTTCGAGATGTCGTGGTGTGGGCATCTGTCCAGAAGCTCTCTGAACCTCTCCCATGCCTCGTGAAATTGCTCGTTAGGGAGCATGGAGAAGTTGTTGATCAGGGCCCTCGCTGCATTCGTCCGCCCGAGTGGATAGTACTTGTTCAAGTACTCGGTGCGGAGTTGCTCCCAGGTGTAGACAAACTTCCCTAGATGTTTCAGCCAGGCGGCTGCTCTATCTGCCAGTGAGAAAGGGAAGGCCATCATCCGAATCGTATCTTGGTCCACACGACGGTCGTGGACAGTGCTACAGATCATCAAAAACTCCTGGAGATGGAGGTGGGGTTCCTCAGTGGCGAGTCCGTGAAAATGAGGAAGCATCTGCAGGGTGTTCGGAGGGAACTTGAAATCCCCCACGATAGCAGGTATCACCACCCACTGGTGCATCAGTGTAGATCCGGGGTTGTGTAGCTCCCGCATCGGTCTTGCTGCTGCGGCGGTTGCCGCTGCTGCGGCAGCTGCTGCTGCGGCTGCTGCCTCTGCATCAGCATCAGGAATGTCCTCCGGCTCGCTCGGCTCGTCTCGCTCTCTTCGGAGTCTCTCCAACTCCCTCCTCATCTCTATCATGAATGCCCCCTGATCGCGTAACTGTTGTTGAACTGTCTCTAATGACGCGATCAGGGTGGAGTTAATCGCTCCCTGGTCTAAGACAAAATGTTCGGGCTGGCGATCGTCTGAACTGCCGGCTCCAGCCATAGGGACGTCTGCAAAATCAGATGAGCCTAACTCAGGTTCTGTCAAATTAATTCGTCTTTCCTCGGGCTCATGTCTCTCAGTAGCAGAAGAAAGGGGATCGAGGGGGAACAGGGTGGAATCGAACTCGGGCCCGGAGAGCTGGTCTCGACTCTCGCGGGCCAACCTAGATGATGAAGTAGCCGCGCCTGAAAGCGGTGCAGCCAGAGGCTGCCTAAGAGATCGTCTACCCATCATCTTGATCTGGCGAGTAAGGCGGATGGGATCTGGAGAAAATATGATCGCAAAGCAAACCCCTTGTTCACCAACTCAACACAATCTGAAGACCGTGAAAGCTCGGTCAATTTATCTTGTCAATTTTATTTGGTGAACACACAAGATATCAGAGCGATTACGTGACCTGCTGGGATACCCGATACTCTCTCAACCGACTGTCCCGCACAGAAGAGTCGGTAATCAGTCGAGATGAGCACCGGAGGGCTTTACCTAGTGTTCGGGTCACTCTTTCGCACAATCAAACCAAACAATGAGGGGGTTGCTCTCCCCAAGACAAATTTTTAATGTGAGTGTCTTTTAGGGTCAATAATGTTATCCAGTCCCAATTTTTTTGTTTTTCTTTTTAATTTTTTCAAAATAAATACAAGCGGCCTAACGATTTTTCCGATTCTCCTGATGATTAAGCCAAAAACAGAGGGAGAGAACGAAAAAGCCGATGCGCGAAGAAATCAATGATGCATGCAGAGAAAGAAATGTGTACCTTGTCTCCAGCACTCTACATGCAAGTGATCCGCGCAGAATTTAAAGACAGAAATAAAACTACCTAAATGGTGCAACAGGAAAAACCGGCCTTAGACAAGCAACTTCTATTGATCGTGAAGAACAATAGTTAGCTAACCGAATCGAGTCCGGAGTCCGATCTTGGGAGTCACTCGGTGCCCGCCACAACGGGTCCTGCCAGCGCTGTATGTGACTCCTCACGGCACGTGGTCTCAAATCCAATTAAACTAACTTTTTCAGTGAATTTTATCAAGGTCCAATTACGTTCTATAGGAACAGATATTCTATTAAGTGTTGGGCCTTAGATATTTACGTCACAATCAACAGAAATTCCTAAATCTAGGGGCTCGAGAAAAACCGCGTAAACACCGGAAAAGGCAGCTAGCTATCAAAACCACGATAAAAGCCGCGAAAATCCAAATGGGTCCCCCGAGCACACCGGTGCTCGGCGAAACAGACCCGCTAAGTTACAAATGTCCACAAGTCCAAAGTCTAAATTATTACAACAGTATTGTTCTCTCTCTCTCTCAGAAATGAAAACTCCTTCTTCTCTCTCTTCCTCCTGCTCTTCTTCCCGTGCGGGTCCTCAAAAAGTGTACTCCAAGTTCTCCACGCAGTACCTCGCACAAAAATTAGAAAGAGAGAGTGTCAGAAAACAGTTATAATGTAGAGAGACAATATGGAAAAATGACTACAAAGCCGTGCTCCCCGGCAACGGCGCCATTCTGATGACACGCCAAATGACAGAGGTAAAGGTACAGAGAATTAGGTCGTTGCGACCTCAGTCACTCAACTAAGTCAATCAAGAAAAAATCAACCACTCACAGAGATAAAATCAAGCAAGCACAACATAGAGCGGTCTAGCTATAGGATTAACCTGGTATAGCTCCCAGGGTCGAACACAAGGAGCACAGATTGGCCTTGCGGCCTACGATGTAGTCAAAAATCCGAGGGAATATTTTTTAATGGTTTTTATTTGTTTTTATATTTTTTTTTAGATTTTTTAAATGATGAGAAAATAAGAGGAAGAGAAAACAAGGCAACTTCCACAATTTATTACACACACAAAAAATGATGCAAAAATTCCAGAAAATTGATTTTTAGGTTTTTTAAGTTTTTTACTGTTTTTTGTGAATTTTTGGAATTTTTCTAATGGGTAAATTATTTATTAAAAATCAAACAATGCGAAAAACAAAGGGGACTGTCCAGCAAGGCTTAAGACCCAAAAATAAAATACTCTTGGATCTCAAAAAGCCCTAGAGGTAATTTTCCTATAAACTATGAAGAACAAGGAAAATTTAGGCACCCTAATTATTGTTTTTGGATTTTTAGTTTATTTATTATAATTTTTATGGGTTTTTAGGGGTTTTTCAATTTTTAGGGTTTTTAAATGATAAAAAATAGCCAAAATTGGCTAGAAAATCAAGCAACAAGCAAGAAACAGTAACCAAATTTTTTTAGAATTTTTGGTGGAGTTTTTATATTTTTTTTGGTATTTTTAAAGTCAAACAGTGGCAAAAATATGTGTTTTTGAATTTTTAAAAATAATAAATGAAATCAAAAATGTCCCCAAAAATCATAGAAATTCCTACACCATGGCAGGAGCCATGTGTCAAAATCTCATTGGATTTGGAGGTCGTTTGATATTTTATTCAAAAATAAAGGTGGGGCACTGTGCACAGGGACCTATGTGCAAATACCCAAAAGTTCTGGGGTCCTGGTGCAAAATACCCAAGAAGTCACGTGCCAAGCACGTGCCTGGGGCACACAGGGACCTAAATGTAATAAAAATAAGTTCCAAGGACCTATTGATAACTCGTATCAAAAGTCCAGGGGCTTATATGCAATTTACCCAAAATAAAACGCACATGCGCATAATCAATGCTCACAGGGGTATATATGCAAATAAACAAAACTTTTTATTCAATGAATAACATCCAAAACTACAAGGCATATATTGCAAATAACCCAGAATAACACGTGACGACGCACGTGGCTCACAACAGGCGGGGGTATAAGTGCGAATAAAATAAGTACGAGGTCCTTAGTGCAAATATCCCAGAAAATAAACAACTTGAATTAAAAATTACAGGACTAAAAAGAAAATAACAAACTACGAGGGGGCCCTACGATATTTACCCCTTTATTAGCCGACGGTCGGATAGGCGCCACGTGGGTGATCTGACGGCTGGGATGGCGGCGCGACTCCTCTCTTCGTCCCTTCGGCTCGATCGACGGTGGCGAGAGGCCCACGTGGAGGATCTGACGTCTGAAACGCTGGCGCCTCTCTCCTCTGCTATCAATGGTCCAGATGCGCTCCTCGGATGGATCGACGGCTGCTGCTCCTCGAAGAATGGACGGACGCGATCAGAACTGGAGCGAGGGCTTCATCGGACGGCTCTGGAAGATGGAGGAAGAACTGATGGCCGGCGAACTTCGCCGGCCTTGTGCGTGGACTCCGGTCCTCCTCAGCTGCTGCTACTGATCGGAACACGTTCCTGTTGACTTCCCGCAGCTGATGGTGATGGCCGATGGCCCAACCGAGCCCTGGAGAGGCTCCGGCGAGGCCTACCGGCGCGAAGCTCCGGTCTGAACTGTAGGGGGGCTCAGATGCCTCCCTTTGGACCTGCAAAGTAGACACGAAGGTTCGCGGGTCGAGGGCAAAGTGCCTCGACCCCAGAAAGCGGGGTGAAGATGGTCTGTGCGGTGGGGCAAGCGAGCTCCGGCGAGGCGGAGACGGTGGAGCTCGACTCCCAGATCCTGTGCGATCTGGGTTGAGTGAAAGTGCGTAGAAGGTGCGTGAGGAGATGGCGGAGGTGATGGTCGGGTCGGAGGATCGAGATGTTGTGTGAGATGGCCGGAATCAAAGAAATGCGTCGGAGATAGGAATTGGGCGAAATCGAAAATTGGAAGAAATTAGAAGGAGCTAAGGTTACCTGATGGCTGCAGTAGACTGTGCTGGAGCGTGGCTAACTCCGGGTCGTAGCTTCGAAGGGCGTCAAGGCCTGAAGCTCGATGCTCAACGCCGGCGGCGGAGCAAGGACGGCGAAACACGCCGGATCGATGGTCGGGACACCCTCACCTCACTGCAACAGGGGCAAACGCGAGCTGTCACCTCGGGCTTCGCTCTGGAGGTCACGGGAATAAGGATGGCGATCCAAAGATGCGGCGCGGAGGCGGCGGAGGTGAGAATATATAAGGTGACAGGGGCGTTTAGGGTTGAGGCTCGACGGCGATGGAAAGCGTGGATTTGATGGCGGAAGATCCGGCGAGGGAGAGGGATGAACGGCGAAGAATCCGGGCATGGGATATGCGTGGGAGACAGCCTGGAGGCGCGTGGGAAATTCGGAGAAGACGGGGTGGCGCGCCTCTTCCAGAAAAGGAAGGAGTCCGCGGGGGAGTTGACCGGGGTCAACAATCCCCCGTGGACCAATCAGGAGCGGCCACGTGTGCGCGATTTTTGTTTATTTATTTTAGGGCAGAAATAGGCCGAATTAAAGAAAACTCAAAACATGAAATATTTTTCTTTTATTTTTTTCTATTTTTTGGTGATTTTTATTTAATTTTTGGAAATAAAAATAGGGTAGCTCTATATATAGGTATATGTACACTATATGGAGTTTTTATTTTTGATTTTTTTATTTGTTATTTTTATGTATTTTTATGCTCATTTTGTATTTTATTTATTTACACCATAAAATATGGAATAAAAGAATATTTTTATTTTATTTTTATTATGTATATATAAGGGTGAAATAAATAGATATATACATTTATATACATGGTATTTATACAATGTATTTTGGTATTTTTCATTTTGTAATTTTTATTTGATTTTTGTTTTGTTTCTTGTTATTTATTTTATTTACAAAATGTAACATAGAATATTTACAAAAAGTTTAGAAAATAATTGAATTTATTTATAGGGTTAAATAAATACAATGGTGTGGTTTATGCACATGGTGAAGGAAGGGTATTTTTGATCTTTTGCTTTTCATCTTTTTATTTTGTTTTTAATAGCTTTTACGAAATATATACAAAATATTTACAACATATTTTTGGGTGAGGAAAATATATAGTTTTATTTACAGAAGTATATACACATGTGAGCCCTATCTCCCTCTACTTTGGCTTTTATGCGGTCAGGCCCATGCTGAGCCCTCCCTTGGGTTAGGTTGCTCAGTATTTATTCTAAATATTTCCCTCTTTTTCTTTTTGCTCTTTATTCTTTTATTTTGTGCACAAAAACATGCTAATTATAGGTTTTTACACAATGCATGCTTTTGGTAATTATTTGTATTTACACATATCTACATGTATTTGCAAAGGTTTTTGTAGCTAAAATAATAGAATAAAGAGTGATGAATGGGTATTCATCACCCAAAGGGGTTGTTGCGAGACGTTGTCGTCACGATTCAGGGTTTACAATTCCCCGTGGACTTCGTAGTGCTGGACATGGAGACCCCTGACTCGTTGACTGATTCCCCCATCATCCTCGGTCGCCCGTTCTTGGCCACAGCCAAGGCAGTGACTGACCATGACAATGGGAAGGTATTCTTTCGCGTCCAGGGTGAGAGTATACAAATAGAGACGGTTAAGGACCACAGAGCCAGAGATAGATCCCGCTCACATGGCAGTACAGATTTAGAGCAGCTGACAGACGCAGAGCCAGACATCCACCAGGACTGTGATTTTGTGATCACAGATGATGAGGCAATTTGGGCAGATCCTGCAGCACAGACCATCCTCTCATATTCAGATACAGCTGATGCAGAGATGATAGCAGAGGATAGTCTGGAGAGCACAACCCTGGTTCAGGATACTATTGAGTCAGCAGAGTCGGACCTTGATCGCGACACGATTTTCAGTGATGGTGGTACTGATGCCACCGCAGTTGATACAGATCCCTCGGATTCAGAATCTGATTGGGCAGATTGTGATGATCAGATGCCAGATCTGGATCCACCTGAGCCTATAGATGAGGAGGAGGTAGAGGCAGAACAGATCAGAGACAATGCAGAGGACCCGCCTTCTCCAGATCCAGTTTGTGAGAGTTCTTTATCATTTTCCCAGGCAGATTTGGCAGAATTGTCCGCATACACACATCTTCTTCAGAAGCCAGATTTGCCAGCACCCAGCTGTCCAGAGCTAAAGCCGCTCCCTACTTCGTTGAAGTATAGATTCCTTGCGGGAGAGTCTGAGATGTACCCAGTCATCATCTCTGCCGATCTGACTGGAGAGCAAGAATCCCGTCTGATGGAGGTTCTTGAAAAGAACCGCAAGGCAATTGGATGGAGCGTAGCAGATCTCCATGGGATTAGTCCCTCGTTGTGCTCCCACCATATCTATCTCGAGGAAGGGGCAAAGCCATCGCGTGAGTTCCAGCGGCGACTGAACCCCAACCTAAGAGAGGTTGTTATGAAGGAAATATCAAAATGGTGGAGTGCAGATTTTATTTATCCCATTTCCGACTCCAAGTGGGTTAGCCCCTTGCATGTGGTGCCCAAGAAGACGGGCATCACTACTGTGATCAGTGAGTCGGGAGAGGAGATTGCTACACGAGTACCCACCTCTTGGCGGGTCTGTGTTGACTACAGGAGACTCAACCAGGCCACCAAGAAGGACCATTTCCCCCTGCCTTTTATTGATCAGATCATAGAGAGACTGGCAGGGAAGAGCCATTATTGCTTCCTAGATGGGTACTCGGGGTACAATCAAGTGGCCATCGCTCCTGAGGATCAGGAGAAGACCACCTTTACCTGTCCCTTCGGTACATACGCTTTTCGACGCATGCCATTTGGGCTATGTAACGCCCCTGCGACTTTTCAGAGATGCATGCTGTCGATATTTTCGGACATGGTAGGGGAGTGTTTGGAGGTCTTCATGGACGACTTCTCGGTTTACGGCGACGGATTCGATTCCTGTCTTGACTGCCTAGACCGAGTGCTCCAGCGATGTATTGCTACCCGCTTGGTTCTGTCTTGGGAGAAGAGTCACTTCATGGTGACTCAAGGGACGGTGCTTGGCCACATCATCTCCAACAGAGGCATGGAGGTTGATCCGGCCAAGGTCGATGTCATTAGGAAACTCACACCGCCGTCCAATCTGAAGCAGTTACGGTCATTTCTGGGGCACGTTGGTTTTTATAGGAGATTCATTCATGATTTCAGCAAGATTGCCCGACCGTTGACTGACCTCTTGACGAAAGACACCGAGTTCCTTGTCGATGACAAGTGTCTTTCGTCCTTTGAAACTCTCCAGCAATGTGTTATTGAGGCTCCTGTCCTTCAGCCGCCTGATTGGTCTCTCCCATTCGAGATCATGATGGACGCCTCCGATTTTGCCGTAGGGGCCGTGCTAGGGCAGAGGAGGGATGGAGTACCATTTGCGATACACTATGCTAGCCGCACATTGGATTCCGCCCAGCGGAATTATACAGTCACAGAAAAGGAGATGCTAGCAGTAGTGTTTGCCCTAGATAAATTCAGATCATATATCATTGGATCTAGAGTGACTTTGTATACTGACCACACCGCCATCAGGTACCTCATGTCAAAGAAGGATGCCAAGGCCAGACTTACTAGATGGATCCTTCTACTCCAGGAGTTCGACATTGAGATCAAGGATAAGCCTGGAGTCAAGAATGTGGTGGCGGACCATTTATCCCGATTAGAGCAGCCTGAGGAGATAGAGCAGATTGATCCGATCAGAGATACCTTCCCAGATGAGGCGATCCTTGCTATCGCCTCACTCCCATGGTATGCCGATATTGTGAACTTTCTCGTTGTTGGGAAAGTCCCACAAGATTGGCCCAGGCAGAGGCTTGAGACCTTCCTTGCGAAGGCCAAGTCTTACCATTGGGAGGATCCCATCCTTTACCACGAAGGAGGGGATAGCGTCTGGCGTCGGTGTATTCCTCAGGAGGAACACCATAGTGTCCTCACTTACTGCCACAAGCTTGAGGCAGGAGGACATCATTCTGGGAGGAGAACGGCACAGAAAGTGCTCCAATCCGGCTTGTGGTGGCCTACACTCTTCAAGGACTCTGATGAGTTCGTGAAGAGATGTACTGACTGTCAGAGGATGGGCACTTGTGGACAACGTGATATGATGCCGATGCAACCCATTCACTTCTGTGAGGTTTTTGACGCATGGGGCATCGATTTCATGGGTCCATTCCCTAAGAGTCAGGGATTCGAGTACATTCTGTTGGCCGTAGATTATGTGAGTCGTTGGGTGGAGGCTATCCCCACCCAAGCCGCTGATGCGAGGACAGTTTGCAGATTTTTGAGGAAGCACATCATCACGCGGTTCGGGGTTCCACGAGTTCTTATTTCTGATGGGGGGTCTCACTTCATCAACGACCAGGTGAAGGCACTTGCTACCGAGTTCGGCATAGACCATCGTGTTGCTACACCATACCATCCACAGACAAATGGTCTAGCCGAAGTGTCGAATAGGGAGATCAAGACGATTCTGCAGAAAGTCGTCCGCCCTGACCGAAAGGATTGGTCACAGCTATTGGACTCGGTCTTATGGGCATATAGGACGTCTTTCAAGATACCTTTGGGCACATCTCCCTTTCGCCTCGTGTATGGCAAGCCCTGTCACCTACCAGTTGAGCTGAGGCACAAGTCACTTTGGGCAGTTACAGACATATTGATGGATCCAGATGGTATAGGAGACCAGAGGAGGGCAGAGTTAGCCGCCTTGGAAGAGCTTAGAGATGCAACATTCTCAAGCAGCCTACATTATAAGGAGAAAGTCAAAGAGTGGCATGATTCTCATATCAGCCACAAGCATTTTGAGATTGGACAGAAAGTATGGTTGTTTGATGCGAGGCTTAGATTATTTCCAGGGAAGCTACAGAGCAAATGGAAAGGACCCTATTTGGTCAGAAAGGTACACGATAACGGTAGCATTGATATATCTGAGTTATCTTCTGAGAGTACCTTCCGAGTGAACGGCCAGCGGCTCAAACCATTTCTAGATCATGAGCCGCGGGACGTTATTATTGCCGCTATTCATTTTGCGTGAGATGTGGTCTTTTGACTCACATCTTTTACATCTCACGCCTGATTTTCACTGTTCCTCCGCCTGTATAGATCCAGTTGTCCATATCATTCTATTCTTTAGTCCCACATCCCGTCTCTCATCTTATGATTATGCTATACTTAGGGTGTACTTTACCCTAAGTATAGGGGGGATGTCGGACCTGTGAGTAGTCTTTTCATTCTTTCTGCTCTTGTTTTTGCTGCCTATACTTAGGGATATTTTACCCTAAGTATAGGGGGGGCAGATTCTGTATATTCTTCACTCGGCTTTCCCTTCATGTACAGCTTTCTATACTTAGGATTAGTTAATCCTAAGTATAGGGGGAAACCACCGAGTTCCTCTCATTTTATTCATTTATTCGTTCCTGTACTTAGACATTCCTTTTCACTTCCCTTTTACTAAGCACGAGTTATGTCATCTTCATCGCTCTTGATCACTCTGAGGACATCGCTCGAGCTAAGTATAGGGGGGGTGTGTATATATTTCATATATACTTTAGCCATAACTCGTACTTTGTGTGAGTGTGTTAATAAATAAAATGGCTAAAAATCACAAAATTTAAAAATTTTTCATGTACATAAACCTCTTTTATTCTTGCACATACATAGCTAGTGTATAAAGTATTTTTGTAAAAATGATTTCAAAAATCTTTTGTGTAAAGCTTGTGTAAATATTTTGTATCAAAATTATGTATATAGTACAAAATTTTTCCAAAATGTTTTGAAAATCAAAAGTTTGCAAAAATCTTGTGTAAAAGATTGTGAATATCAGTTTGCAAAACTTGCACCTCATGCATCATTCATGATTACAAGACATTTTTCAAAAATTTTGCATGATTGTAAAATATTTGTAAATAGCATCTTGTGTACATATATGTATATAGTTTTTCCTGGATGAGAGTTGACATTTAAACTAAGCCTGGAATTAAATTGAGAAATGGAGCTTGAACAAGATCTTAATCCACTTAACTTCAAGAGGAACCTTGTAGGACTTAGGGTTAAGGCTTTTCAGGTCCATAAGGGCTTAATTCTTTGAGTCCACTAGGCTATGAGCATATGTCATCTTGATGAGCCTAAGTAGAGCACTTAACAACACACGCATGACTCTCAGAGACAATGGCTTCACTTGCACCTGCACTTTACACATGGCTCTCCACGGATGAGGTGGTGAGGAGGCAGTTTCCTTTGGCTTGGGGTAGCATATGAGGGTAGTACTTCTAGGCGGAACCTCTCTTCTTCTTATAGTGAAGGAAGTGCACCTCAACTTGGTCTAGTGGTGTTGAAAGCTAAAGACAGAAGCTGTGGGTTGCAATAAAGCTTCAAAAGAGGGATAGTCTACTGGATCAAGAGGAAATTTCTTATATGCTGCACCATGTAGATATGTTGTACAGAAGTTCTTGAAAAAAAAATGCAAAAATGCAAAAAGAACTCCAAAAAAGTGGTGGGTCGGATTGAAAATTTAATAACCCCACCGGAGTATAAAGCAAAAGCTTATGGTATCCATGTTACATCTCATGAAGCTTGCAGCGGGAGACTTAGCTACACTGGCTAAGCTTCCAAAACTCTATACTTCTACCCCCTCTTCTTGAGCCGGTTGCACTTGAACTTAGAAGGGAATACCCCGCTTCTCGAGGAAAGAGTTGCTAGACTGAGGCATTAGAGTTACCAGGTTGAGGGAGGTTGTTTCTTTGTTACTTCTGAGGTGGGGAGCCACATATCACCTACACCGCAAGGAAAAATTCATGGTCATTAGAGTTTGTGTATGTAGACTTGTTCTGATCTGGGTTATTGAGGAGTCTTGCCCATCGACTGGTGGAACTTGGAGGCTGTTGAGTTTTAAGCTTAAGTCCAAATAAGGTTCCGACACATTAATAATCCAAAGATCTGATCGAGCTCCATATTTCAATTTAATGAAGGAAAATTTAATAAGTCAACCTTGATCCATGTACATCCTCTTTTTCTTTTTCTTTTTCTTTCTTTTTCACTTCTTTTTCAAATAAGTGTTTGCTAAGGGACTAGCAAAGTTAAGCATAGGGGGGGTGATGAATACCCATTCATCACTCTTTATTCTTCTATTTTAGCTACAAAAACCTTTGCAAATACATGTAGATATGTGTAAATACAAATAATTACCAAAAGCATGCATGGTGTAAAAAACCTATAATTAGCATGTTTTTGTGCACAAAATAAAAGAATAAAGAGCAAAAAGAAAAAGAGGGAAATATTTAGAATAAATATTGAGCAACCTAACCCAAGGGAGGGCTCAGCATGGGCCTGACCGCATAAAAGCCAAAGTAGAGGGAGATAGGAGCTCATGTGTATATACTTCTGTAAATACATAAAATTATATTTTCCTCACCCAAAAATATGTTTGTCCATATTGTGTGTATATTTAGAAACTATTAAAAACAAAATAAAAAGATGAAAAGCAAAAAGATCAAAAATACCCTTCCTTCACCATGTACATAAACCACACCAATGTATTTATTTAACCCTATAGATAAATAAAAGTATTTTCTAAACTTTTTGTAAATATTCTATGTTACATATTGTAAATACATAAAATAACAAGAAACAAAACAAAAATCAAATAAAAATTACAAAATTAAAAATACAAAAATACATTGTATAAATACCATGTATATAAATATATACAACTATTTATTTCACCCTTGTGTATAAATAATTAAAATAAAATAAAAATACCATTTTATTCCATATTTTATGATGTAAATAAATAAAATACAAAATGAGCATAAAAATACATAAAAATAACAAATAAAAAAATCAAAAATAAAAATCCATATAGTGTACATATACCTATATATATAGCTACCCTATTTTTATTTCCAAAAATTAATTAAAAATCACCAAAAAATAGAAAAAAATAAAAGAAAAATATTTCATGTTTTGAGTTTTCTTTAATTCGGCCTATTTCTACCCTAAAATAAATAAACAAAAATCGAGTAAACGTGGCAGCTCCTGATTGGTCCACGGGGGATTGTTGACCCCGGTCAACTCCCCCGCGGACTCCTTCCTTTTCTGGAAGATGCGTGCCGCCCCGCCTTCGCCGATTTTTCCACGCATCTCCAGGCTGTCTCCCACGCGAACCCCATGCCCGGATTCTTCGCCGATCATCCCTCATCCTCGCCCGATCTTTCGCCACAAAATCCACGCCTTCCATCGCTGTCTCCACTCAACCCTAATCGCACCTGTCACCATATATATCCCGACCTCCGCCGCCTCCGCGCCTCATCTTTGGCTATCCACTCTCTCTCCAGTGAGCTCCATCGAGACGAGCAAGGTGACAGCTTGCCCCAGCCGGTGTTGCAGCGAGGAAGAGGAGCAGGACCATCGATCCGGCCGCGTTTCGCCGCCGTGCTCCGACCACCATCTGGAGCTTGAGCCTCGGGAGGAGACGGCCCTTGAGGCAAGGACCAGGAGCAAGAGCAGCTCCAGCATAGTCTACTGCAGCCACCAGGTAACCTTAGCTTCTTCTAGTTTCATCTAATTTAGGATTACCCCCAAATCGCCCCATCGCTGTGTTTCGTTGATTCCGGCTATCCCGATCAATCTTTCGATCATCGGAGCATTCCATCATCTCCGCCATCTCCCCGCGCACCTTCTACGCCCGCTCATTCAACCCAGCTCGCCCCGGAGCTGGGAGTCGAGCTCCACCGTCTCCGCCTCGCCGGAGCTCGTTCGCCCCACAGCACAGACCATCTTCACCCCGCTTTCTTGGGTCGAGGCATTTTGCCCTCGACCCGCGAAGCTTCTTGTCTACTTTGCAGGTCCAAAGGGGGTGTCTGAGCCTCCTTTACAGTTCAGACTGGAGCTTCGCGCCGCTAGGCCTCGCCGGAGCCCCCCCAGGGCTCAGCTGGGACATCGGCCATCGTCATCAGCTGCGGGGCTGCACCAGGAGCGTGTTCGGATCATTTGCAGCAGCTGAGGAGGACCGGAGCGCACGCAGGACGTCGGCGAAGTTCGCCGGCGTCGAGTTCTTCCTCCATCTTCCAGAGCCGTCCGATGCACCCTCTGCTCCAGTTCTAATCCTAGCCGTTCATCTGTGGAGGAGCAGCGTCCATTCGATCATCCGGAGGAGCCATCTGGACCGTCAGAGCCGAGAGAGAGGGACTCCATTCACAAGAGCCACTCGATCGTCCACGTGTCCCTCTCTCGACCGTCGATCGAGCCGAAGGGACGAAGAGAGGAGTCGCGCCACCATCCCAGCCGTTCGATCACCACGTGGCGCCTATCCGACCGTCGGCTAATAAAGGGGTAAATATCGTAGGGCCCCCTCTTAGTTTGTTAGTTCCTGTTTAGTCCTGTAAATATTTTTAGAAACTTTTCACTTAGGGTTATTTGCAGTATGGACCTCGTGCTTTATTTTAATTGCATGTATGCCCCTGTGTGTGTGTGACCACGTGCTTCGTCACGTGTGTATCTGGGCATTTTACACATCTTGTCCTGTAGATCTGGAGTGTTAATGAATGCATGAATCTTTTTGTGTAATTGCAATTATACCCCTGTGAGCCTTGTTTATGCGCATGTGCGGATTTTAGTGGTGTTTTTGCATCCATGTCCCTGGGCTTTTGATACGAGTTATCAAACGCCCCTGAGACTTGGTTTTTATTACAAATTGGTCCCTGTGTGCCCCAGCCACGCGCCACGCGCGTGACTTGCTGGGCATTTTGCACCAGAGACCCCAGATCTTCGGGTATTTGCACATTGGTCCTTGTGCATAGTGCCCTCTTCTTCATTTTTGAATAAATATCAACCCACCTCCAAATCTAATGAAATTTCGACACATGGCTCCTGCCATGGTGTAGTAATTTCTTTGATTTTTGAGGACATTTTTATTTTCATTTAGTATTTTAAAAATTCAAAAACACTCTTTTTTAGTCACTGTCTAACTTTAAAAATACCAAAAAAATATAAAAACTCCACCGAAAATTCTAAAAAAATTAGATACTGTAGTTTACTTGCTGTTTGATTTTCTAGCCAATTTTGGCTATTTTTCATCACTTAAAAGCCCTAAAAATTGAAAAACCCCTAAAAACTCATAAAAATTATGATAAATAAATTAAAAACCCAAAAATAATAATTAGGGTGCCTAAATTTTCCTTATTCTTCATAGTTTACAGGAAAATTACCTCCAAGGTTGATTGAAACTCTTAAATATTTTATTTTTGAGTTTCTAACCTTGCTGGACAGTACCTCTTCTTTGTTGCATTGTTTGATTTTTAGTAAATAATTTACCCATTAGAAAAATTCCAAAAACTCACTAAAAACAGTAAAAAACCTAAAAAACCTAAAAACCAATTTTCTGGAATTTTTGCAATATTTTTGGAGTGTTTAATAAATTGTTGAAGTTGTCTTACTTTTGTTTTCTTTTACTTTCTTAATCATTTAAAAAAATCTAAAAAAATGTAAAAACAAATAAAAACCACTAAAAAAGATTCCCTCGGATTTCTGACTACATCGTAGGCTATTTAGCCAATCTGTGCTCCTTGTGTTCGACCCTGGGAGCTATACCAGGTTAATCACATAGCTAGACCGCTCCATCTTGTTTTGATTGATTTTATCTCTGTGAGTGGTTGATTTTTCTTGATACACGCATTCGAGTGACTGAGGTCGCAACGACCTCATTTCATACCTTTACCTCAGTCGTTCGGAATTTTGCGTTGTCAATGTAACATGGAATATTTACAAAAAGTTTTGAAAATGAATGACTTTATTTACAAGGTGAAATAGATAAAGAGACATGATCTATGTACAAGGTGAAGGGGTGTTTTTGAATTTTTTTGGTTTTTATCTTTTTGTTTTGTTTTTATACTTCATAAATATGTACAAATATTTACAACATATTTTTGGGTGAGGAAAATATATGATTTTATTTATTTACAAATATATACATGTGTGAGCCCCTATCTCCCTCTACTTGGCTTTTATGCGGTCAGGCCCATGCTGAGCCCTCCCTTGGGTTAGGTTGCTCAATATTTATTCTAAATATTTCCCTCTTTTTCTTTTTCATCTTTATTCTTTTATTTTTGCACAAAAACATGCTAATTATCTATATTTACAAACATGCATGCTTTTGCTAATTGACCCTATTTACAAGTATCTACATGCATTTGCACAGGTTTTTGTAGCTAAAATATAAGAATAAAGAGTGATGAATGGGTATTCATCACCCCCCTATACTATACTTTGCTAGTCCCTTAGCAAACACTTATTTGAAAAAGAAGTGAAAAAGAAAGAAAGAAAAAGAAAAAGAGAATGTACATGGATCAAGGTTGATTATTAAACTTGCCTTCATTAAATTGAGGTATGGAGCTCAATCAGATCTTTGGATTATTAATGTGTCAGAACCTTATTTAGACTTAAGCTTAAAACCTAACAGCCTCTAAGTTCCACCAATCTATAACCAAGACTCCTCAATGCTCCAGATCAGAACAAGTCACCAATCACAAACCCTGAAGACCATGAATCTTTTCTTGTCCTGTGAAAGTGAGGTCTAAGCTCTCCATCTCAGAAATGGCAACTTGACAACCCTCCCCAACAAGGTAACTCTATGACCTCAATCTGGCCACTCTTTCCTCGAGGAGCGGGGTATTCCCTTCTAAGTTCAAGTACAACCGGCTCAAGAAGAGGGGGAAGAAGAGAATGGGTCAAGGCCAGTGTAGCCAAGTACCCTTGGGAGCTTGACCAGTGTAGCCAAGTCTCCCTGCTGCAAGCTACAACAGATGGATCATGAAACCAAGCTTTGCTTATTGCACTTATATACATACTCCGGTGGGATTATCATTTTCTCTCAGACCCACCACTTTTTTGGAGTTCTTTTCTTTTTGCTTTTTTTTTTTCGAGTGCATCTATACAACATGTACATGTGCAGCATATATACAAGGAGTTTTTCCTCTTGAGCCAGTAGACTATCCCTCTTTTGAAGCTTTATTGCAACCCACAACTCCTGTCGTTAGACTTCATGGCAACCAGACCAAGTTGAGACGCACTTCCTTCACTAAATGAAGAAGAGAGGTTCCGCCTAGAAGTACTACCCTCATATGCTACCCCAAGCCAAGGAAGACTGCCTCCTCACCATCTCATCCGTAGAGAGCTCGGTGCATAGTGCGGTTGTCCAAGTAAAGCCATAATCTATATGAGTCATGTGTTGTTGTTAAGTGCTCTACTTAGGCTCATTGAGATGACATGTGATCATAGCCTAGTGGACTCAAAGAATTAAGTCACCATGGACCTGAAAAGTCTTAAACCTAAGCCCTATAAGGTTCCTCTTAGAAATTAGGTGGATTAAGATCTTAATCAAGCTCCATTTCTCAATTTGATTCCAGGCTTAGTTTAAATGTCAACTATCATCCAGAAAAACTATATACATATGTACAAAAAGATGCTTATTTACACAAATTTTACAATCATGCAAAATTTTTGAAAAATGTTTTGAAATCATGAATAATGATGCATGAAGTGCAAGTTTTGCAAAAAGATATTTACACACATTTACACAAGATTTTTGCAAACTTTTGATTTTCAAAACATTTTGGAAAAATTTTGTACTATATACATAATTTTGATACAAAAATATTTACACAAGCTTTACACAAAAGATTTTTGAAATCATTTTTACAAAAATAATTTGTACACTAGCTATGTATGTGCAAATAAAAGAAGATTATGTACATGAAAATTTTTAATTTTTGTGGTTTTTAGCCATTTTTATTTATTAACACACTCACACAAAGTACGAGTTATGGCTAAAGTATATATGAAATATATACACACCCCCCTATACTTAGCTCGAACGATGTCCTCAGAGTCAAGAGCGATGAAGAAGACATAACTCGTGCTATGTATAGGGAAGTGAAAAGGAAGGCTATACAAAAGGAGAATAAGAAGTCAAGAGGGACTCGGGTCTTCCCCCTATACTTAGGATCAAGTAATCCTAAGTATAGCAGGCTGTACACGAAGGGAAAACTGAGTGGAGAATGTACAGGGTCTACCCCCCCTATACTTAGGGTGAAATGCCCCTAAGTATAGGCAGCAAAACAGGGGTAGACGGAAACAAAAGAAATACCCAAAAGGTCTCACATCCCCCCTATACTTAGGGTAAAGTGCACCCTAAGTATAGCATAATCACAAGATGAAGAAAGGGATGTGGGACTAAGGAATGTGGTGATATGGACATCTGGATCTATATACAGCGGAGGATCAGTAAAGCTCAGGCGCGAGATGCATTAGATGTGAGTCAAAGACCACATCTCACGCAAAATGAATAGGGGCAAGATCAGCGACCCGCGGCTCATGATCTAGAAATGGCTTGAGCCGCTGGCCGTTCACTCGGAAGGTACTCTCAGAAGACAACTCAGATATGTCGATGCTACCGTTGTCGTGTACCTTCCGAACCAGATAAGGTCCTTTCCATTTGCTCTGTAGCTTCCCTGGAAATAATCTAAGCCTCGCATCAAACAGCCATACTCTCTGTCCAATCTCAAAATGCTTGTGGCTGATATGAGAATCATGCCACTCCTTGACTCTCTCCTTATAATGTAGGCTGCTCGAGAAAGCTGCATCTCTAAGCTCCTCCAGGGCAGCTAGCTCTGCCCTCCTCTGGTCTCCTATACCATCTGGATCCATAAGTATGTCTGTAACTGCCCAAAGTGACTTGTGCCTCAGCTCAACTGGTAGGTGACAGGGCTTGCCATATACGAGGCGAAAGGGAGATGTGCCCAAAGGTGTCTTGAAAGACGTCCTATATGCCCACAAGACCGAGTCCAATAGCTGTGACCAATCCTTTCGGTCAGGGCGGACGACTTTCTGCAGAATAGTCTTGATCTCCCTATTCGACACTTCGGCTAGACCATTCGTCTGTGGATGGTATGGTGTAGCAACACGATGGTCTATGCCGAACTCGCTAGCAAGTGCCTTCACCTGGTCGTTGATGAAGTGAGATCCCCCATCAGAAATAAGAACTCGTGGAACCCCGAATCGCGTGATGATATGCTTCCTCAAAAATCTGCAAACTGTCCTCGCATCAGCGGCTCGGGCGGGGATAGCCTCCACCCAACGACTCACATAGTCTACGGCCAACAGAATGTACTCGAATCCCTGACTCTTAGGGAATGGACCCATGAAATCGATGCCCCATGCGTCAAAAACCTCACAGAAGTGAATGGGCTGCATCGGCATCATATCACGCTGTCCACAAGTGCCCATCCTCTGACAGTCAGTACACCTCTTCACGAACTCATCTGAGTCCTTGAAGAGGGTAGGCCACCACAAGCCGGATTGGAGCACCTTCTGTGCCATTCTCCTCCCAGAATGATGTCCTCCTGCCTCAAGCTTGTGGCAGTAAGTGAGGACGCTATGGTGTTCCTCCTGAGGAATACACCGACGCCAGACGCTGTCCCCTCCCTCGTGGTAAAGGATGGGATCCTCCCAATGGTAAGACTTGGCCTTCGCTAGGAAGGTCTCAAGCCTCTGCCTGGGCCAATCTTGTGGGACTTTCCCAGCAACGAGAAAGTTCACAATATCGGCGTACCATGGGAGTGAGGCGATAGCAAGGATCGCCTCATCTGGGAAGGTATCTCGGATAGGATCTATCTGCTCAGTCTCCTCAGGCTGCTCTAATCGGGAGAGATGATCCGCCACCACATTCTTGACTCCAGGCTTATCCTTAATCTCAATGTCGAACACCTGGAGTAGAAGGATCCATCTAGTCAGTCTGGCCTTGGCATCCTTCTTTGCCATGAGGTACCTGATGGCGGTGTGATCTGTAAACAAAGTCACTCTAGATCCAATGATATATGATCTAAACTTATCCAGGGCAAACACTACGGCTAGCATCTCCTTCTCTGTGACTGTATAATTCCGCTGGGCGGAATCCAATGTGCGGCTAGCATAGTGTATAGCAAATGGTACTCCATCCCTCCTCTGTCCCAGCACTGCCCCTACGGCAAAATCGGAGGCGTCCGTCATGATCTCGAATGGGAGAGACCAATCAGGTGGCTGGAGGACAGGAGCCTCAATAACACACTGCTGGAGAGTAGCAAACGACGAAAGGCACTTGTCATCGACAAGGAACTCGGTGTCTTTCGTCAAGAGGTCAGTCAACGGCCGGGCAATCCTGCTGAAATCATGAATAAATCTCCTATAAAATCCAACGTGCCCCAGAAATGACCGTAACTGCCTCAGGTTGGACGGCGGAGTGAGTTTCCTAATGACATCAACCTTGGCCGGATCAACCTCCATGCCCCTATTGGAGATGATGTGGCCAAGCACCGTCCCTTGAGTCACCATGAAGTGACTCTTCTCCCAAGATAGCACCAAGTGATACTCAATACATCGCTGAAGTACTCGATCTAGGCAGTCAAGACAGGAGTCGAATCCATCGCCGTAGATCGAGAAATCATCCATGAAGACCTCTAGGCACTCCCCTACCATGTCCGAGAAGATCGACAGCATGCACCTCTGAAAAGTCGCAGGGGCGTTGCATAGCCCAAATGGCATGCGTCGAAAAGCGTATGTGCCGAAGGGACAGGTAAAGGTGGTCTTCTCCTGATCCTCAGGAGCGATGGCCACTTGGTTGTAGCCCGAGTACCCATCCAGGAAGCAATAATGGCTCTTCCCTGCCAGTCTCTCAATGATCTAGTCAATAAAAGGCAGGGGGAAATGGTCCTTCTTGGTGGCTTGGTTGAGTCTCCTGTAGTCAACACAAACCCTCCAAGAGGTGGGTACTCGTGTAGCAATCTCCTCTCCCGACTCACTGATCACAGTCGTGATGCCCGTCTTCTTGGGCACCACATGCAAGGGGCTGACCCACTTGGAGTCGGAAATGGGATAAATAAAACCTGCACCCCACCACTTCGATATTTCCTTCATGACAACCTCTCTCAGGTTGGGGTTCAGACGCCGCTGGAACTCACGCGACGGCTTCGCCCCATCCTCGAGATAGATGTGGTGGGAGCACACTGATGGACTAATCCCATGGAGATCTGCTACGCTCCATCCGATTGCCTTGCGGTTCTTTTCAAGAACCCCCATCAAACGGGATTCCTGCTCTCCAGTCAACTCAGCGGAGATGATGACTGGGTACATCTCTGGATCGCCCGCAAGGAATCGATACTTCAGCGAAGTAGGGAGCGGCTTCAGCTCTGGAATGCTGGGTGCCGGCAAATCTGGCTGTGGAAGAAACTGAGTGAACGCTGCCAGGTCGGCCAAATCTGCCTGGGAAAGTGAAAGCATACTCTCGCAAACTGGATCGGGAGAAGGCGGCTCTACTGCACTGTCTCTGCTCGGCTCTGGATCTACCTCCTCCTCATCAATAGGCTCAACTGGACTCAAGTCTGGCATCTGATCATAGTAATCGGCCCAATCAGACTCTGAATCCGAGGGATCTGTATCAGAAACGGTGGCATCAGTACCACCGGGAAACAAGGTGGCATCAGCACCACCATCACGGCTCATCGTGCTGCGATCAAGGACCGGCTCTGCTGCTGCAATGGTATCCTGAACCAGGTCTGTGCTCTCCAGACTCTCCTCTGCTATCATCTCTGCCTCAGCTGTGTCTGAAAGTGAGAGGGTGGTCTGTGTCTCAAGGTCTGCCCAAGCTGCCTCATCATCTGTGATCACAAAATCACAGTCCTGGTGGATGTCTGGCTCTGCGTCTGTCAGCTGCTCTGAATCGGTACTCGCATCTGAGCGGGATCTGAATCTGGCTCTATAGTCCTCGACCGTCTCTATTTGTATACTCTCGCCCTGGACGCGAAAGTACACCTTCCCGCTATCATGATCAGTCACCGCCTTGGCTGTGGCCAAGAACGGACGACCAAGGATGATGGGGGTATCGGTCACTGATTCAGGGATCTCCATGTCCAACACTACGAAGTCCACGGGGAATTACAGGCCCTGAATAGTGACGATAACGTCTCGTAATAACCCCTTCGGCCTCTTGACAGATCGATCAGCGAACTGAAGGACTGTCATGCTCTGTCGAAGAGTGCCCAACTCGAAGCGGTCGAGAAGGGCTGCCGGAAGAAGGTTAATCGACGATCTGCTATCTAGAAGAGTACGGTCGAACCACTGCTCACTAATCTGGCATCTGACATACGGGGCCCCTGAATCTGGCCTCTTGGCTGGCAGTCGGTTCTGGATCGCAAAGCACGTGGCTTTGGTCAGCACATGGATCTCTGAAGTGTGGTTCCTCCTCCTCCTCCTGACTGTAGTCCTCTCTCTCAAAGATCTCTGGAGAAGGGGGATGTGCTGCAAAGCCTCCTGGAGGGTCAGCTGAATGTGAAACCGATCTATCATGCTCTGGCTGAACTCCTCAAGCTCTCTCTTTTTTGGATCATTTTTCTTCCCCTTCCCCATCTGAAGGGCTCTAGGGAAGGGGATCACAGGGTCCTTCTCAGATGAAGGACTAGGAAAAGGTCTAGACGGTTCAAGGACCGGATCCACACATACATCATGCACACAGTGGGACCAAAAGAATGTAAACCTTTTCCTTTATTCATAGCAGAATTCTGAGATACATAACCACGAGGAAAAACATCAGATCTCTCTCTACAAACACCGGTGGCCTCAGTACCACCACGGGCTGGCTGCTCTGCTGCTGCTGAAGGAAGACGTCGCGCGGCATCAGTACCGCGGGCTGGCTCGGCTGCATGGGTGGCATCAGTACCACCTCCTAGATCTGGTGAAGCGGCGGCCTCAGTACCGCCGGTGGGATCAGCATCCTTGGTGGCCTCAGTACCACCGTCATCGTCTGGAGCGGCCTCAGTACCGCTCTCCTCCTCCTCCTGTGGCGCCTCGGGATGATGCTCAGATGAGGCGCCGCCGCCTGCTGGGGTCCTACCGCTCCTAAGTGTGACAAAATCAGCATCAAATAAATCCGAAGATGTATCATTAAATGGGTCACTAGGAGTGGCTGACTCAGTAGGTACTACCTGCTCAGACTTCCTCTTGAGGCTGTTCGGATTGGGCTCTATCTGGGCTGGTATGGCGGCCTTCCCTCTCACCAGGTCCCGCATCTCCTGGCGGAACTCGTCCATCTCCCGTCGGAATGTAGCCTGCTGGTCCGTGAGGAGGCGGGCGATATCATCCAAAGCGGGGCTCTCGTGGGAGCCCGACGGGTGGCCTCTCTGTGGGTGAGGCTGCTGGAACTGCTGTGGGTGAGAGGGGTAGGATGGAGGGTGCTGCTGGTATCCCTGGTGAGCCTGCTGCTCACGTCTCCAAGGCTGTCCCTGCTGCTGATAGGGACGAGGACCGTAGGCTGACTGCTGCTGATACACTGGGGGCTGCTGCTGCGGCTGGTGCTGGTCTCTCTGATGGGAGTATTGCCCTCCCTGTCCTGACGGCTGCTGCTGGGGCTGGGCACCACCACTCCCCCACCTGAATCCGGGATGGTCTCGTCGGATCCCAGGCTGGGGACGGTCGTACCAGATCCCGTTGACATCCATCAACGGCTCGGCATCAAAGGGGGCTGGCGGGAGTACTGCCAGAGGCTGGTCCGGCTGGTAGACCACCATCTGCATCTCTGGAGATGGTGGAGACTGGTAGGTGGGCTGCGGCTGCTGGTACGGCTCCGCCTGTACAAGGTGAACCTGTCTAGGCTGCACTGGAGTGCTGGAGCGCTGGGACGAGCTGCTGCTGCTGCCGGCGTCGCCTCGCGACTGAAGACGGGGCTGAGAAGCCGTCTGTGCCTCCTGGAGACACATGAGTTGTGTCTTCATGTCGCTCAAGACCTGTGCCATCTGATCCATCTGTGCTATGCTCTGGCACTGCTTCTCTATCAGCTCCATGCGGTCCAACTTCTCGCTGATGATACCCATGTCCGCAGCTGACGACTCTAGCTGTGCTGCTGCTGTGGCTGCGGACGAACTGGAAGGACCTGCATCTACCCGTGCTATCCTCTGGTACTGCACGGGTCCTGGCTGATGTGGCTGGGTCTTCTGAGTATAGAGCTGGGTCTGGGACATGACCATGTAGTTCTCTGCCATCTCCTCAAAAATAGCCCAGACCTGGTCGTGGTCCTTGGCGAAGTAGGACCCGCCACAAGAAGCATTCACCAGGCCCTGGAGCTCTGGTGACAACCCACTGAAGAAGCTCTGAACTAAGTTCGGCTTCGTGATGTCATGGTGCGGGCATCTGTCCAAAAGCTCTCTGAACCTCTCCCAAGCCTCGTGGAACTGCTCGTTGGGGAACATGGAGAAGTTACTAATCAGGGCCCTCGTTGCATTCGTCCGCCCGAGTGGATAGTACTTGTTCAAGTACTCAGTGCGGAGCTGCTCCCAGGTATAGACAAATCTCCCCAAATGCTTCAGCCAGGTGGCTGCTCTATCTGCCAGTGAAAAGGGGAATGCGATCATCCTGATCGTGTCCTGGTCCACATGTCTGTCGTGGACAGTGCTGCATATCATAAGAAACTCCTGGAGGTGGAGGTGGGGCTCCTCTGTAGCAAGTCCATGGAACCGAGGGAGCATTTGCAAGGTATTCGGGGGGAACTTGAAGTCCCCCACGATAGCTGGAACCACCACCCAATGGTGCATCAGTGTAGATCCGGGATTGTGTAAATCCCGCATCGGTCTCGGTGGTCCTGCTCCTCCCGCGGCTGCTGCCGCTGCTGCTGCTGTGGCTCGTGCCTGTGCCTCATCGGGGATCTCCTCGGGCTCGCTCTGCGCATCTCTCTCTGCTCTGAGCCTCTCCAACTCACGCCTCATCTCCATCATGAATGCTCCCTGATCGCGGAGCTGCTGCTGAACTGTATCGAGTGATGCGATCAGGGTGGAGTTGATCACTCCCTGGTCTAGTACAATATGCTCTGGTCTACGGGAGTGATCATCAGAACTGCCTGCGCCGGCCATCTCGACGTCTGCAAAATCAAATGAGCCCAACTCAGGTGCCGTCAAATGAATCAGTCTCTCCTCGGGCTCATGTCTCTCGGGAAGATCAGAAAGGGGATCGAGGGGGAACAGGGTGGAGTCGTACTCGGGCTCGGAGAGCGGGTCTGAGCTCTCGCGAGCCAACCTAGATGATGAGGTAGACGCGCCCGAAAGCGGTGCAGCCAGAGACTGCCTAAGAGACCGTCTACCCATCATCTTGATCTAGCGAGTAGGGCGGATGAGATCTGGAAAAACTATGATCTGAAAACAAACCCCCGGTTCACCAACGCAACGTGAGCTGAAGACCGTGAAAGTTCGGTCAAATTATCTTGTCGATTTTATTTTGGTGAACACACAAATATCAGAGCGCTTACGTGACCTGTTGGGATATCCGCTGCTAACCCCAACCGACTGTCCCGCACGGAAGAGTCGGTAGTCAGTCGGGTTTAGCAACGGGGGGCTCTACCTAGTGTGTGGGGTCACTCTCTCGCGCATACAAACCAAGCAATGAGGGGGTTGCTCTCCCCAAGACAGAATTTTTAGGGTGAGCGAGTTTTAAGGTCAATAGTCTTAGCAGTCCCAATTTTATGGTTACACTTTTTAGGTATTTTTCAAAGCAAACAAGAACGCCTAACGAATTTTTCGATTCTCCTGGTTATTAAGTCAAAAACAGGGGGGAGAAGTCGAAAAAGCCGATGCACGAGAAATCAATGATGCATGCAAAGTCAGAAATGCGTACCTGCCTCCAGCTCTCTACATGCAATATGATCCGCGCATAAAATAAAGACAGATAGTAAACTAAGCTAAATGATGCAGCGGGAAAAAGCCGAGTCCTAGACGAGCAACTTCTAGCGAAGAACCGTCTAACCGGTCACCGACCTCCAAGCCAAAGGGTCCGGTCTTGGCTCGTCCCTCCCCTGCCCGACAAATCGGGGGTAGGAGTAAGCGCTTTACAGGACGAGCTACGGCACGTAGGCTACGGAGGCTAGCGAGTCGGTTATTTTTATTATTTATTTTAAGTAGGTCCAATTACGGTCTATAGGAACAGATAGGCAATTAAGGTGTGTGGATCCTACTCAATTACGTCACAATCACCAGAAAGTCCTAAATCTAGGGGCTCGAGCAAAAACCGCGAAAAACCGGAAAATGACAGTAAGAAAGGAAAAAGAAATCCGCGAGAAAAGCCGCGAAAAACCGCAAGTCCTAATGGGTCCCCCGAGCACACCGGTGCTCGGCGAAACAGACCCGCTACGGTAGTCAAGTCCAAACAGTCTCAGAAGTGTCCTATATTATTACAATAATAATGAATAAAATAAAACTATCCTAATACCTCACCCACTCAACTCTCTCTCTCTCGCTCTCTCCTGCGGCTTCGTAGAGAAAGAAGCCGCCTCCAAGTGCCGCGGCTGCACCGGCTCCTCGAAAGTAGCCTCCACGGTCCTCGGGCCCTCGCAAGATAGACAGAAGAGTGGTCAGACCAATAAGAATAATCAAATAATAGAGAAAAATAAAAGAAAATACAAGTGAGGGTATATGTGCAAAAATGGAAATAAAATAATCACACAAAATAAAACAAAAATAAAAATAAAATAAAACAAAATAAAACAAAATAAAACAAAAAGAAACTATAAACAAAAGCCGCGAAGAGCCGCGAGCTCCGAAGAGCCGCGAAAAAGCCGCGAAAATAAAAACGAAAATAAAAACAACACTACTAAGCTGTGCTCCCCGGCAACGGCGCCATTCTGATACCCACAAAAAGAACCTCAAGACCCGGGTGAAGGTAATGAAACAAGGGTCGTTGCGACCCGGATCTCAGAAGATGGGTATATCAAGAAAAATCAGACCGCGAAACGAATCGAATATCAAACAAAACAAAGCTAGCGGTCCTAGCTATGGGATTAACCTGGTATAGCTCCCAGGGTCGAACACAAGGAGCACGGGTTGGCCTAGGGCCTACGAAGTAGTAAAAAGAAAATAAAATCAAAGAAAAGTATTTTTTAGTGGTTTTTGATAATTTTTATATTTTTTTTTGGATTTTAGAATATGAAGAAAATAAAAGAAGGCAAATATAAACACACTTTGGCAATTTATTTAACATACCAAAAATCAAGCAAAAATTCAAGAAAATGGTTTTTATGTTTTTTAGGTTTTTAAGTGTTTTTGGTGAATTTTTGATAATTTTCTAATGTATATTTTATTTTCTAAAAATCAAATAGTGCTAAAAAGCCTAGGTACTGTCCAGCAAGGCCTGAAACCCAAAAATAAAATATTTAAGGATCTCAGAAGGCCCTGGAGGTAATTTTCCTGTATTCTAGAGAAAATAAGGAAAATTTGGGCACCTAAATTATTGTTTTTGGATTTTTGGATTATTTATTATAATTTTTATGAGTTTTTAAGGGTTTTTAGATTTTTAGGGTTTTTACTTAATGCAAAATAGCCAAAATTGGCTAGAAAATCAAACAACACACAAGAAACAGTAACTAATTTTTTTAGAATTTTTGGGAGTGATTTTATATTTTTTTGGGATTTTTAAACCTAGACAGTAGCTAAAAAGAAGGTTTTTGAATTTTTAAAAATACTAAATAAAATCAAAAATGTCCTCAAAAATTCTCAAAAGCCTACAACATGGCAGGAGCCATGTGTCAAATTTTCATCGAATTTGGAGGTGGTTTGATATTTATTCAAAAATCAAAAAGGGGGCACTGTGCACAGGGACTCAAGTGCAAATACCCGAAACTCTAGGGGCCAAGGTGCAAAAATCCCAGCTAAACACGCGCGTGGCGCGTGCCTGGGGCACTCAGGGGCCTTTTGGTAATAAAAACCAACTCCTGGGACCTTTTGGTAACTCGTACCAAAAAGTCCAAGGGTACGGTTGCAATTTACCCACTAAAATCCGCACATGTAGAAATAAAAGGCTCACAGGGGTATAGATGCAATTACCAAAAAGTATTCATTCATTCAAGAACCCATCAGAACTACAGGATAAAAGATGTAAATAGCCCAACTAAACACGTGACGAAGCACGTGGACTCACATACACAGGGGCATACATGCAAATACAAACAAGCACCAGGTCCAGAATGCAATTTACCCTACGTAAATAAAACTACTAAAGTATTTACAGGACTAGAAATAAAAGACGCAAACTACGAGGGGGCCTAAGTAAATTACCCCTTTATTCGTCGACGGCTGGATAGGCGCCACGTAGGTGATCGGACGGCTCAGAATGGGTGGCGCTTCTCTTCTCTTCCGCACGTGGCCGATCGACGGTGCAGAGGGGGCCACGTGGATGATCCAACGGGTCAGGTGCTGTGGGTTCCCTCTCTCTGATCTGACGGTCCGGATGGCTCCTCTGGATGATCGGATGGATGCTGCTCCTCAGTGAACGGACGGACACGATCAAAACTGGAGCGGAGGGGCCATCGGACGGTGCTGGAGGATGGTGGAAGAACACTCAGCCGACGAGCTTCGCCGGCCTCGTGTGCGTGCTAGGCTCCTCCTCAGCTGCCTCCAAGTATCGGAGAAGATCGGCGGTGAAGTCCCGCAGCTGCTGAAGACCTCAGATGACCCGGCCGAGCCCTGGAGGGGCTCCGGCGAGGTCGGCGGCGCGGAGCTCTTGGCCTGAATGTGAGGGGGCCTCAGATGGCTCCCTCTTGACCTGCAAAGCGAACCAAAAGCTTCGCGGGTCGAGGGCAAAGTGCCTCGACCCGAAGAAGCGGCGTGAGGGTGAACAAGGGATCGGGGCGAACGAGCTCCGGCGAGCGGAGGATGGTGGAACTCGACTCCCAGCTCCGGGGCGAGCTGGGTTGGATGAATGGGCGAAGAACGTGCGTGAGGGAGTGGCGAAGGTGATAGTGTGCTCCGATGATCGAGATAGTACGCGATATGGCCGGAATCAGAGGAACACGTCGGAGAGTCGATTTGGGCGAAACTACAAATTAAACGAAATGGGCGAGCTAAAAGGCTACCTGGGTGGAGCGAAAGACTGGGCTGGAGCTTGGCTAGCTCCTGGTCGTCGCCTCGAAGGGCGTCAAGGCCTGAGGCTCGAGCTCCGGTCGTATGGCGGAGCACGGCGGCGCGAAGCAGCCGGATCGATGGTCGGCCACCACCTCCTCGCTGCAACAGGTACAATCGCGAGCTGTCACCTCGGTGATTGCTCTGGAGGTCACGGGAGTGAGAATGGGGAGCCAAAGATGCGAGTGGAGTGCGGCGGAGCTCAGCTTTTATGTGGGTGCAGGTCCGGGAAGAGGAGCTCGGGTCCGGCTCGATGGAGCACGGATCCCTAGGATCGATGTCGGGCGAGATTCTCGGATACCTGGGGAGTAATTAGGACCAAGGATTAGGCTAAATGGAGGTCGGATCTGGTTAGAATAAATGGGAGAAGATGGGTCCGCGAACCAGATCCGGCTCTGGTGGTCCTGGGGGAGGTGTTGACCGGGGGTCAACAATCCCCCGTGGACCAATCAGAGCCCGCCAAGGCCTGAGTTTTTATTTGATTTTTTTGGGCCTTTAAATGGCCGAATTTTCAAAAACTTAAAACACAAAATATTTTTATTTTATTTTTTTCTATTTTTTTGTAATTTTTAATTAATTTTTGGAAATAAAAATAAGGTATATACAATATAGGTCTATACATAGGTATATATACAATATATGATTTTTAATTTTTGATTTTTAATTAGTTATTTTTATGCATTTTTATTCCCATTTCATATTTTATTTATTTATAGGATAAAATGAGGAATAAAAAGCTATTTTTATTTTATTTTTATTAATTATCTACATAGGTGAAATAAATAGATATATACATTTATATACATGGTATATGTACAATATGTCTTTGTATTTTAATTTTGTAATTTTTATTTGATTTTTGTTTTAATTCTTTTTATTTATTTTATGTACAATATGTAACATGGAATATTTACAAAAAGTTTTGAAAATGAATGACTTTATTTACAAGGTGAAATAGATAAAGAGACATGATCTATGTACAAGGTGAAGGGGTGTTTTTGAATTTTTTTGGTTTTTATCTTTTTGTTTTGTTTTTATACTTCATAAATATGTACAAATATTTACAACATATTTTTGGGTGAGGAAAATATATGATTTTATTTATTTACAAATATATACATGTGTGAGCCCCTATCTCCCTCTACTTGGCTTTTATGCGGTCAGGCCCATGCTGAGCCCTCCCTTGGGTTAGGTTGCTCAATATTTATTCTAAATATTTCCCTCTTTTTCTTTTTCATCTTTATTCTTTTATTTTTGCACAAAAACATGCTAATTATCTATATTTACAAACATGCATGCTTTTGCTAATTGACCCTATTTACAAGTATCTACATGCATTTGCACAGGTTTTTGTAGCTAAAATATAAGAATAAAGAGTGATGAATGGGTATTCATCAACGTGTCGTCTTCACTGGCGTCGATTCAGCGAGGGTTTACCCATAGTGTATCGCAGCCGCCAGATCCTCCACGTGGGAGGCCCTCAGTCGTTCGATCCGAGTGGGTTTTCTTCGAGGAGGCGCGACGCACCTCAACCGTCTGATCTTCTACGTGGCGCCGCCTCAGCCGTCGATAAAAATAATAGGGGTAAATTGTTCTTAGGCCCCTCTCTTTATTGCTTTTATTAGTTAGTCCTGTAAATATTTTTCGTAGTTCTTTTTATTTTGGTTATTTTGCATCGAGGACCTTCTTGTTTTCTTTATTCGCACTTTAGTCCCTGTTTGTGGTGACCACGTGCATCGACACGTGCTCGAGTGGGCTTTTTGCATTATTTTCCTTGTAGTCCTGGCTTATTATTGTTTACATTTTTATAAATAGGAATGACAAAAATAGCCCTCCATGTCTGGACCACGCGCATCACACATGATTGACTGGATTTTTTTGCGCTTTTTGCCCTAAGCTTTTCTGCATTGTTATTGATTGGTCCCTGGAGTATGTTTTTCTTGCAGATAGGTCCTTGTGCACTGTTTGGTTGTTTTTTATTTTAATAAAATAGCAAATTCAACCCAAATTTGGTGAAAATTGGACACGTGGCCCCTGCCACAGTGTAAAATTTTCCCTATTTTTTAGGTACATTTCTGAGCATTTTTATTATTTTTAAAAATTCAAAAACCATTGTTTTTCTATCTGTCCAGATTTAAAATTCACAAAAAAAATATTAAACCCTCTTTAAAAATTACAAAAAAATTTAGGTTTTGTGTATTTTTGTGTCTTTGATTTTCTGTCAATTTTTGGTTATTTTGGGATTAATATAAAATATAAAAATTGAAAAACCTTGAAAAATTTAGAAAAATTCTAATAAATCAGAGAAAATCTCAAAAATAATAAATCTTTTTCCTGATTGTCCCTTGTTGTTCATACTTCACAGGAAAAATACCTCCAGGCCTTGATTAGACCATTTAATATTTTGAAATGGTTTTAGAAGCCTGATTGGACAGTTTTCAGTTATTTTTGCTTTATTTCATTTTTAGAAAATCCTATAAAAATCAAAAAATTATCAAAAATTCAATAAAACAGTAAAAATAATAAAAATCATAAAAACATTTTTGTTAGAATTTTTAGAGCATTTTAGAGTAATTAAATAATTGTTGAAAGTTGTGTATTTTACTTGTTTTATTATTTTCTTTATAATTAAATATTCTAAAAAAATATAAAAAATATTAAAAATCCACCAAAAATAATTTGTTTTCATTTTTCTTTATTTTTGACTACTTCGTAGGCCGCAAGGCCATCACGTGCTTCCTGAGTTCGACCCTGGGTGCTACACCAGGCTAATCTTATAGCCACGGCCACTATTTGTTTTTATTGATTTTTGTCTTTGTTTGGTGGTCTGTTCCATAAATTTTCTTGTTGAGCTGGATTTTTCGAGCGGCTAAGGTCGTAACGACCTTCACTAAATTTTATCCACCTTAGTCTATCGTAAATTTGGCTCATCAAAATGGCGCCATTGCCGGGGAGCACGGCTTAGTAGTCGTTTTCTTTTTCATTTTATTTTGTTTTCTTTTTCGCGGCTTTCCGCGGCTTTTTCATGGTCCGTGACTTTTCGCAGCTTTTTACTTTTCTTTTATTTTTGTTTTATTTTATTTTTATTTCTTTTCTTTTATTTTTGTTTTTGTTTGTTTTTGTTTGTTTATTTTTATTTCCATTTCTACGTATATATACCCTGTTTAGTTTACCTGCTTTATTTGCCTTATTTTATCTGGTTTGACACTCGTTTGTCTTCTTGCGAGGGCCCGAGGACCGAGACGGCAACTTTCGAGGAGCCGGTGCAGCCGTGGCTTTCGGAGGCGGCTCCCTTCTGCACGGAGCTGCAGGAGAGAGCGAGGAGGCAGCCGAGTGCGGCTTTTAGATTAGTTTAGTTAGATTTTATTTTCAGCACTATTTGGATAATTGTAATAATACAGGACACTCAGCAGGACACTTGGACACTTTTGAGACTCTCGGGGTCTGTTTCGCCGAGCACCGGTATGCTCGGGGGACCCCTCGGCTTTTTCGATTTTTACACGGCTTTTTCGTGGTTTTTGATTTCTTTTTTGCCTATTTGGTTTCTCGCAGTTTTTCGAGCCCCTAGCCTTAGGATTTTCTGCTTAATTGTGACGTAATAAATAGGATCCAAACACCCTAATATATCTGCTTGTACCTATAGAGCGGTAATTGGACCAACAATAAAAAGATTAATAAAATAGTCTATCCACTACCTTCGAGCCTACGTGCCGCAGCCCACCCTGCCAAGTGCTGCTCCTGAACTCGATTTGTCGAGAGGAGGAGGGGTGGACCGACACCGGACTCTTGGATTGGAGGCCGGTGGTCGATTAGGCGTTCTTTCGAGTAGAACTGCTGCTTAGGGCTCGGTTTTCCGCTTGCACCATTTAGGTAGTTTATTTCAGTCTTTAAATTCTGCACGGATCATTTTGCATGTAGACTGCTGGAGTCAGGTACGCATCTCTTACTCTGCATGCATCATTGATTTTCTCATGCATCGGCTTTTTCGACTTCTCCCCCCTGATTTTTGGACTTAATAACCAGGAGAACTGAAAAATTCGTTAGGCGTTTGTTTTTATTTGAAAAATATCTAAAAAGAAAAACAATAAAACCAGGACTGTTAATCACACTTGACCTAAAAGACACTGAATTGAAAATCTATCTTGGGGAGAGTAACCCCCTCCTTGTTTGGTTTGGATGAGCGAGAGAGTGACACGTACCTTAGGATAGAGTCACATCCGATTTTTCTCGACTGATTACCGGCTTTCTGTACGGGACAGTCGGTTGAGAAATATTTGGATTCCTATTTAGCTCACGTAATCGCTGAATGATCACCTAAAATAAAACCGACAAGATAATTGACTGATCCCTTTCGGTCTTCAGCTCGTGTGTGTAGGTGAATCGGGGGTTTGCTTTTTCATCTTGTGTGATTCCAGATCCTTTCTCTCCCCCCACCTTCTTCTCCACTCCATCTGTCTCCACCCACCCTCCCTTCACTTTTCTTCTTCTCCTCTACCCCTGGATGATGGATCCTCCTCACTTCGAGCCGACTCTTGCGGCTTCTTCTCCATTCTCTGCCCATCAGTCCAGTCCACCTTCGAGGGAGGTCGGATCTCCGACCAACCTCCCGCTCCCTCCCTCACATCCCGTACACTACTCTGGGCATGCTGTGCTTGACGTCCGAGGATACCAGATAGAGCAGATGCGAGACCCGGACGATGTCATTGATAAGTTGAGAGCGCACTCCGTTTGTGATCAGAGAGAGCAGTGGAGATTTCCAGATAGATCCTATCCCAGATTGATGAAGGAACAGAGATCACATGGAGCTCAGTCAGCTTCTACACTAGGTCCATTCGTCTTGGATTTGGATTACATTCAGCGACTGCCGATATTTTCAGGAGAGGCACACAAGGAGCCTTATCTTCACCTGTCCGCATTCGAGGAGTTTTGCATAGCACAGTTCTATTCAGACATCACTGCAGAGGAGCTGATGAGGAGGACCTTCCCATTCACACTTCATGACAGAGCCATGAGATGGCACCGACGATTGGGGAGGACATTCGATACGTGGGGAGAGCTACGCCGAGAGTTCTTACAGAGATACTTCCCCCAGCATAGAGCAGAGTTTATGCGGTCTTTGATCACCGAGTTTTCAGTTGACCCCCAGGAGCCACTACATGAGGCATGGCCGAGGTTTCTTGACCTCTTGAGGAGATTTCCAGATCATGGACTTCCACTGAAAGACTTGATAGAGATCTCCATGCGGGGGATGACCGCAGAGCAGTTAGCACTAGTGATTACCACATGTGGCGGTTCACACCGCAGTTCCGACATTCACTTACTGGATACCATCTCGAGGCTACATTCACAGAGATCTTCTTCACGAGATACCTTAGTCGGGACAACACATGTGGATGATGCAGTACCAGTACGGTGTGTCACTTCACATGAGGATCCAGCTCTTACACACCAGCCCGAGGACTTGGATCATGCAGCATCACAGAGTACAGATGAGATGACTGTTATAGCAGAGGTTCGGACCCAGAGTCTTCTCGAGTTCCCGTTGGTCTTCCAGCTAGAGTTCGAGTCAGCCCCAGAGTTTCCAGTCGACGAGTCTTGGATATCAGATCTTCTGATACTCCAGGAACCGGAGGAGCCCCCGCTATTACAGCCATTCTTTCAGCCACTTCAGTTTCCAGTCCCGGAGGACTCAGCCTCTTTTCTGCAGAGATACTTCTCGGATTCCGGCAGCGATCATGACTCAGCCCAGCAGCTACAGTTCGATATGGGACACCACTTTGAGATGTCTGACACAGATAGTCCCGTATTCGAGCCTTTTGTCCTCCACTTTGTTGAGACAGACATACTTGCTGAGGACCAGTTGACAGCCAGCATTGCCGCAGAGCGAGGATCAGCTGCAGACACTTTTCCAGCCTCCGCGGTGTTGACCAATACCTTCTCCTGCTTCCAGATTGCTGAGAGCCACATTCCCGATGATGATGCAGCCTGGTGCACCGAGTGGATACTTGACAGCAGCGCAGATTCCCTTCTAGATCCTGATCCTCTCTTACTCACTTCTGATCTTGCATTTCTCCCCAAGGGTTATCTGCGGGAGGATGCCGCACACGATGAGTACTCGGTTTTTCCTTCTGAGAGTGTCTCCGATCTGGCGGAGCACGAAACCGAGTCTTCTAATCCTTCTGATTCTGAGTTTTCTCATCTCGACGACCCTCACGAGGATGAGCCCATTCTGGAGATATTCGATGATCTACCTGACTTGCTTCTATTTCATTCATCGGATATCAGTCTTCTTAGAGAGTCTCCTGATCTTGATTGCCCACATCTTTTAGAGACATTGATCGACGTGGAGGATACTATGACTGATCCATCCTTCTCCACGTTTGATTTCTTCGGCTCCATACTTCCACTCCAGTCTGACCCAGAGCCGACGATTTCCTTTGTGCTACCGGATCCCGATCACATACTTCCACATCCATGGCTGGTAGCAGACACCCGCTTGATTGCATACCTGGGTGTCATTCTTAACACTTTGCATTTCGTCGTTGTTTTCATACCGAGACTGCGACGACAGTACGGCATTCAACTTACCTATGCCATCCTGAACCTGGATACCGCTTTATCCTAGCCTTTGCGCCCAGCTAGGGGCGTAAAGTCTAGCGCTTGTTGAGAGGCACCTCAACATTGTACTCTTTTGTATATACGTGTTTTGTCTTAGTTTGATCTTTCTTTCTTCCGTTCTTGTTTTCACCCCAGGTATCGCTTAGGATTATCTTTGCTATACTTAGGATATACCTCATCCTAAGTATAGGGGGGTGGAAACACTGGGTTGTTCGTTCGTCATGTTTCATCACTTCTATTGTTGCCTATACTTAAGGTTCTTCACCTCAAGTATAGGGGGAGTGATGCCCCTCCTTCGTGTATATATATATATATATATCTGTTGATTTTCTTCGTGTCTTGCTACCTCTGTTTTGCTGCCTATACTTAGGGATATTTTACCCTAAGTATAGGGGAGTAGACCATGTACATTCTTCGCTCGGTTTTCCCTTTGTGTACAGCCTGCTATACTTAGGATTATTTGATCCTAAGTATAGGGGGAAAAGCCGAGTCCCTCTTGATTTTCTATTCTTTCATTCGTCTTGGTATATAGCCTGCCTTTTCACTTCCCTATACATAGCACGAGTTATGTCTTCTTCATCGCTCTTGACTCTGAGGACATCGTTCGAGCTAAGTATAGGGGGTGTATATATTTCATATATACTTTAGTCATAACTCGTACTTTGTGTGAGTGTGTAAATAAATAAAAATGGCTAAAAATCCAAAATCCATAAAAATTAAGAAATTTTCCCTGTAAATAATCGCTCTTTTATTTGCACATACATAGCTATTGTACAAATTATTTTTGTAAAAATGTTTTCAAAAACTTTTGTGTAAAGTTTGTGTAAATATGTGCATATGAAAATTATGTATATAGTACAAAATTTTCCAAAATGTTTTGAAAATCAAAAGTTGGCAAAAATCTTGTGTAAATTTGTGTAAATATTTTGCAAAACTTGCATTTATGCATACATCCATGATTTCAAAACATTTTTCAAAAATTTTGCATTTGTTTAAATACTGTGTAAATAGCATCTTTGTATATATTTATAATAGTTTTTCATGGATTATAGTTGACATTTAAACTAGCCTGGAATTAAATTGGGAAATGGAGCTTGATCAAGATCTTAATCCACCTAATTCTAAGAGGAACCTTATAGGGCTTAGGGTTAAGGCTTTTCAGGTCCATGGTGACTTAATTCTTTGAGTCCACTAGGCTATGATCACATGTCATCTCAATGAGCCTAAGTAGAGCACTTAACAACACACACATGACTCATATAGACAATGGCTTTACTTGGACCCGCACTTTACACCGAGCTCTCTATGGATGAGGTGGTGAGGAGGCAGTCTTCCTTGACTTGGGGTAGCATATGAGGGTAGTACTTCTAGGCGGAACCTCTCTTCTTCTTTTAGTGAAGGAAGTGCGTCTCAACTTGGTCTGGTTGCCATGAGGTCTAACGACAGGAGTTATGGGTTGCAATAATGCTTCAAAAGAGGGATAGTCTTCTGGCTCAAGAGGAAAAACTCCTTATGTATATATGCTGCACATTGTATATGTTGTACAGATGCACTTGAAAAAAAATGCAAAGAGAAAATAACTCCAAAAAAAGTGGTGGGTCTGATAGAAAATGATAATCCCACCAGAGTATGTATATAGTGCAATAAACAAAGCTTGAGATTCATGTCCCATCTTATGTAGCTTGCAGCAGGGAGACTTAGCTACACTGGTTGAGCTCCCAAGGATACATGGCTACACTGGCCATGGTCCATTCTCTTCTTCCCCCTCTTCTTGAGCCGGTTGTTCTTGAACTTAGAAGGGAATACCCCGCTCCTCGAGGAAAGAGTTGCCAGACTAGGGTCATAGAGTTACCTTGTTGGGGAGGGTTGTCAAGTTACTACTTCTGAGGTGGAGAGCTTATTTATCACATACACAGTACAAGGAAAGCTTCATGGTCTTCAGGGTTTGTGTATGTAGACTTGTTCTGATCTGGATTATTGAGGAGTCTTGATTATAGATTAGTGGATCTTAGAGGCTGTTAAGTTTTAAACTTAAGTCCAAATAAGGTTCCGACACATTAATAATCCAAAGATCTGATCGAGCTCCATATTTCAATTTAATGAAGGCAAGTTTAATTTCAGCATTAATCCATGCATTTCCTCCTCTTTTTCTTTTCTTTTTCTTTTTCACTTCTTTTTTAGATAAGTGTTTTCTAAGGGACTAGCAAAGTTAAGTATAGGGGGGTGATGAATACCCATTCATCACTCTTTATTCTTTTATTTTAGCTACAAAACCTTTGCCAAACACATGCAAATATATGTAAATAATAATAATTATCAAAAAGCATGCATTGTGTAAAAATAAATAATTAGCATGTTTTTGTGCATAAATAAAATAATAAAGAGATAAAAGAAAAAGATGGAGATATTTAGAATAAATATTGAGTGATCTAATCCCAAGGGAGGGCTCAGCATGGGCCTGACTGCATAAAAACCCAAGTAGAGAGAGATAAGGAAGCTCATGTGTGTTAATATACCTATATATAAATAAAAATATTTTCCTCTAAATAAAAATAAAATTAGGTCTGTATTTATATGTATATATTTGTAAATACTAAATTAAAATAAAAATGGAAAAATAAAAATAAAAATCCTTTCATCGCTGTATAGACACCATGTACATAGAGCCACTTATATATTTATTTATCCCTATAAATAAATAAATTAAAATCTCATAAAAATTGTACATACTCTATACTTCATAATATAAATAAATAAAATAAAAATCATAAAAACAAAAAAAATAAAAAGGAATAAAAATAAAATCAATTTCCTATATTGTATATATACCATGTATATAAATGTACATAACTATTTATTTAACCCTTGTAAATAATCAATAAAAAATAAAAATATACTTTATTCCAAATTTTATAATATAAATAAATAAAATATAAAATTGGAATAAAAATGTACAAAAATAAATAATCAAAAATCAAAAATATATAGTGTATATACCTATGTATAATATACTATATTGTAAATACCTAATTTTTATTTCAAAAAAATAAATAAAATTCACCAAAAATTAATATAAAATAAACGAAACATTTTTTATGTTTTGAGTTTTTCGAAATTTGACCTATTTCTATTTATTATTGAATTTACAAAATTTGAATAATTGACGGGCTCTGATTGGTCCACGGGGGATGTTGACCCCCGGTCAACTCTCCCCCAGGACCACCAGAGCCGGGTTTGACTCACTCGACCCGATTTCTCCGACTTTTCCTCACTCAACCCGATCGCCAATCACCTAAACCCCGGGCTCTATTCCTTCATTGCAGATCCGAGACCCACGCCCGGAGGTTAGCATCGGGGTCCGAGCTCCGATAAGCTCGCCCGACCATCCTTTAGCCGGACCCCTAGCCATACTTAACCTCAGCTCCGCCGCACATTTCACCCATCTCCGGTCCTCCCCCTCGACGCAAGGAACTCCTCTACCTCGCCTGAGTGACAGCCGAGCGAGAGGGAGTGGAAGTGAGGCTCGGGCAGCCGAGAAACCTCTGATCCGGCATTTCCACCGACGTGTGCCGCCGCGAGCGCGCTCAGCCTCGGGACTCGACGCCCCCTTGAGGCAATGAACCTCAGAGCTCCCCGAGCTCCAGCACAGTCGGATTCCTCCACCAGGTAGGTAGTTTAGCCAGTGGCTTAGCTTAGATTTCAGTTTTTAGTTTTAGGGTCTTGTAGCTCCGCCGCCTTCGCTCGCCGTTTCCGTCCAACCACTTGCCTTCGCCCCGACGCATCTTCCACCCATTTTGCTCCTTACCGGGTCGAGGCAATTTGCCCTCAACCCGAGATTGCGTTTGTGCCCTTGTGCAGGTAGACGGACACCATCTGGGAGGTCAAATCAGTTGGGCACCTGAGCTCCGAGCCCTCTCATCGCCGGAGCATCTCCGACGTCTCCAGCCTCATCGGAGACCAGCACCTGCTGCGAGACATCACGACGGAGCTACTCCGTACTTCAGACGCAGCAGAGGAGGACCACCGCGCGCGTATCGGGCCGGCGAAGTTTGTCGGCCACCTGTTCTTCCTGGACCTCCCCCAGCCGTCCGTTCAGCCCTCCAGCTCCAGATTCGATCTCAGCCGTTGATTTGAGGAGCCACGCCACCGTCCGATCCTTTGGAGGCACGATCAGGACTGCACGATCAGAGGAAGAGACACCAGTGACTCCAGACCGTTCGACCTCCACGTGTCGTCTTCACCGTCGTCGATTCAGCGAGGGTTTACCCACAGCGCATCGCAGCCGCCAGATCCTCCACGTGGGAGGCCCTCAGCCGTTCGATCCGAGTGGGTTTTCTTCGAGGAGGCGCGGTGCACCTCAACCGTCTGATCTTCTACGTGGCGCCGCCTCAGCCATCGATAATAATAATATGGGTAAATTATTTTTAGGCCCCTCTCTATATTGCTTTTATTAGTTAGTCTTGTAAATATTTTTCATAGTTCTTTTTTTGGTTATTTTGCATCGAGGACCTTCTTGTTTTCTTTATTCGCACTTTAGTCCCTGTTTGTGGTGACCACGTGCATCGACACGTGCTCGAGTGGGCTTTTTGCATTATTGTCCCTGTAGTCCTGGCTTGTTATTGTTTACATTTTTATAAATAGGAATGACAAAAATATCCCTCCGTGTCTGGACCACGCGCATCACACGTGATTGACTGGATTTTTTGCGCTTTTTTCCCTAAGCTTTTCTGTCTTGTTATTGATTGGTCCCTAGAGTATGTTTTTCTTGTAGATAGGTCCTTGTGCACTGTTTGGTTGTTTTTTATTTTAATAAAATAGCAAATTCAACCCAAATTTGGTGAAAATTGGATACGTGGCCCCTGCCACAGTGTAAAATTTTTCTTAATTTTTGGGTACATTTCTGAGCATTTTTATTATTTTTAAAAATTCAAAAACCATTGTTTTTCTGTCTGTCCAGATTTAAAATTCACAAAAAATATTAAACCCTCTTTAAAAATTACAGAAAAATTTAGGTTTTGTGTATTTTTGTGTCTTTGATTTTTTTGTCAATTTTTGGTTATTTTTGGATTAATATAAAATATAAAAATTGAAAAACCTTGAAAAACTTAGAAAAATTCTAATAAATCAGATAAAATCCCAAAAATAATAAATCTTTTTTCCTGATTGTCCCTTGTTGTTCATACTTCACAGGAAAAATACCTCTAGACCTTGATTAGACCATTTAGTATTTTGAAATGGTCTTAGAAGCCTGATTGGACAGTTTTTAGTTATTTTTGCTTTATTTCATTTTTAGAAAATCCTATAAAAATCAAAAAATTATCAAAAATTCATTAAAAATAGTAAAAATTATCAAAATCATAAAAAAAATTTGTTAGAATTTTTAGAGCATTTTAGAGTAATTAAATAATTGTTGAAAGTTGCGTGTTTTACTTGTTTTATTATTTTCTTTATAATTAAAAATTCCAAAAAAATATAAAAATATTAAAAATCCACCAAAATAATTTGTTTTCATTTTTCTTTGTTTTTGACTACTTCGTAGGCCGCAAGGCCATCACGTGCTTCCTGAGTTCGACCCTGGGTGCTACACCAGGCTAATCTCATAGCCAGGGTCACTATTTGTTTTTATTGATTTTTGTCTTTGTTTGGTGGTATGTTCCATAATTTTTCTTGTTGAGCTGGATTTCTTGAGAGGCTAAGGTCGCAACGACCTTCGCTATATTTTATCCACCTTAATCTATCGTAAATTTGGCTCATCAAGCAGGCAACCGCAAAGATTGCCTCGGGAATTAAATTTTAGACTCCTTTTCAGGAGTATGAGTAGCCCGTCGAGAGGGCACCTACTGATGCAAGCCCTTCATATCATTACCAAATACTGATGGATAATACTAATGTCAACGATGCACGTTGATCTCGCACTGCACGAATCAACCATGTGAGTGAGTCAGATGTGGTCCACCACCCTCTTGAAGCCTAAATCACCTTCGCACGAAGACGAGGAAAGGCCGACAAAGCTGAAGATCTTTCGTAGAAGGAAGCGACAATGATGTGGCTATTATATTATGTTTAAAGCATGATCATTAACGCATATTTTAAACTGTAATTATACGGATCTAAAGGAATTAAAAAAGAAGCATTACAGATTAACGTCATGGTAATCATGCATTTTCATTTGGTTATCCGATTATAGAATGCAAATAGGAACCGATTAATACAACGGAAACATTGATTACGACGAAATCCAGAAAAGATAAAGCAATAAACAAATTGCAGCAAACATAAAGATAAGCAGATTAGATTAGAAGTCACCAAAGCGTCCATGTAATGGATTGTCCTTAGAGAGGATATCGCTCCCACAATACCGGTGTGTAGGGTACTTGCGATCCCCTCCCAGGATACGACGTCACATGATCTTTATATGTGTACACCGACGAGATCGACCTCGAATGTACCTCAAAGAACTGTAGCCTACAGAGAGAGAGAAGCAGGTACGTCCGTGAAAGGAAGAACGAGAACAGAGCCAAGGCGATGTGAGAGGGTTTTTCTTGCAAATGAAGAAAAACAGTGTCGGGGGAGATGTATAAAATGAAGTTCGCGTGCCCTAGCGCGCGGTACCTTTCGATTTCCAAAAATACCCCTCAATGGGCGTGTCTCTTCGGATTCCAAAACTGCAGCTAAAAATAAGTCGTTGTGTCGAGTCGAATTCCCACTTACAGCGAATCAAAATTAATCTGTCTGATTAATTTAATCGACCAATCAAATGAAACCCGCAGCAAAAGTATCGAGATCTGAGATCTGGATTGACTCCCGAGCCTGAGCCCGAGCGGGGCACGCACGTGTGTTGCCCTCCATTCCTCCTCTCTTATATTTCTTTGAGAGCTTGAGGTGTGAACTCATATATAAGCCCACTAAAAGTTTAGAAACATTAGATGTGGTACTAAACTTCCACCCATAGCTTTTCCATATTTCAAATTTGGGAATTCTCAACTTTCCCTCCAAGCCATTTGGTTTCCCAATTGAAATCAATTTACTCCTATTTTAATTGCATAGGTTTTCTAATTAAAACCTAACTACATACTTTAAATGCAACAATCCCCCAGGAACTCACCAATTTGAAAAAGAGATTCAAATAGAGTTAAAAGACACCTTTCGGCTGTCACACTTTGCTTTCAGTAAAGCTACCTTCCGTTTTGAACCTCTACATGAGTTTACTACTTTCACTTTAATAGGAACGAAGTGAACTACGTCTTGAACTTCAGACCTTGGTGTTAAAGCATATGTTAGAAACAACAAAGTGTTGTTCTTGGTACAATCTTCAGGGTTGGTGCTCTTAAAGACCATGCACCCTTATCCTATTTCATGAGTGTGTTCAGGAAAGATCCTCTTCCTTTAACTACGGTCCACAGTAATACTCACATAGATGGCGTTCTCCAAGGATGCACTGCTAACGTCCTGCCTTCAGGCTTGAACCCAATCAGAGCCTACGTTCTTCCTAAACTTGCAGTATATATGGTACTCAGGCTTCCAGGGATAAGATACTCATGCATAAGCATTAAAATTAAGAGTATCGACCAGTTCTCCAAACAACTTGTTAATACCACATTGAACCTACTTTGTGGGATCTCCACTCAGATAGGTTGAATTTCTACTGTAGATGAACTCCCAATGGGTCTCAGTCCCATTCCAAGCCTAGACTTTAGGAGTAAAGATCTATCAAGTCCCTTGATCAACGGATTTGACGTGTTGTCTTTGGATCCAACAAAATCCACAGCCAACACTCCTCGAGACACCAGATTCCTTAATGTCTTAAGTCTGATTTGTATGTATCTTATCGTTTTCAGATTAAACTTTGAACTCTTGATCTTGACGATTGTGATCATGTTATCACAATGTACCGAGATTGCAGGAGCTGGTTGTACCATGGGAATTTCAGACAGAAGTTCCCTTAGCCATTCAGCCTCAATTTCAGTGGTGTCCAAAGCACACAGCTCAGCCTCAAAGGTAGATAGAGCTAGAATGGTCTGCTTCACAGACCTTCAGGAGACTGCACCGCCTCCAAGGGTAAAGACATACCCAGTAACACCATTACTCAGACTCCTCTATTTTCCCGATCCAGCTTGCATCACTATATCCTTCTAGTACAGATGGATGTCTACCATAATGCAAACTAAGGGAAATATTTCCCTTCAAGTACTTCAGTACTCGATCCAGAGCCTCCCAGTGAGTACGGTCAGGACAGCTAGTTTATTTGCTCAGCTTTGCAACCAAGAATGAAATATCAGGTCTCGTGTAATTCGCAAGATACATTAAACTTCATATCACTTGTGAATACCTTGGCTGAGCTACAGGTACTCCACTTTTATTCTTAAACAACATTTTGGATGAATCAAAAGTAGTGCTTACAGCTTTGCAATCTTGATATCCAAATTTCTCAAGTACCTTCTCAACATAGTGAGATTGAAAAACTACGATCCCATCAACCAACATTATCAGTTTGAGACCCAAGATCACATCAGCAACACCCATGTCCTTCATCTCAAACTTGCTACTCAAGAATGCCTTAGTCTCATTAATAATATTTGCATGTGATCCGAACAGAATTATGTCATCAGCATACAGGAACAAGCCAATACACTCATCACCTTTTACCTTGAAATAGACACACTTATCGAATTCATGAACCTTAAAGCCACATGACAAAATTGTTTTGTCAAATATTTCATGTCATTGCTTTGGTGCTTTTTTCAATCCATAAAGGGATTTAACAAGCTTGCAAAACTTTCCCTCATTTCTAGGAGTCACGAGTCCATCAGGTTTATCCATATAGATCTCCTCTTCAAGATCGCCATGTAAGAAGGTGGTCTTAACATCCATCTGGTGGATAGAGAGATCATATACAGATGCCAATACTATGAGCATCCGGATTGTGGTCATCCTAGTTACATGGAAATAGGTATCAAAATAATCGATACCTTCCTTTTGCCTAAAGCCCTTAGCAACTAATCTAGCTTTATATTTTTCAATTGATCCATCAGGCCTAAATTTTCTCTTAAACACCCATTTGCACCCAATGGTAGAGCATCCTTTGGATAAATCAATCAACTCCCAAGTTCCATTAGCCATAATGGAATCCATCTCAGATTTGACGGCTTCCTTCCATTGTTTTGCTTCAGATGAAGCCATGGCTTCCTTGTAACTTGATGGATCACCCTCGATCTGGTAGACAACAAAGTCGCTACCCAGATCCTTGGCTATCCGAGGTCTTTTACTCCTCCTTGGCTTAGTTTCTTCTGAAAGATCATTGGGTTAAGGTTGAGTCTCAACCCCCACGTTTGTTATCCTTTCCACTTGATCTAGATAGATCCTGATGTGGAGGCACTCTCAATGGTCAGATTATGAGAGATCATAGTCTTCATCGGGAAGACATCCTCAAAGAAGGTAGCATCATGGAGTTCTATAATAGTGTTGACATCTATGCCTGGTATCTTGGACCGAATTACCAAGAACCTATATGCAAAGCTATTTTCCAAGTAACCTAAGAAGACCGCATCAACAGTTTTAGGACCTAGCTTCTTTTTCTTGTGTTCTGGGACTAAAACCTTAGCGAGATAGCCCCACACTTTGAGATATCTTAAGCTCGGTTTCTTATTTCTCCAAAATTCAAAAGGATACTTTTCCATATGCCTTAGAGGAACCCTATTCAGAATATGGCATAACCAATTTGAAAGTTCTTGCTTTTCTATATGATTTATAAAATCTGTAGTTGTAAGAGACAAAACAAAATCATCATGTTTTTAAACAAATCTAAAAGTTTATGCATCTTATGTTTAACTGATATCTACAAGGGACATAAGCCAATCTAAAAGTCTATGCATCTTATGTTTCCCCGGTTGTAAGGGAAACAGCTCCCTTATAGATTTTTCTGTGTTTTCCAAAAGCGACCAGTCTTTTCATGCATCTCTCTTTTATACTATTGGGGAGCACCTCTCAAAACTGTAAATTTAAGTACTCAAAAATTTTACATAAAAAAGAAAAGATAAATTACAAGGGAACCCATGTTATTCAATCATGACAAAATTCTACTTAGCCCACCAAATTGGGTCTATATTGCATCACCAACCAAAAATTGTGTAGTTATTAGTTGCGAGGTAGAATTTGAGTCCTAGTTTGGTCTATCTGACATGAGTCTTAGGTAGATGACGAAAGCCAAGGATAGAAATAGGGTAAAATGGCATTGATCTCCCATAGAAATCAGTCAAGAGAGAGATTATCATGAAGAGGCGGGAGAGAGGTAAAGAACCCTAATATATAATAGGTTGAGGTTGCAGATGTAGTCATGTATAGGCATCATACGAGCTTAATGTTCTACCTTCAAAAGAGCTCGTGTACCTACTTTATGAATGTTGTTTCCGACGGGAAGGTCTTGGTGATCGATCCAGTAAGGCTCGTTGGTGGTATTTCGAGGTTGAGAAAAGTGGACAAGGAAGTCAACACCTTCCACCATCATGTCTTGATGGCTTCCGTCCTTTCTTAGAGGGGTTTTTCAATTGTGCTCCTTTAAGATATTGCAATATTAGTTATACACCTCCTTTTTTTGAATATCAATTGTGCCCCTGACTTCTTAGCGTTCTATCACTTGTGCCCCACCGTTACTTTAGCTGTCAATAAGTTGAACTTAACCATGATTTTTTCAAACCATGGTGAGGTTAAGAGGGGCATAACTGTCCAAACACTCCCCCACCCATCCTCTTCCTTTAGCATGTCCTCCTTAGTCTCACGTCCCATGACGTCCTCCTTCATCATCCTCGTTGATGCACGAAACTTCATCAACTTCAGTTACAGATGGGAGTCGAGGTTCTCACTGGTGGGTCGGCTGCGTGCAACAGACCGGCGGGGAATCTTTGTGGCTTCTTTGCTGAGTGGGCGACATTGTGGGGCGATGGTTGCAGTGGAGGAGTAGGGAGCAACGGCTGTGGTGGAGTATAGTATGGGGCGGCACCATGGGGTGGCTGCAGTGGATGGGTGGGGCGGGGGAGGAGGAGTGTGGAGCAAATGAGGAGGGGGTGCTCGAGGAGGGGACAAAGGCATTCTTGTAATGTTCAGTCCACTACACTATAGAGCTTGTGGTGTGACTTCCCTCAGTGCCTAGCAGGAGAAACTCGTCGTCTGAAATAAGGTCCAGTTTAAGGGAATTTGGAGTACTTTATAAACTCCTTTAAGGTTATGTTTATTATCCATCCTATGTACTATTCTTCCACCATACCAGAGAGAAATCAATGTTGCCATCGAGGACGTAACTCGAAGTGACCTTGAACCTTATAAATCTTCTATTGTGGTTGTTTCATACTTGCTTATATACTTGCTTATATATACTTCAAACAGGATTGAACCCCAGCTGAGGAATGAAGAGCCCACAGTAAGGCTTTATGAAAAATATCAAAATTAACAGGGTAGTGTTTAATTGTGACAAAATTCTTAGTTGCGCCGACGCTGTTGGACTAATAAAATCAATGGTTGAGAAGAGTGATGTTTTGAATACCAATTTGCCCAAGGTCTTTACGCCTTTCTTTCTCATCACGTACTCTAGAGTCCAGAGGCTAAATGTTATGCAAAGTCAATACACGAGGCAAATGAAAAAGACAGAGAATCAGACCCTCGCCTATATATTCAAGCTCTCAACCTCTCACCACAATATTTCTAACAATATTATTGAGAATGAATATACACGAGACCGCGAAAAACAGATAAAGTTGCCGCAAATTCAGTCTTGGAATTTTCATATCCACGTGTTCGTCAAAGAGAACTCAAAGTCACGCCAGTTTTCTTATCTACAAAAGATCTGTGAAATCCAGGCAAATGTGTGAAAATAAACATCCCAGTACACCCGATTTACAAGAATGCAGCAAACGCTCTCGTATGCTCTGAATACTAAAACTTATTATTGAAAATAAACTCATAAGCACCCCAAAAAACATATAAAATTATAGTTCATAATATGTAAGATGATAACTAATATTAGGCATGTGGAGGGCTTCCTCCAAGTTGATGGTGCTCCATCGCTTGCCTGACAACAGTAATGTCTAAGCTCCTCCCTTGTTCAGGTGATATTTCTCGAACATCGGCTATTCTCTCATCTCCAGTCTGAAAGCTGCTCCACCCATTTTCACCAATCAAAGGAATGTCAACCCTGTCCACAGATAACTGAACCTCACCATCCCCAGGAGCTGGAAGTGACCTCGAATCGCTAAGGCAGGCTTTGTCAACATCATCTTCAGAATCTACATGCTTTGTGAGCGGATAGGAGTTCTCGGCACCTAAACTAGACTCAGGTCTCTCATTGATAACTTCTTTTGTGTTGCTTTCGTGCCTGGAAAATACAAAAGTATGTTACGATGTTGTCCGTGAATTATAATATGGCAAAACGATAATATGGCAAAAATAAGAAAAGGGGAAAAGACTGAAGAAGACAGCAGACCTTTGAATTTGTGACTGCAACATATTTATATATCTTATGAGCTCTTCCTTCTCTTTTGAAGAAGCAAACTCTTTCTCTGCAGCAGCTTTCAACTTAGCCTCTGCATCTGCCTCCGTAACCCTTGCTCGCTCTTCGGCCCTGAGAACAGCTGCTTCTAGTATAACAGCACGTTCCCTAGCTTTTGCCAGCTCGGAACGCCATAGATGTGCCTCTTGGAGTGCTGAGTCCCTCTGTTTCAAAAGCTGGTCTCTGTCTTTAGTAATCTCTGCTAATTTTTCATCAGATCCTCGCAACTGGTTTAAGGCACAAAAACAGACCGCTTATTGATTTTATACATGTTCTTAAGTATAACATTGAGAGAGAAATTCAATCATTTTCACACAAGGTTAAAACTTAAATTGAGGTCAAAGGGTTTCGCTTGTGTAATAGATGGTTATAACTTGTTAGCATTCTTTTACTGTTCTTTTGTATTTTTTCAAGCACAGACAAGAGGTTCATCACTAAAGAGTTGACTGAGGATCCATTTTAACTCGGAATTAGTGTTTCTGCTCACAAGGTCCATGGCACATAGGGGTATCAAGATAGCTCGAGTTTGATGGGCTCGGCTCGTTAATCAGCTCTGTGAGCTTGCCTCAAACGATAATGAGTCGAGCTCAAGCAGACTTCAAGCTCGACAGTTAATTCCAAACCCTGCTCAGATTGAACCAAGTCCTGCTCAGATTGTTAACTCAACTCCACGACTTGATATGATAATAGCTCAAACATATTATTGTACATGTCAAACATTATTTATTGTTTGTTAGCTATATACATGAATACAGATATGCAAATAAAAGTACACTTATTTTCAGAAACTAACCAAATATTCTTATGTTGAAACTTCTTTTTCAAATACTATTGTTGAAATATATATTTCGAAGGTAGTAATACGAGTTATATAGTAAGATCTCACAGAATAACTCATATATTTTATAGCAAGGAATTTCATTACAAATGACTTGATTCATCACCTCGTTAACATAGCTTATGCGTACCTCATTAACATAGCTTATGTGCTCGTGTGCTTAAAATAATCATACTCGAGCTGGCTTGTTACCCAGCTCATGAGCCAGCTCGAGCTCGACGAGTTCGAGCATAGAAAACACTACTGAGCTTGAGCTTGAGCCACTGTCAGCTCGACTTGATAAGCTAGATAGACACCCCAAATGGTGCTTACTGGGCAAAGCTCAGGCAACACTACAAAGTCCATACTCCAGTGTTGCAATAGTCGGCCGGCTATCCCGAATAGTCGGTCCGACTATGCGGTGCGGGGGTTCCCCGACTAAACAGATCTCTAGTCGGTCAATAGTCGGCCCGACTGAATAATCGGCCGACTATTCAGCCGACTGGAGTTTGACTTTTGATATTTTTTTTATTTTCAATTTCCAATTTTCATGGGTTACATTTACCACGATATCGCCGCAAATGTCAAATTCTATATATCTATTATATTGATTGGTACATTTATCTTGGATTCGTGTTAACTAATGACCATATATGTATAATAAACATAAGAATATATGTATTATACATAATTTTATAATAAAAAATACATAATCGAATAATAACGAATAATCGCCCAAATACCGATATTCTTTATTCAGTGACCCCTCCGACTGAATACCAAATACCGACTTCTGCAACACTACATACCCCTTTAAGATACATAAGCAATCTGACAGAAAAACTCTTTCTAGTTGTGACATCTTGAATAGAAATCACAATAACAAAATATCACTGAATTAACAAACAGCCCTGCCTTCCAAAATAGTGCACTAGATTAGGGCATACTCGTTTCGTATCTTAAGCATCGAAATAATCTCCATCCCAGATGAAAAGACAACATTTAGCTAATTAAATAAACATTTGAAACTAAATTGAGCAAACTGACACCGGATTAACACTCAATCAGCAGTGTGGAAAATACTGAAATTCTATGTAATTTTTTGGGTACCTTGTGCAATAAGGACAAAACATGTTTCCTCTTTCTCCTTCGTTAAGCGTTCAATCTCAGCACATGCAAGTCTCCTTTCTTCATCCATAACATGAGCTGCAGATGCTGCAGACTCCGCAGCCTCAGCGGTATCAGTTAGCTTTTCCGCTATCTCCTTTATAGTAGCATCACGAGCACGGAGATCCCTGGCTAGATGATGCAGCTCCTCGTCTTTGACCCTAAGAGTTTCCTGATGAATAAAGTTTAAACAAAATAAGAGGAGACGTCACTTCTCAACAAATATTTTAAGTGGCTAAATATAAAATAGTGACAGAAGATTAAATTGCAATGTTTTGGACTTGTTGACTAGGTTAAGAACAAGCTAAGCGTTATTTATAACAGGAATACACAAGATATAGCATGACTCCTATTAATGGACTTGCAGATATATACGGAGAGTAGGATATCTCAAAGGGGTGCAAACTCAAAATATTGAATGTCACAGAGGAGTCAAGCAGATACAAATCTATCCGCTTTGGATTCAACATTGTCTATTTTATACGGATATGGATTTTTTTCGGCAAATAAAGGGAAAACAAGCAAAGATGTCCACCTCACATGTATTCATTAACAGATTAATACCAGCACTACAGAAGCCAAGACTTGAGGAGAGTTTTGGCAATGATGAATTACATTTTCTACGCAGAAGCGATCTGAACGAAAAATGACACCATTACGAGACAATCAAATCACCCAAATAAGTGCAGTTGGTAGAAACATCTCCTTGTTTGAACGGAACTTGGTATTGAAGATTAACTCCCAAAAGCATGCGAAGCTGTAGCTATCCACCCAGCCGACTACCAACTCCTCCCAGATTAGCTTTGACTTCTCGCATGTGAAGAAAGATGTCCTACCGTCTCCACCCCCTCCTTACAAAGGAGACATCTGCAGTTGTTTCCCGAAAAAACATTGCCATCTATCCATGGTCATATTCTCTGACGCCTCATCAATCACAAGAAGATGTTTGATGTGTGTCGGTATTTTCAGGTCCCACAGAAATCTGAAATCTGGAAACAGCTTCTCCAGGCATTGGTCCCGGCGGTTTGTCAAATAGATTTGCAATGCCGATGAACAGTGAAGTTCCCATCCCTACATTCCCAGTGGTCTCTTCCCACCATGGGCCCTTCAAAATTGCCAATAGCCTCCAGCATCTGTAGAAGTCATGCAAGCATTGCTTGGAGAAATCTGATATGAAAGTGGACATCCATGTACCATCCATCCAAAAGTCTTACCCAGCACCTTTGGACCTGAAATAAGGGCATAGACATATGAACCGCGCCTCCAACGTCCCTTTGTCGGTCCAGTTATCCGTCCATAAAGCAAAATAAAACATCCATTCCCTAAAATCGAGTGGAAGAGCATAGGAAGGTGGGATATTAGGTACAAATGTCCCTTCCAGAAGTTCATGAAGTTCTCTTGTAAATCACATAATCGTATGCGCAAGGCAATCAACTTCCGGGTCAGAGAGGTAGCAGCCGAGCTCGAGCTGTTTAACGAAGACCACTATTTTATGACGATCTATGAAACCCCTCTTCCAAAAGCTAGAATCTCTCAAATCTAAAGAAGTGGGGTATTGTCCCCTTCCCCCAATTCCCATATCAGTGGAGTATGATCAAATCTCGTCCACGATTGTGAAGTGACATTGATCACGACAAAGGACTCCAGTAAATCTATGGAAGCTAAGGAATATGTCGTATCGAGCAAGACATCAAGTTCTTCCATATATAGTGCACCTCCGTTGCATCTAACAACTCCAGTTGCAGATCCCCCACTAATTCAACAAAGTCATACAATCCCAGATCATGAACATCGTTAAGCCGTGGACGGTCCGATGAGAGCTACGTCACACTGAAATCTCATCCAGCAAGCCATGTCATAGCTGGGAATCACTCTCTAACCTCTTGAAGCTCGGTCCATAAAAGCACTCTCATAAACGGGTATGTGGGCCGTACACGCATGCGATCATCATGGGAGCACCACTTCACCTAGTGACCTAGTCTGGAGTATCACAGTTTGCACAGACCTACACGTGATTCAAGGCAATTATAGTTCCTCCCACACTATTAACTTCATCTAGTGCTCTAACTTCCAAAAGAGAAGGTATCCTAAAAGAACATAAAAGATCTGTCCAATCGTAGATCTTCGTCTAATGGAGTGTCACAATATCTCCATACCACCTATTCATCAAAGGTCATACAGCTCTCTGCTTCTCCTGAGTTCCTCAAGTCCTTGACGTTCGATAAGATTACCTTCATTGGAAACCACGTCTCTCTCTATGGTTGGAACCACACTCGCTACCTGCGCAGTGCTCCTGCAAAGTAGGATTTTTCTGCTCATGTCTACTTTTTGAACGATTTACTGTCCATTCACGACCCCTGCCAGTCTAATCAAAGCGTCATGTGCACCACCAGGAGCGACAAAAGGTTGGGAAGAGGACCTACTTTTCCTCTTATGGTATTGCTTTAATTTCCTGCTAAGTATGACGCCCATCGCATAGCTCCCGGATGACTCCCTGTGAGGCAGCATGACCCGTATTCAGCAAGGAGATCATGTGCCCGGTGTTGGAAGGTGCTTACATCAACAAAGCTCCATCTCCGACAAGCCCCTTGAATGTCGATTCTCGTAACTAGGCCACCGCATACATCCCTCTTCATTGAAGATAGGAGAGGAGAGATATCCACGACCAGCAATCCAAACAAATCATGACATGCTATCATCCTACATTCCATCTCAGAGACGATCGACATCTTCCTTCTTATAACCACTATAGTTACGTCAGCAATGGAGCTCGACATTAGTCCATCGAACAAGACCTTTATCACCTCGCCCAGTTCCTTGATGGACACCTTCAACACGTCGAGGTTCCTTGAGAGGAAGGGAACCCCTGAGACCTAAATTGTTCCAAGCCTCAACTTAGTTTGCTCCCCATCGTTGAACCGTGTTCTTCTCCAATGCAACTTCCCTCTCGTCATATCTCCAAAGAGCAGCATCTGAGTTTCCCTGCTCGACAAGCCTCGTGCAGACACTAATGTGCCAATGAAAAAACCCTCCTTCCTTTTTGTGGGTATTGGACCGAATGTCTCCTTGAACCACTTTCGTGAATGATCGATTGTTAACCATGCCACTGTCAACAATCCTCACGAATTGTTATGAGGTGAATGAAGCACACATATGCACATTTGTGCCTGAAGACCCAAGCACTTCTTTGAGCAACTAAATCATTAATGTCTCCATCCACATGCAAAGCATCTAGGCGGTGCAAAACAATCGATAGCCTGATGCCCATGAAACCCACATCAAAAGCACTAGAGCTCATGATAAGGATGCTTCTGATGACTGACCTTCTGCCAACCAACCTCAACATCAACCTTTCCTTGATCGGTGGCTCCTGGATCGCCCAGTCATCGATGCCCTCTCTCACACCCTCTCTCCATCCGCTTTGTCCACCTATCTTCTCTTTTTCCATCCACGGATATGGATATTTACATCCATTAAGAGCTTTCTATACTATTAGAGTATGTGTATAGATAAAGACCTTCTCATGCGGTTTCATCCCACTGCTCACAGAGTAGGGTTTCACGTAAAATACAGGTGTTCTTTCATTTATTTACATTTCTTTATCTATGATATGCTTTTGCATTCATCATTTTCTACATGGTATCAGAGTTCACGATTCTGCAGCTCTTTTCGAGACTTGATTCTGATTTTGTTCTTCGAGATTGATTTTATTCACGATCCGTTCAAGTTCGAGAGTTCTAGGGTTTCCGAAAGCCCTAATTCTGTATGGAATTTGTGCCCATGAAGATGCCCTTGTCTCCATCACATCTCGGAGAAACTCCAAGAGGATTATGTTCTCCCTTTACTCGAATGTAGCAAAGTGGTTATTGTTGAGATATTTATATCTCACTATTTTTATTTTATAGTTTATTATTTCTTATGTCTACTTTATGTAATTTTCCTTAGAGATTTTCTCCTGTATAAGATGGCTCTAGGGATATGATGAATGATAACTTTTCATTTCACAACTTTCCACATGGTATCAGAGCGACGGTCCTAGATCGGAGCTTGTGCCCTAGATACCTACCCCCACCAAAACCCTTGCACGTGCACCCAGCCACCGCCGTCAGCCGATCTGCAGCAGCAGCCGCTGCCAGCCGCTACCCTACTGCCAGGATGCCCGCGGAAGCCGCCGCCGCAGTTGTTCTGCGATGTAGCCCTAAGGGAGTCGCCCTCTGTCCGCTCTAGCAAACCCTCTAGTCGTCTTCTGAGGGTTTCTGTCTTCTGTTAAGTCTTTAGGGTGTGATTTGATCATCTAAAATCACCCTAGTTACCCAGAGAGGCCTCTACGGATGGAAGGGGTTGTAGTATGAGTCTACACCCACAACCATCTTCGCATATGTCACTATAGACGCAGGTATTCCAGATTGCAGACCCAGTCTTGGAGATTGTTGTCATCATGTCAGACAATAAAGCATATGTTTCATCCATGGGTGCCTTCAAAGGTCCAACACCCATCGTCAAGATGGATGGAACGAACTATGAACTTTGAGCCATGCAGTTCATGAGTCTGATGCAGTGTAATGGCAAGAAGCACGTCCTCATGCAGGAAGAGCCAAGTGACAAGATCGGGGTTAATGCCCCATGGAAGGCAAACGATGCATACGCACGTGTGGCTATCTGGGATGGTGTCAATGGAGATAGCTAATGATATAGTGAGCCATCCTACTGCAAAAGCTATGTGGGATATTCTCGCCACTGCGTATTCTTCGGTGAAAAATGATTCGAAGGTACTACAACTTCAGCACGATATCTTCACATCGAAACAGAATGGCCGTCCCCTCCATACCCTCTACACATCTTTAAAGGGTATGTTTGAGAAGCTACATGGTTTCATTCCCTTGACTGTCACGCCTGAGCAGCTCAAGGCATACAGAGATTCGGTGATGATCGGAGTTTTCCTAGCAGCCATTGATCCTGAGTATAATGTTGCTCGAGCCCATATTCTTACGGATGCCACTATACCTCCAATGGAAGAGGCATATCGCAGGCTAAGCAGGCTCTCTATATCTTCAGGTGGTATTCAGCAGTCTCAGAGTTCTTCAGTTATGGTTGCTTCTCGTGGTAGGGAGAGCCCTACACAGTATCGTGGTAGAGGTATCCATGGGAGGGGAGGGGATAGTCGGCCCCATCAGTAGTGCACCTACTACCATAGGTCAGGTCACTCTGAGGAAACATGCTACTCCAAGCATGGGTTTCCTGCTTCAGCACGTGTTGCAGAGCAGACTCAGCAGGTTGGTAGTCCATCTCCTGCATCTGATCAGAGATTTGATGAGCTTGTAGCGCGGCTCAGGGAGATTATGCCTGCTCCCGGGTCAACCAGCTCTCCATCAAGATCCTCAGAGGTAGCTACCTGAGCATTAGCATCCACATCAGGTACAGCATATGCTCTTACTAGTTGTTACAAGGCAGATTTATCAGAATGGATTATGAATTATGGAGCATCCCATCATCTTTGGGGTGACAGAGGGCAGTTTAGTACCTACAGACCAACTCAATCAGGGAGATCGGTAGTGATAGCTGATGGGACACTCTCCTATCACTGGTCGAGGGGAGGTGTAGTTAACTTCTGCAATGCGACTTCAGAATGTTCTTTATGCTCCTGAATTTACTGTCCATTAGTCAAATCGCCAAGGATTTACATTGTCGTGTCATATTTGACCTGTCTGCTCTTGTGTTTCAGGACATTCTTACGGGCAGGGTCATTGGATCTGGCCGTGAGTAAGGAGGTCTCGACAGACTGGTGCATTCTCCATATGCTGGTGCTGCTTCTCTTCGCACTGGATTTGTTTCTCCCTATGTGTGGCACCTTCGATTTGGTCATCTTCCTCTGCAAAAGTTGTGCCATGTTCTTCCACAGATTTCTCCTCGTACTACTCTTTAGTGTGAGGCTTGCCGTCTTGGGAAGCATCATCGGTCTACATTCCAGAGTTGTCAGGGTCAAAGTAGTCATAGTTTGTTTGAGTTAATTCATTTTGTTATTTGGGGTCCACGTCGTGTCCCAGACCATCAGGGGCAAAGATTTATCTTGTTGTTGTTGATGAGTTTTCTAGATTGTCCTTGCCCTTTCTTTTTAAGAACAAGTCTGATGTTGGTCCTGTTATTCAGTCTTTTATTAATGAAATAAGGAATGTTTTCTCTGCAAATATTCAGCATATACGTTCAGATAATGTACTAGAATTTTGCAATACTTAATCTCTCAATTCCTTAGAACCTATGGTATTGTGCATCAGATATCTTGTGCTTATACGTCCCAACAGAATGGGGTGGTTGTACTCAACATCTTGATCCAGAGCCATGCTCCTCGTTCGTACTGGGGGGATGCGGTTCTTACTGCTTGCTACATGGTGAATCGCATGCCCTCATCAGTCTTGGGGGAGAAGATTCCATTCTCGATCGCGTTTCCCGAGATGGATCTTCTCTCTTATGCCTCGCGTTTTTGGGTCAGTTGCTTTTGATCATAGGATGTCCCCAGGTCTTAACAAGCTCTCTCCTAAAGCTGTCAAAGTGTGTGTTTGTTGGGTATTCCAAGACTCAAAAGGGATACAGTTGCTTCAACCATGTTCGATGAAGGTATTATGTTAGTGTTGATGTCGCCTTCTTTGAGTCTATTATGTATTTCTCTCCTACATGTGATAAGCTCATTCCGTCGAAGAATGGAGAAGAGGTATATAAGTCTCTACCTCCGATTTCGTCTACTCCAGACTCAATACACCACCTCCACCACCACCTCCATCACTTGCCATACCTATCTTCTTTCCACAGGTTTACCAGCGCCGACCTCATGCTCATGTGCCTCCTCCATCATCCAATATGCCCTAGGTATGTTCTGAGCATTTGAGTTCTACTGATGGCACTGGTGATTTGCGTGAACAGCTTGAGGTGCAAGATGTTTTAGATGATTCAGTCCCGCTACCGAGGAAGATAAGGACCTGGATGTGCCTATTGCATTACGGAAAAAGAGACATGCATGCACTATGTATCATCTTGCTTCCCATATCTCTCTGGCACGACTCAGAGAATTTTCAGAAGTTTGTTGTAGGTATATCGGTCGTGGAGATACCACGATCATATCAGGAGGCATTGCAGAGTAGTCAGTGACGCCTGGCTATGGAGGAGGAGATGGCAGCGTTACAATCTCATGGTACGTGGAGTGTTGTACATGCTCCTCCTGGTGCATCTATTGTTGGCAGCAAATGGGTGTTTACATTGAAACAATGTGCTGATGGTACTTTGGACAGACATGGATGCAAAAAACGGTCTGAACGTCCCTTTAAACGTATGTGGTGCTCGACCGCATCGTTCAACCAAAATCGGGTCAATAAACAGTTGGATCGCATAAACGGTTGTTTAACGGCCTTAAACGACCTTAAACGGCCTTTTAAACTGCCTGAAACAACCTTTAAAGAACGTGGATTTACTTTCTTCAAAGGATCACCGTTATCCATGACTTTTTGGATTCATGCTATAAATTGTAATTGTTTATCTTGTTTATTCTGACATTTGGTTATGCATTCTAGTTGTTTATGTTATCTATTTTGACATTTAGATGAAACATTTCCTTGAATTTGACAATATTTGATCTATATTGTGAATCTGAGATTATATTTTTCTTATTTATTTATACTTTTTTATTAAGTATATGTATGTAATAATTTTTATTAATTAAAAATACAAAACCGCATAACCCGTTTAATTTCCGTTTAAACACCCGCATACCTTTTAATCAGTAATCAGTGACCCTACCCACTGAATAGCGTATACCGCTTTTTGCAACCTTGTGGACAGATATGCCAAACTGGTTGCTTGTGGGTTCACACAAACCTATGGGGTGGATTATCATGTTACATTTTCTCCAGTTGTGCGTCATTCTACGCTGCGAATTCTTATTATTGTTGTTGTGGTACGTGACTTGCCATTTTTCCAATTAGATGTCAAGAATGTCTTTTTGTATGGAGGCTTGCAGGAGGAAGTTTACATGCAGCAGCCACCAGAGTTTGTTGCTGAGGAGGAGGCTCGTATGGTGTGCAGTCGTCACAAGGCCATATATAGCCTTAAGCAGAGTCTGAGGGCTTGGTTTCAGAAGCTCTCAGAGTTGATTGAATAACAGGGGTTTGTCGAATCTACTGCATATCATTCTCTTTTTTAGGAGAAACCAGAGAGGTATTGTTTCTATTCTAGTCTATGTTGATGACATTATTGTTACATGCACTGATAAACAGGGTATTCATGCAGCAAAGAATTTTCCTGGACAACAGTTTATGACCAAGGACCTCGGCAAGCTGTGTTATTTTCTTGGCCTAGAGTTTACAAGAAATCACCATGGTATGATAATGATGCAAAGGAAGTATGTCACTGACCTCCTAAATGAGACAGACATGACAAGATGTAGACCTGCTACTACTCCAATGGATTCCAATACTAGGCTCAATGATGATACTCTGAGGAGGTGGATAAGAGATGGTACAGAGAGCTAGTAGGGAAGCTGATGTATGTTACTATCACCAGTCCTGATATATCATTTGATGTTAGCAAGAGTCAACCAGTTTATGGAGCAACCTAGGCAGGTTCATATATATGCAGTTCACATGATCCTGAGGTATCTGAAGTCTTTTCCATGCACAAGACTTCTGTCCAGAAGAGACACGTCTCTCACAGTTACTGTATGTGCAGATGCAGATTATGCAGGGTGCTCTAAGGACAGGAAGTCCACTTCAGGCTTCACTGTGTTTGTAGGTAGCTTGTTGGTTTCATGGAAGAGTAAGAAACGGATAGGTGTGGCTAGACCTAGCGTTGAATCAGAGTATAGGGCCATGGCCCAAGGGAGCACGAAAATGATGTGGGTCAACTCTGTCCTGATTGATCTACCTATTGTGGTGCCTCTTCCTATGCACCTCAAATGTGATAACCAAGCTGCTTTATTCATAGCTAATAATCCAAACTCCAGGAAAGAACAAAGGATATCGAAATAGACTGCCATTACACTCGTGATCTAATCCAGAAGGCACTTATTTCCACCTCTTATGTTGATTCAGGTGATCAGATTGCAGATATGTTTACCAAAACTCTCGCGAGAGGTCCTTTTCATCGTTGATGTTCCAAGATGAGCATGATAGACATATATGCTCCAGCTTGAGGGGGAGTGTTGAAATATTTATATCTCATTATTGTTATTTTCTATTTTCTTATTTCTTATGTCTACTTTATATAATTTTCCCTTAGAGCTTTTCTCCTATATAAGAGGGCTCTAGGACTACGATGAATGATGACTTTTCATTTCACAACTTTCCACGGTTACGATATAACCATATTTCTAGCAGATTTCTGTAATCAAAATCGTTATGCACATAACAGAAGAAGAGAGAGCCCACACAGGCACGGTATCTCACGCAGTGTGTCCTCCCGAAACCCTAAAAAAATATGTAGAAGAGTTGCACCAGCAACAACACCTCTGTAGCCCACCAACATACCTTCAGGTGAGCAAATTGTCAATCCAGATCCTCCACATGACAATGAAGGGTTAATGAATCCCTATACCTCCAATAAGGATCCCTGCTCTAGCTGGATCCCTTCTCCATGGCAAGCCCCCCAACCAGCTGAAGATCTCCTCTGCAAACACCCCTAGTAACGCCCCTCCATATAGCCCAGCAATTATCCATATATGATGCATACTCTAACAATATAGGACATGATAAATGCAAAAGTGCATCAAAGATAAAGAAATATAAATAAGTAGAAGAACACCATGATTTTATGTGGGACCATACTCTGTGAGGAGCATTATGAAACCACGGAGTAGACCTCTCAAGGGACGAATCTGCATATTGAATTCTCTCAACTGTTACAAGTGGTGTGGGACATCTTATATATCCCCCACCTGTAGGACCAAGTCCCACTAACAGATGATGTGGGACTAAGCATGTAGATGTGGTAAATTGGTAATTAGACCTTGGAGGGATCCAATTACCCATCTATGATGGATACTCTAACATGCACTCTCAAGCTGGAGCATGCAATGCTCAATTTGGACAAATAGAGTGAGTAGGCTTGATGTCCACGTGCTTTGGGCTCCCATGCCCATGTTATTTTTTCTCCATTTATCTCCATCCTCTCTGTCCAGGTCAATAGGCCTAAAACAAAATATAAAATGTGCTGAAAAAATTGAAAGAGAGAATGGGAAGCAAAAAAAGAGGGTCTAATGGAAAAAGAAAAGAAAAACTGTAGAAAATGATGAATGCGGAAGCATATCAGAGATAAAGAAATTTAAATAAGTGGAAGAACATTGGGATTTTTATGTAGAACCACACTCCGTGTAGAGAGGGATGAAGCCACGTGAGAAGGCCTCTCAAAGGCCAAATCTGTATATTGAATTCTCTCAATTGTTAGTTGTTACAGGTGGTATGAGGCTTCTTATATAGCCCCACCAGTAGGATCAAGTTCCACTCAAAAATAATGTAAAACTAAACATGTGGATGTAATAAATTGGTAATTGGACATTGTAGGGATCCAATTACCCATCTATGATGCATACACTAACATATACAAAATAATTTCTTTGGCATTACCAATTTTTTACAGATACAAATATTCATATTCCAATATATTAAATGGTTTGCATACAAATAGTGACCGCATTGTCCATTTTTTGTTGGATATGGATATATGTATTATGTACCCACTTTAATGGTCTGGTGGTAGTGCAGTGTGCCTACTACTGAAAAGACCAGAGTTTATCCCTCCTTGTAGGGGTTAAGTTAGGTAACCACAACCAGCGTAAAAAATAGTCAGATCTTTCGACATGGATTTGAGCAAGAATCCATGCAGCTGACCCTACTTAAAATGGGAGAATGCTTTGTCATTTTTTATGAACATATGTATTCTACCCATTAAATGGTTTCTATACAAAATAGAGACAGCAAACTAAATCGCAATACCTAAGATATGAAGACATAGTTAAGAAAAAAGTAAGCACCATTTAAAACATAAAGAAAGACTCATATCAATGCACTTACGAAAATTCAATACAAGGATAGTAGGAAATCTCAACGGGGAACATGAACGAAAATATCAAATACCACACATGGATATACAACCATTAGATTCATTGCTTTGTTTATTTTATATTGATGCATATTTCCGTCAGTGGCATTTTATGCAGATGTGAGAGCAAGTATGTTTAAGTTTGCATAAACATCTACCATATTAGAAAATAGGAATGCGGAAATGTATCAGAAATAAATGATAAAGAAATATAGAACACGAGATTTTTAACGCGGAACCCTACTCCCTAAGGAGCGGGATGAAACCACGGGAGAACGCCTCAAAGTGTTGATGTATGCATTGCACTTTCTCACTGGATGCAGGGGGTGAGGGGCTTCTTATATAGCCTTCAAAGAGTCTCCACATCCTACAACGGGTAGATGTGAGACTAGACAACTGGATGGGGTAAATGGATCTTACCCATCTCCCACATAAGTGACGCATAACCAAATACTCCAACATTCCCCCTCAAGCTGGAACATGCAATGCTCAGCTTGGACAAACAGAAAGAAATCTCAACGCACGCTACATAACACTACAGACAATATCAACTCAACGCGTGCAATTGTCGGTTGCTGTTGAGGACGTTGCTTCTCATGTCGTGCAGGTGAGAAGGACGAACGGGCTGGAGTGTGGGTCAAACTGAATCTCCTCGTCGGAGAGCATGTGCTCTGTACTGCGTCTGTAAGAGTCACTGCAACTGAAATAGGTCTCCTCGTCGGAGATCTCTGACCCGCTACAACATGCGGACAACTGCTCCATCAAAGGACCGAACTGAAAAGCCGTGGAGTGCAATCCTCGTGAAGTTCGCGGTCACTGGAGAATGGAGTCTGAAAGTCTCCTCATCTGAGAACTAAGTCTCACATCTGGCTCAGAGAATGGGATCTTTACTCTGGAATCCCTATGAAACCACATGAAAACCCTAACCCACATGACATAGGGAATGGGATCTCTACTCTGGAGTCCTTATGGATCACAAATGAAAACCCTGTCCGACAAAACAAGAATGATGGGGACCACAAACAATGATGATCGCATACATGTGCGACTGAAACTGAAGACTCGGAATCTGATCGTCGAGTCTAAACAACTGTAAAGTCTGGAATCTGGTTGGCCTAAAATGTGATATCTGGAATAAACATGTGACTCTACACAATACTCCCCCTTTCTCCCATACTTGTCGGAAAATAATGGCATCGACAAAGTTGGGAGAAGACAAGAGAATGGGGGAGAATAAAACATCACATAAAGCCGATCTCATTTTTTTCAGTTTTTCTTCTCACTTTTTTTCAAACATTTTTTTAAATTGTTTCATTTTTTATACGGCTTTTTTAAAAACAGGCCACCTTCCTCTCTTTTTTTCTTCGGTCTCTCATATATAATTTTTTTAACCACCGCCCACTTGGGCCTTTACAATAGTAGCAATTTTTTATAAAAGAAAGGAGCCAACACCCTTTCTAAGCACATTAGGATTCCCCTCATGGGAACCCAATTTACAGAAGTTGTCGCCGCATGTAATAGATGGGTTCCACTTGGGAACCCTCTTCTTCGAAGATCCGCAGCCCCTGATGGGGGCCTCTGTTGTTGCAACAGCCGTGTGGAAAAATCGAAGGAGCATCGCCTCCTCATGGAGAGGAGTTGTATGCGAGGAGGAGCGGCTGGGGGCGCCGAAGGTGAAGGGGCGGCGCCGCTGGAGGGGAGCCGCCGCTAGGAGAGGAAGAACCGCCTACGACCAGGTGCGCCTGAATAGGAGATGCGGCTACACCTATGTTGAAATTTGTCGCCGAGCATGATGGAAGATTAGAGGAGGTGTGCGCGAGGGTCGATCGCAGAGAGCTGCTAGTTGCACGGAGGTTTGACAGAGGGCTTTGCCTATGGTTACGCACCGCCCCAGGGGGGAGCGCTCTTGTGCGCTGCCCCGATGGGTCGTGAAGAGGCGATGGAGATGGGTGCGCTTGGAGCCGCCCTGCGCTGGAATCTTCTGGAGCAGTGCGCGCCGCTTGCGATCGCGTGGCCTGGAGTGGAGATGACTGGTGCAGGGACGGCGTATGGAACTTCACCGCTCAGTGATTTCGCACAACGAGCTCTGGTTGATGGTTGTAGCGAGCACACCTGAAGATGACGCCTGGACTGAGATTTGTAGGGCTCTACCCTGCTTGGAAGACATATACGAGGGGAATGCCGCCTGGCTTACTTTGCAACCCCGTGTGGTCGTCGGGCATGTCTTCTCGTTCCCTGGAGAAGCGGCTGGAGATGCAGAGTTAGGGTTTCTAATGTCGCCAAGGTGTGGGATGCTGCCTTGGTGATGGAGAAGGACGGCCTGTGATGCTGCGGCCTGGGTGAGATCGCTGTTGGGGCATGGAACAAGGTGGCGCAGCCTGGAGAACTAGGGTTCCAGAGATTGAACCCTAGAACATGTACCCTTGATGATGAATCTCCAGGGAAATTGAATCGTAGCAGAGAATTAGGGTTTTTCAAGAAACCCATAAAATTGAATCTCTGATCACGAACTTGAAGGATAAAGAATAATCTTCAAACCACCAAAAAATTGAATCTCAAAAAAAAGAACATAAAAATCCTCGAGAATCGACCCACTCTGATACCATATTAGAAAATATGATGCGGAAGCGAATATTAGATAAAAGAATAAACATTGAGAACAAGGAATTTTAACGTGGAACCCTACTCCCCAAGGAGTGGGATGAAACTACGGGAGAACGTCTCAAAGGGCTTATGTGTTCATTGAACTTTCTCATATGATACAGGAGGTCTGGGGCTTCTTATATAGCCTCCACAGAACCTCCAAGTCCCGCCATTGATAGATGTGAGACTAAACTCCTGGATGTGGTAAATGGATCTTGGAATGATCCATTTACCCATCTACATGATAATGACGCATACTCTAACATATCCTTAACCAGACTTTTAAATATAAATATAGTGGTAAATATATTGGAAAGCATAGTTAAGAATCTATGCCTTCATCTAACTATATTGGGCATGGTTGTCAATGTAATAACAGTATAGATTAGGTACGCTTGAGCCATTTAAAATCAATATTATATACACACAATTCAAATTATCCATAGATACTGGTATGTCCATATCGAATCTGGGATCGCTATTCGTTTTGTTGATATGAAGACATGCCTTTTTGTGTAGGTAAATATTTACATCCAGATTCAAAAGGTAACAGGATACCCTAACATCAATACCCATATTCATGTCCAATCAGTTGCATCCTTATAAACTACTCTTTCTTAGATAGGGAAAAAGTTGAATCTAACTATACTTTCAGTGTGTAAGCACTAAAACGTGAATTTTCATGCAATTTCGAATAACCATTAAGCTTCCCGTTCTCAATGAACCATAAATTGGTTGAAGAGTAGTAATTTATAGGAATACTAAACATACTGTTAAGTTACCAGACCTTCATAATTGTCAGATCATCCAACTGGGCTTCACCATGTCTTTTGTTCATCATGCCCAGAGCTGCTCTCATAGAGATCCTCATTCCTGCCTCAATTTCCTTATTGGCCTCCAAGGCGGCTGAATTTGCAGCTGCAACGACTGTGGCTACCGTTCCTAGTCGGGCCGGCCCATTTCCACTGAGGGAATTTACAGCCTCTTTATGAGCTCTTAGCACCAACTGTGTTGCACTGGTTCGACAAAAGTTAAAATTTTCTAGATTAGTTATAATCAAGAAAAGTTTATAAACTAAAACATAAGTAAATAATATATACACACAAACATTTGTAAAAAATGAAGATGCTAACGTGAATTTGAAGAGCTAAAAAACAAACCTTGGAGGAGGATTGTGGGAAGAAGTTTTAAATGATACTTTTTAATGAATCCGTCTTTTGGATCTAGACAATCACCCAAGGTATTTCTGTTTTCTTAGTGAAAAAAAGGGTGTGCATCCATGTTATTGCACACCCAATGAAATCCATTGCTAATCATAGATATGTTTACAAAGATCTTGACTTAAAGGGAGCATTCGCATGTTGAAGTACATTTTCTACATAGTTTCGTGATTGAATATTACCACATTTTGCATAGTTTCGTGATTGAATATTACCTCGTTTTGCACTAGCAAAATAGATCATAAATAGCAAGAGGCCATAAACATCAAACCTGTAATCCATAGCACACTGAACCAAAGGAGACCTGAACTTCTCAGCGCAAGTGGAATTAAACCATTCAAACTCCGAATCAACAAACCTTCCTAGAGTGAGAACAGGTAAAAAAATAGGTGGTCCACATCTTCTAGAGCATCAGGGCATCTTGGTGCACAAAATGTCATTGCCATGCACGATTTTTTCTCTATGAACCTTCTCATCAAACGACCGCTTCTCCGTAATAAGAGCAAGACCTTGACCCATAGTGGCACTATAGAACTCCATAACTGCTTCCAGTCTTGAGTAAGATCTCCAAGATCAAGAACCAATGAGGAAGTATGAGCCCTATAAGCCTTCTTCACTGAAAATGTTCCATCAAACCATGTCCAGCAATCATGGCTGTCTGATAGAGCCTCTACCCTTCAAGAAAGTCAGAAGCCTCAAGGAATCGTGCGATTTCTTTCAGAAAAATCTGCCACAAAAGGAGTTCACAGCGCATTTAACCATGCCTCTCAAATGAAAATGCTTTAATTAGCTACCAAGGAATAGACCCTTCGAAACTGATCATATAATTTCCCTTCCTCTGACCAGACGGCAGTCTAAAACCTGAAGGATTGATCATTCCCCATTACATGTTTCAAGAGCGTCCAATGTCTGGTAGACCAAAACAAATCCCCAGAAAGAAGTTGGAAGGTGACCAAACCTGCTCCACAGAAAAAGCTTGCTTAAACTTTGTACATCTACCACACCAAACAGCAGAGTAAGTCAACATTTTTCCCCTAGATTCTCAGCATCCATTTTTCCAAAAGTACCTTCTTTCTCAATTTTGAGTCTAAATGCCCCTAAACTCCCTTCCTTCATCAGGTGTGCTATCGTTTGCCAAGGGTATGCCATTATTTTCCAGACAAGCACCATATTGAAAGAAGTTCCTCATCAAAGATTCCAATCTCATACATACCCTGACCAACTATGGTCACTGAGATTATGCCGATTGGAAGAAGAGGCAGATTGGAGTGTTGCTATGGAAGATTGATTTCTCAAAGGCATATGATCGTGTAAACTGACGTTTTTATTGTGGTAGGCTCTGCCAAACGCAGTTTCCTAGACTTGTGGATCTTTTATATGAAGAGATGTGTTACAATGATTTCCTACTTGATTTTGGTGAATGGAAGACCTGATTGTGGGCCACTGTGTGTGCTAGGAATGAGGTAATTTTCCGTGGTCAGTGATTCTATTCTGAAAATGTTCTGAAACATTGTAGGGCCCTCTGCTCGATATGGTCATATGTAAGCTAATTTCCCTGTTTTAATACAATTTTAATGGTGGGTCCCAATTCGGGATGCTACCCTCTTTTCTCTCAAATAGAAAAGACATGGGGGTGGTTTCTTTTATCCAGAACGTAAAGTTCGACAGGGATGTCAGGTGGCACCACACTTCTTTATTCAGGCTGCAAATGTGCTCCCTTGCATAATAGACCAAGTGATCAGAGTCAAGGTCTCTCGCTTGGCTATGTGATCGGGGATATCTCTATCCCCATCTTTTAGCACATAGATGACATGGTTCTCTTCATAGAAGGTGGGGTTCATGAGGCAAAGGCCAAAGGGTGTGGCTAGCTACTGTGCTGGACATTTTTGGAGGACTCTATAGGCTGAAGATTAATAGAGAGAAGTTTGATTTCGTTCCTTTCCGGCTGATGGAAATAGAGGTGTTAGAATGAGGGGTGGCGTTGTGTTGGTATTATGCCTTTATAGTACATGGGGATCCCGTTGAGCTGTGGTAGATTCCTCTTAGCAAATCGGTTACCAATCATTGAGAAAATGCAGAGAAAGTTGTTTGATTGGAAGGCTTCGTGTTAGGGATGTGGGTGAGGGGGGAGCGTTTGATCCTAGTCAGGCTATCCTTACGGCTACCCCGATTTTCTTATGTCATTCAGACTTGTGGCGACAGGGATTCACCATTGGATGGAGATGATTATGAGGAGATTCTTCCAGGGGTATGCCTCCCACGGCACTGGAAGGGTTCATGTAACAGACTGGAACTTGGCCACGCTTTCCAAGGAGGAAGGGGGACTTGGCATTCCTAGGCTGGAGAAAATGAGTCATGCACATTTATTGAAATAGATGGAAAGAATATGATGTAGTAGTGAGGGTCTTTATAATAGATTAGTACGTGGCATTTCTAGGGTCGATGTCCGGTGTGCCCTGGTGCCTTGTCCTACTCATTTGTCATTCATTTTTAGGAAGGGAATATAATATATTTTACTGCAGCTTCCTCCTTCAAGTTTTGGAGGGATGATTGAACCGATGAGGAGTCTATGGAGTACATATTTCCACGACTTTTTGCCTTAGCAGCGGACCGTGACATGCTGGTGTTGAAGGCATGGGTGGACGAGGCATGGCTGCCTACTTTTTTGTCTTAATTTTCTGAGCAACGGTTTGTTGAGAGTTTTATGTTATGTTACTCTTTTCTCAATTTATTTATTATCAATCCTTATTATGTTAATTACCCATTAGGTTTCTCTCTTCTATATAACAGAACTCTTGGGTTCTATGAATAAAAAACTCATTTTCCATCAACATGGTATCAGAGCGGTGGTCCTAGACCGGAGCCTATACCCTACATCCTGCACTATTCGCCAACCCTTCCCGCACCGCCCCCACCCAATAGCATCGTTGCTATCCGGTGGCACTACTGCCGCCCGATGTTGCCACCCCGCAGCACTGCCTAGTGGCCCCACCGCCACCCGTTGTTGTCCAGCACCCGCCCAGCGACCCCTCCGCTACTCTGTTGCCATCCAACGCGGAGGTATTAGTCTAAATTGACATGATTTGGTCTGATTTTGATTGGAAAATGGAGAAATCAGACCGTTGTGGCCACCATTGATACCCAGCACGGACGATTTTTGCGTAGGGTTGGTTGTTGTATGAGTCTACAACCCACAACAATCCCTCTTGATATCTGTATAGACACCCTATTGTTTGTCTACATTCCCAGTTGTGTACCAATCCAGCACGATCTCAAAAAGCAGAGTTGATACCTCATTTATAGGTGTAAGGGTCTGACACCTATTGTCAAGATGGATGGCACAAACTACGAGTAGTGGGCGATGCAGTTCATGAATTTACTGTAGGGCCATGGTAGAAACATATTCTGACATAGGATGAACCGATGGGCAAGATTGGGACCAATGCCTCATGGGAGGCAAATGATGTTTATGCTAAAGTATGGATATCTGGTATTGTCTCTGTTGAAATAGCAAATGGTACTTGAGTCGGCCCACAGCAAAGGCACTGTGGGACATCCTTATAGGTACGAACTCTCAAGCAAGAAATGAGTCGAAGATCTTGCAACTCCAGCATGATATCTTTACAATCAAACAAGACGATCATCCTCTTCATGCCATGTACACATCTCTTAGGGGCATGTTTGAGCGAGTCCATAGCTACATACCTCCTGACGGTCTCACCAGAGCAGCATAGAGCCTATCAAAATTCGGTTATAGATAGAGTCCTTAACCCGGAGTACGACTCACTCGCTCTCAGTTACTCACAGATGCCACTATACCGCCTATGGAGGAGGTTTACCGCAAACTGAGCAGGCAACATCCCCTCTGCTACATCTTCTAGATGTCGTCAGCTGTGAGGGCTTCCTGTTATAAAGGTGGTTTGCCTTAGTTCAGAGGGCGAGGCACACTAGGCAGAGGCCCATGCCAGCCATGTTCGTATTGTCACCGGTCAGGTCATTCAGAGGACATATGCTATTCCAAGCACGTCTTTCCACCATCCGCATGTATTGTTGAGCAGGTTCGAACTGCTCATGATTATACCAATCAATGTTTTGATGACTTTGTTGCACGATTGAGAGAGATCATGCCCCTAATTGATGGATCTTTTAGTGTTTCTACTGGCCCATCAGATGGTGTTGCTTCTACCTCCACCAGTACTTCAGGTAATACTCGTGCATTTACTAGTCGCTCTCGATCAGACCCTTCAAAATGGATCATTAACTCTGGAGCTTCTCATCATCTCTGTGGTAGTTCAGTTCTCATAGCCCTGTACAGCCTGGTAAATAAGTGGTTATTATTGATGGGGCACATTCTCCCATCACCGGACAAGGAGAGGTCCATTTTGACTCCCTCAATGCACCTGCAGAATGTTCTTCATGCACCAAAATTCTCAATGAACTTATTGTCTATCAGTCAGATTACAAGAGAGTTACATTGACATACCATATTTGACATGGCTTCTCTTGTTTTTCAGGATATACTCACGGCAAGGTGATTCGATGTGGTTGTGAGCACGGAGGTCCTTATAGGTTGGTTCAGTCTCTTTATGTTGGTGTTAGCTCTCTTTCTGTCGGATCGATCTCGTCGTATACTTGGCATCTCCGATTCGGTCATCTTCCGTTACAAAAGATATATCATCTTATCCCTGACATTTCTATTCAATTTAATGTGAACCGTGTTGGCTTGGAAAGCACCACTGATCTAGCTTTCCAAGTTGTCAAGATCGTAGTGGTCAGAGTCCTTTTGAACTTTTTCCATTTTAATATGTAGGGTCCAAGTCGTGTCCCAGATCATCAGGGACACATGTATTATTTGGTTGTTGTGGATGATTTCTCCATACTGTCATGAGTATTTTTGTTAGGAAATAAGTCTGGTGCTAGTATTGTGATTTAGAATTTTGTGATTGAAATGAAGAATCTTTGCTTTACTTCTATTAAATACATTCGTTTTGATAATACTGGATTTTGTACTATTCAATAGTCACAATTCTTTAGTTCACACGATATTATCCATCGGACTTCGTGCCATTATACTTCACATCAGAACAGTGTTGTTGAATGCAAACATCGTCACTTCCTGAACATCACGAAAACTCTTCTCATAGAGAGTCGGGCTCATCATTCCTTCTGGGGTGATGTTGTAATGACAGCATCTAACCTCATCAATTGGATGCCCTCTATCATTTTGGGTGAAACAACACCCTTCTCTCTTACTTTTCCTGACAATGACCTTTTCTCTTACGTCACGAGTTTTTGGATGTGTGGTATTTGTCCACCTTTTACATCCAGGTCGTGACAAGTTCGATTTTAGAGCTGTCAAAATGTATGTTTATGTGGTACTCTCCTAACCAAAAGGGTTATAGGTATTTTGATTCTATACAGTGAAAATACTATGTTAGTGGTGATGTTACTTTATTCAAGTCCATCATGTACTATACTCTTACAGGTGATAAGTTGAGTCCCTCTGAGTCTGGAGATGAGGTTATTCTTCCACCTCCTCCTACACATATATCTTAGCATGTTCTCCATGCTCCAATGCCTTCCCCAACATCCAGCACGCCTCAGGTAAATTCTGAAAATTTGATTTCAACTAATGGTACAGGTGGTTTAAATGGTGAACGGGAAGGAAGGTATACAGGATGAGCAGTGACCACCACAGAAGAATGATCAGGGGTGACCTATTGCATTGCGTCAAGGCAAACATACATGTACGAGATACCCTATTGGCGTAACTTTCGGATGATTTCAGGAAGTTTGTTGTGGATTATTTGCCATTGAAATCTCACGCACATACTAGGAGGCCCTCAAGGAGAGCCACTAGCAGTTTGCTATGGAGGAAGAGATGGTTGCGCTCCAGTCTCGTGGGACATGAACTCTTGTTTCTGCTCCAAAATGGGCATCTGTTGTAAGCTGCAAATGGGTTTTCCCTGTCAAGCACATGGCAGACGGTTCTAACCGGTATAAGGCACATTTGGTGGCCAGAGGATTTACGCAGACTTACAGGGTTGATTACCTCGACACCTTTTCTCATGTTGCTCGACATTCCACACTACTAACTCTACTATCAATTGGTATGTTATTGGCCTTGATTCAAACTTGATGTCAAGAATACTTTTCTATATGATGATCTATAAGAAGAGGTGTATACGCAGCAACCACTTGGGTTCGTTGTTGAGGGGGAGTATGTATGTCAACTCCATAAGGCTATCTAAGGCTTTAAGTAGAGCCCCACGGTATGGTTTCAGAAGCTATCAGAACTGATTGAACAGAAGGGGTTTATACGGTTGATTGCAGATCATTAGCTCTTCGTTCAGAGGACTCAGCGATGTAAGGTTGTCATCTCGGTATATGTTGATGATATTATTTTTATTGGAAATGATATTCATGGTATTACTGCGACCAAGAACTTTCTGAGACAACAGTTTGTCACCAAAGACTTGGGTGAACTGTGTTACTTTCTAAGCCTGGAATTTGCTAGAAACTAGCATAGCATTGTCATGACCCAAAGAAAATACGTAACCGATCTCCTTTTAGAAGCAGAAATGACAGGTTACAGATCACCCTCCACACTTATGGATCCAAACATAAAATTGCATGATGATACTACTGAGGATGTAGATAAAAGACGGTATAAAGAGCTGATTAGGAAGCTTCTCTATGTTACAATCACCAGATCTGATATTTCTTTTACAGTAAGCAAGGTCAGTCAGTTTATGGAGCAACCAAGGTATGTGCACATGGATGTAGTGTACATGATTTTGAGATACTTGAAGTCTTCTCCAGGCACATGTCTATTATTTGACAGAGGAAATTCATTGTCTGACACAACTTGAGTAGATGTGGATTATGTCAGTTGCTCCCAAGGATAGGAAATCTACCTCAGGATTTTTTTGTGTTTGTGGGAAACCCTCTAGTATCATGGAAAAGCAAGAAACGGCCAGTGGTAGCGAGATCCAGTGCTAAACAGAATACATGGCCATGGTTTAGTGTAGTATTGAAATGATGTGGGTCAGTTCAGTTCTTTCTAGTATGGGTGTCGATGTCCCACTTCCCATAGGCATTTCTTTGTGACAACCAGCCATCTCTTTTTATTGCAAGTAATCCAGCATTTCACGAGAGAACTAAACATATTGAAGTGGATTGTCACTACACCGGTGATATGATACAAAAGAACTTCTCATGTAAGTTCAGCTGTTCAGGAGACCAAACTGCATATGTATTTACTAAAGCTCTTGTCCGAGGACCCCTTCAGAAATGTTATTCTAAGCTAAGCATGATAGGCATATATGCTCTAGCTTGAGGGGGTGTTGAGAGTTTTATGTTATGTTACTCTTTTCCAAATTTATTTATTTCTCAATCCTTATTATGTAATTCATCCATTAAAGTTTCTCTCTTCTATATAAGAGAACCATTGGGCTCTATGGATAAAAAACTCAATTTCCCTCAACACGGTCCCATGAGTTCTTGGAGTTGATGGAAGTTTTGTATACTATAGAGGGCCCTGAGGGTGGGAATGCTAGTCCAAGTATGGTTTCCTCGCATCAGCCTGTGTAGCATAGCAGACTATCCCTCATGCGGCTTCATCCTCATCAGATTAGAGATACGATGAACTTGTCTCTAGATTGAGAGACATCATGCCCCCAGCTAGCACCTCTTTACCTGCTTCAAAGAACGGTTCAGGCATTTTTGTCAATGTTGGAGCCATTACCTCGGGTAACATTCATGCATTTACTTCTTGTCATGGTTCAAATATTATAGAATGGATCATGGATTCCGGTGCGACACATCATTTGTGTGGAGATAGAGATCAGCTCATCGCCTACATACAGGTTCCTCCAGGGAGGATTGTGATTATAGCAGATGGGTCTCATTCCCTAATCACAGGACAAGGGGAGATTAGCTTGACACCTTTTATGCGATTATAAAATGTGCTTCACGCTCTTGATTTCTCTATGAACTTATTGTCTATTAGTCGGATTAGTGAGGATTTACATTGTAGAGCTATATTTGACCCATCGTCTCTTGTATTTCAGGACATTCTTACAGGCAGGATGATTGGTTGTGGCCGTGAGCAGGGCAGCCTCTATCGACTGGTTCATACCCCATATGCTGGACTATCCTCTCCACTGGACCGATCTCTCCCTTCTTATGGCATTTGAGCTTTGGTCATCTTCCTCTCCTGAAAATGTGTCAAGTTCTTCCCCAGATTTCGTCTCGCTCATCATTCGACTGCGAAGTTTGTCAGTTGGGATAAAGGTTGCAAAAAGCGGTATGCGGTATTCAGTCGGTCGGGTCACTGATTACTGATTAAACGGTATGCGGGAGTTTAAACGGAAATTAAACGGGTCATGCGGTTTTGCATTTTTAATTAATAAAAAAATATTACATATATATAATTAATAAAAAATATAAACAAATAAGAAATATAATCATAGATTCACAATATAGATCAAATATTGTCAAACTCAAGGAATGTTTCATCCAAATTTCAAAATATATAACATAAACAACCAGAGTTCATAGTTAAATGTTGAAATAGACAGCATAAAAGTCATGGATAATGGTGATCCTTTGAAGAAAATAGATCAATGCGTTTAAAAGGCCGTTTAAGACCGTTTAAAAAGCCGTTTAAACGGCCGTTTAAGACCGTTTAAGCAGCATGGCCGTTTATGGACCGTTTTTCATTAAACGATGCGGCCGGGCACCGCATGTGTTTAAACGGTCGTTTAAACGGCCATTTAAACCGTTTTTTGCATCCCTGGTTGGGATAGCATCATCAATCTATTTTCCATGTTTGTCAGAGTCGGAGCAGTAGCTCCCCGTTTGAGTTTTTCCATGTTGACATTTGGGGTTCATGTCGTGTTCCTGATCATCAGGGACACAGGTTTTATTTAGTTGCAGTGGATGACTTTAGTCATCTGGGTTTTCTTGTTGAGAAATAAATCTGAAGCTGGAAATACTATTATAAACTTTATTAAAAAAGTGCAGAATGTCTTTTCTACATCTATCAAAATTATGCGAATTGATAATGCTCCAGAATTTTGTATTAATGTGCTCTCTCAATTTCTCTCATGAAATGGTATTCTTCATCAAACATCATGCGCCTACACCTCTCAACAGAATGGTGTTGCTGAGAGAAAGCATCGTCACTTACTTGATGTCACTCGTACTCTCCTTATTCAGAATCGTGCCCCACATTCTTTCTAGGGAGATGCAGTACTTACGGCTTGCTATCTTGTGAACCGTATGCCCTCATAAGTGTTGGGGGAGAAGATTCCTTTTTCGCTTGTATTTCCAGACAAGGAGTTGTTCTCTCTTACACCTTGTGTCTTTGGGTCTGTTGCGTTTGTCCATCGATTGACTCCGGAGATTGACAAGCTCTCTCCTACGGCTGTCAAATGTGTCTTTGTCGGGTACTTTAGGACTCGGAAGGGGTATAGATGTTATGATCCGTTATATAGGAAGTATTATGTTAGCGCAGATGTCATATTTTTCGAGTCGGTTATGTATTTTTCACCTACAAGTGACAGGTTGACATCTTCATATTCGGATGATGAGGTCTACAAGCACCCTCTACTTATGAGTCAACTATCGCCATCACCACCACCAACCCCTCCTCTATCACCTCCTCCAACACCCCAATCTGCCCCACCGCCGTCGCCACCCGTTGTTTTGGTTCCACCCCTACCACTACATTACAATCGACGGCCTTCTCCTTATGTTCATGGTCTGTCATCTAGCACGCTTCATATTAGTTCTGAATACATTATTTCTAACGATGGGACTGAAGATGTTCTCAACAGGCATCCTTGCAAGAGGTTGATGCTCGTGTCACTGGTGGGACTGATGATGATCTTGATGTGCTTAGCTATTAGGAAGCAGAAGCGTACTTGTGCTCCATATCTAATTGCTTCTCATGTCACCTTCGATCGTCTAACAGGTGGATTCAGGAGATTTGTTGTTGCTTTGTCGGACGTGGACATACCACAGAACTACTAAGAAGCTTTGAAGGACTGTCGATGGCGTTTAGCGATGGAGTAGGAGATGGTGGCCTTACAGTCGCAAGGTACCTGGAGTCTAGTCTTTGCCCCCTCTGGGACGTCAATAGTCAGCTGCAAATGGGTGTTTACAGTGAAACAGAATGCTGATGGGAGCATTGATCGGTATAAGGGCCGACTAGTTGCACGTGGTTTTACTCAGACATACGGGGTGGATTATCTAGACACTTTCTCCCCGGTTATTCGTCACTCTACCCTCTGGATTCTTTTATCTGTTGCAATGGTTCGAGATTGGCCCTTGTTTCAGCTTGATGTTAAAAATGTGTTCTTGTATGGTGATCAGGAGGAAGTCTACATGCAGCAGCCGCTGGGGCATGCTACTGAGGGGGAGTGTTCATAGGTGTGTAGACTTCATAAGGAAATATATGGCTTAAGCAAAGCCCAAGAGCTTAGTTTCAGAAGTTCTTAGATTTGATTGAAAAGTAGGGTTTCAAAAGATCGGATGCAGATCATTCTCTTTTCATACAGAGAACTTCTAAAGGTATAATTTATATTGTGGTGTATGTTGATGACATACTCATTACAAGAGATGATATACAGAGGATAAAGAGGGCGAAAGAATTTTTGGGTCGTGAATTTATTACCAAGGATCTTGGTACTCATCTTCAAAAAAAAAGGATCTTGGTACTCTTAGATATTTTCTGGGACTGGAATTTGCCAGAAATCAGCAAGGGCTTGTGATGACCCAAAGAAAATATGTTACTGATATGCTAAGTGAAACAGGCGTGCTTGGATGTAGACCTGCTACCACGCCTATGGATCCGAGCATGAAGCTATATGATGATGATACTGATGAGGTAGACAGGAGAAGATATAGAGAACTAGTGGGAAAGCTTCTCTATGTCACTATTACTAGACCTGACATCTCATTTCTTGTCCGCTAGGTTAGCCAGTTTATGGAGCAACCTCGTCAGGTACATATGGATGTTATACACATGATACTAAGATGTCTTCAATCATCTCCAGGGGCAGGGCTGCTATTTAAAAGGATGGGCCATCACTATTTCAGCATACACAAATGCTGATTATGCAGGGTGTCCCAAGGACAAGAAATCCACGACAGGACTTGTTATATTTATTGGAGATTCTCTTGTCTTGTGGAAAAGCAAGAAACAGACCGTAGTGGCCAAGTCTAGCACTAAATCTGAATATAGGGCTATTGTTGAGGGAAAATAATGAATTGCACTAATGAGAGGCCCTCGGGTTCTCTTATATAGGAGAGGAACCTATTGGGCAAATTACAAGAAGAAGACAAAAGAAATATAAAATAAGAAAAATAATAATAAAGATAACAAATATCTCAACACTCCCCCTCAAGCTGGAGCGTAGATATTGATCAGACTCAGCTTGAAACAACATCTCTGATAAGGCCCTCTAGCTAGGGCCTTAATAAGAACATCTGTTGGCTGGTCTCCAAAGCTGACATGCGTAGTGGCAATAAGACCCTTTTGTATCATGTCACGAGTTTAGTGACAGTCCACCGCTATGTGCTCTGTCCTCTCATGAAAAGTTGGGTTGTTGGCAATAAAAAGAGCAGCATGATTGTCACGTTCGAGGTGCATGAAAAGAGACACCTCTATAGTCAGGTCAGTAAGAACAGATATGACCCACATCATCTCTGTGCTAGCCTGCGACATGGCCCTATATTCTGACTCAACACTCCATCTGGCAACCACAGCATGCTTCTTGCTCTTTCATGAAACTAGGGAATTCCCTATGAACACAGCAAAGCCTAATGTACACTTCCTATCCTTTGGACACTCAGCATAATCTGCATATGTTGTAATTGAAAGAGATTGCCTCTGAAAAGAAATCTCATACTAGGTGAAGTCTTCAGATATCTCAAAATCATATGAACTGCATCCATATGTGCCTGTCAAGGTTGCTCCATAAAATGTTTCACTTTACTCACGCAAAGGATATGAGTCATTAGAACTTATCCCAACCTTTTGTTAATTATTGTTAAAACTTATCCCAACCTTTTGTTAATTATCCACTCCTGCTTTTCTCAAAAAATATCATCTTCCATAACTCACATATATGAGTCATTAATTTATTATACTTAGGTACCGTTTGGATGACGGGTTACCTACGGGTTAGGGGAGTTTACCCCCCTTAACCCACATCCCCCTCTCTCCTCGTGGGCCCCACTTTATTCCTTTTTAAAAAAATTAAATAAATCAATTTTACATCATCAATCCTATCAAAAAATAATTTATTATACCATCATATCATATAAAAATTATAAACTACTCTACTTCTACTTACTTTTCCAAACTTCAATACAATCACATCACAATAACTACTCACTTTTCCAAACTTCAATACAATCATATCACCCCAAACCCACTTCTAACCCACCTCCAGTTTAACCCTCTATCCAAACACCAAAATCCAAAAACGGGTTACCCTCTACCAGTTTAACCCGCCTTAACCCGCCAACCAAACGCGCCCTTAGTTTGCGTAATTGCATATCTTTTTTACTTATGAAAACATATCATAATATGTTCGTCCATTCATTTGGAATTTTCTTGCTTTACTAAATAGTATTGATTAACTTCATAAGTCACGTAATACCTCCCCTTCTCTATCATCTTCCAAACATCCACATGAATGTCTTCCAATCCACTCTTTTCCCAAACTTCGTTTTTAAAGCCTTCCTCATCTTGTTTCCTTTTGTTTTCGCCTAAACAAGCACATTTGAAATGATATCAGGAATCAACTAATTTTCTAATGTTCATCTCAACAACATCAAAAAAAACACAAAAATATAATTCGGCAACCTTGACTTAATATCATCATTAGCCACTAGTACTCTTTTATACTCATCCATGATACATACAGCTTGAATGAGATCCTTGTTCCTTGCTCTCTAGTTTTAGCTATCTTAAAAATATATCTTACACCGTTCAAGTCATCAGATATGTTTTACATGCAAATGCTCCCACGTTTTCGTCTTTGCTTCACTAATTACCTTCTTCATTTCTTTCTTTATCGTCTTCTATTCTACTAAATTTTCATTTGTTATATCCAGAGAGAATAATCTTATAACTGTTTCCATTCATTTTAAAGCATCCTAGTACTTCATCATCCCACACCACTAAGCTTCCTTTTACATTGATGTGCCTTCCAACTTTGTGTATTATAGCTAGCCACTGGATGTCATGTTTCATTAGTGTTTCTAAGAAGATCCTTCCCACTTAGCCTCTTGTAGCATCTTCTCTTTTGAATTTTCTTATTCGTTTTTAAATTTCAACATTTTGTTCTCGTCTCTTTACACACGGTTTGTTTTTTTGAAAGAAAAAAGGGCTTTCACCATATAGGTGCATGCTCAAAAACTTCACCATTTATCACCAAAAAATTATTACAGAACTACCACATGTAATTGCTTACCACTTCACATGTTCCAACTCTCACTCAGGACATTGGCATGAGCCAACACATTCTCAACGTAGAAGCGATCCCATCGAAAGACTACACCATTTCTGGCCATCCAAATGGCCCAGATCACAGCCATTTGTTTCTTTTGTAACTTCCTTATCTGCGCATCTAAAACTAAGAAACGATGTTGGCACATAATTTCTCTTATATTGATTATGCAAGCTTTACAACACAATCAGTCTCTTCTCATCCAAGCAAATGATCAATTTATGTTATATATTTGTCAAACCATTCTTTAAAAAATTAAATGAGTGTCCCTTTTTCATTAAGTGTTTACTATAAGTCTATAACAATGCTCTACACAAATGTAGACTTAAGAAAAAAACTTCTCCCCTTCATTTTTATCATCGTAGCCACCGCGCACAATTAAAAACAACAAAACATCTTTCCCCGCATGTCCATTCAAACCTATATCCAAACAAATCAATTCTCTTCATGAGGTTCCTTATAAATTCATGTACATATCCTCCCAAAACAATTAAGGTACATATCTTTTCATTGATCACCGCATGTTTTCTCAAAAAAACTCCACCCAAAACATTCTTTTTATCCTTTCATACAAGTCAACTTTGGGTACATATGCACAAATCACATTTAGAATCTCAACTATCAATTACTTTAATCATTGAATTCGATCTCCAGCCTCTTTACTTCTACCCCATTTTTCCTCGAGTCTTTAGCACAATAATGTGTACCCCATCCAGACCTTTCTCCTTTCCTAAATACCATAAATCAAAACCAATTCTTACAATCATTTTAGCTTTTTCGTTACCCAATTTTGTGTGCCGCAAGCGTAAGATACTCTTTCTCCTGATCATTATATCGACCGCCTCAATTAAATACTCTTTCTCCTGATCATTACATCGACCGCCTCCATTAACTTACGTGTGAGAGTACCTATATTCCAACTCCCAATCTGCAACTCGTTTCCCTGGACTAAATTTCTATACCCCAACATCCGTACACCATAACGAAGGGATCCTTGCCTCATTTGAGCTACACTTACCCACCCACATTTGCCCACCATGATGTGGGAACCCTTGTCCTATCTGAGCTACACACAGGAAATGAAGTGGCAAGACTAGCTTCTAATGTGTAACCTTCATAAACCTCACACTACGAAGTATGTCATTTCGCTCGGGAGCTCCAGCCCTAGAAAGCGACGCTAGGGGTTCGACGACAGGGTTCTCTCCAGCGGGCGATGGTGGGGTTCTCTCCAACGGACAATGCCAGGGCTTCGACCACGGGGCTTCCTCCAATGGGGGCGCTTGGTTTTCGGCGGCGACGGCGGGGCTTTCTCCATCAGGAGTTCAAGCAGTGGTGGGAGGAGTTGGGGTGTCACTCTTTCTTTAGGCGTCAGGAGGGTCGACGACACCTGGGGGTAATGGCGGAGATCGGGGGGGCAGGCGAGGGAAGGAGGGGGCGCACCTGGTGGAAAGATCGATTGTGGGGGGAGGTCTACGGCATGCTGGCGGGTTCGGAGCTTAGATCGTGGGGACTGGAGGTTCTGGGGCCCCGATGGCTGGTGCTGGTGGGTCATCCGAGGCGGCTCCGGTCGGGAGAGGTTGGCCGAGACACAATGATGCTCTTGGGCTGCCGCTCGTGGAGGATGCCGGAGGGGTGATGTCGAGTGGCTGGCATGCGTGCGAGGTAGCGGGGAGGGGAGGTTCGAGAGATACGCTGACGTGGTGAGTGGGGCGGCACCGGGGATGCCCTTGGTCATCCGACCTTGGGGCGAGGGGTGGCTTTCTACGGAGGAAGGAAGGTCACTGGAGGCGGGTGCGAACAGTTGGCAGATGGTCTCATCAAGGAAGAGGATGGCAGCTTCCCCTCGACGTGTTGGGGCTGGGAACTGGTCGCAGCGGGGTTTTTTGTCCCGATCGCGCCATGAGTCCCTTTTCTCTCGCAAGGGGACTCCCAGTGATGCTTCAAATGTGGGGCCCAGGGTAATATGCGGTGACATGTTTCCCTTGCGAAGGAGTAGGCCATCGCTGGTGGAGTTGCCCTCGCATGCGGTGCCAGTCTAGCGGTGCGAGGGCGGGTGCCGATGACCTGACGGCGGGAGGTCTTTACCACGGGGGGAGCGGCCGCACAGCTCCCTCCACAAACTGTGAACCCCCTGGAGGGCGTCTTGGTGGGTGAATGTTGTGATTCGTCAGAGTGTCTACAGACGGCTATGGTGGACATTAGTCAACTAGTGGATCTGATGTTTGGAGGAGACGTAGTTCAGCTTCAGGAAGGCATTTGTGCTCGAGGGTTGTCCATTGGGGAGGTGGCTAGCTTACTGCGAAGATCGTCGGATGGGATGGTGGTATGGAGGCGCCCACCGCACCGTGATGGCACCTCGCACGGGTGATTCTATAAGATCTTGATGCTAAAGGGTGTGCCCTTACGTGCGCGGGACATGCGATCGATTGAGGCGCTGCTTGGAGGGTTCGGGATTGGGTGGAGCATGGGCCCGGGCCGGCCCGACCCGCATCGGCCCGACCCAAGCCCAAGCCCACTGCCTAAATGGGCGGGCCTGGGCTGATTTTTTGGCCCATTTATAAAGTCGGGCAGGCTCGGGCTTGCATGTGCCCAGCCCATCGGCCCACGGGCCGGCCCGACTCATGCCCACTTTTACACAATCTGATTGCAGAAACATATGATTTTTGAAGTGTGAAAAAATGTGTATAATATTTTCAAAGTTAATCTATCATTCATCTGTAATGTGATCAGAGCATGTTCTTTTGCAGTATAACATTCATTTGTTCTGTAATATCGGAAATTATTGCATGATAAATAATCCCAGTGTGATTATACATCCACTATGTTTCTGTCAGTAACATTTGTCCTCTTCTTATCCTTCATACTAATCAAAATCCGAAATCAAATGGTGAAGTCCAATCTAATTTTGGAAGGATAAGTAAACAGGTTCTTGCACACTTAATTGTGCTTATTTAGATTTGCCTCAAGTTTCAGTTGTATAATGCCAAATCTAGATGTTTGAATTGTACAGATCTTTTTGTTTTTTTTCTCGATGAAGATAAAAGTTTTAACCGTAACAAGTTTCTAATAAATCACAAAAAATTATAGAAATTGTAAATAAATCACGGAAAACTGCACCTTCTGATTTTCCCTTTCTTTTCATGGGCCGGCCTGACCCAGGCCCGACCCATCATAAGTCGGGCTGGGCTCGGGCTTGGGCTCAGCCCTTGATAAATTAGCGGGCCTGGGCCCGGCCCGTGGGCCCGATATTGTAAATGGACCTGGGTTGGGCTAAGTTGGGCCCGGCCCGAACCCGGCCCATGCTCCACCCTAGTTCGGGATGGTGGTTTCCATCTTGTGTTCGGGCCTCTCCAAGGGGGAGGATGCACATGTGAAGGTGGATTTCGCTGCGAGGATGACAGTTTTGCCTTCGGAGCTGCTGCTGAAGATTGGACATGCATCTTTCCTGGTGGAATTGGAGGAGTGTGTGCCTGATGGTCCCATTGTCGAGGCGGGAGAGCCAAACAGCACCGCGAGGGAGTATGCGTTGAAGAGTGGACAGGCGGCAGACCCCAAGCTTGGTCCTTGTAACCGGGATCTAGGTCCAGAGGAGCCCCACGTTTTGGGGGTAGGGGAGGGCTCGCGGTCTGTGCTGAGAGTGAGCCCGATGTCCGGCTCTCGCCTTGGTGTCTCTGCTGCTCTAGAGCAGTCTCCCTAGCATGGATCCAGTCGAGTGGTGCTCCTTTGGTGCTTGGGGCGCTCTGAGCCTGGTTCTTCACCCAGATGGGCGGGGTGGAGGTTATTCCGGGATGGCAGCAATGGATGGACAGTTGGTTGAGGCAGCTTGTGACGTCTGGGGTCTGTCGTTCAGCTCGAAGGAGGTGGAGTCCCTGTTGGAGTCTGTGGATGGGGCTTCTTCGAGGTCCCGAAGGGACATTTCTCTGCGGTTGTCGCCCTCTTGGAGGTTTAAGAAAAGGTACTTGCGACTCTCCTCCAACGAAAGCAGGAAAAATTGGCAGTGTTCGACGCTCTGAATCGGGCGGATGGCTCGCGGGTTTCGGCCTCGGGAGAGGAAGACCCGCTTGGGCGCAAGGGTGTTCGGCAGGAGCGGAAGCAGGTACGACAGACATTGAGGCTTCGGTCGGTAGTAGCAGGGGGCAATTAGGGATAGAGGCGAGTCAAGCCCTGCAGAGTTGCTTGGGTGTGGTGATGTCATCGAGAGTTGCTAAGGTTGATTTATGAAGATCTTCTCATGGAATGTCAGGGGTACGAGGAGGGCGGAGAAGAGAATGGCGATCCAAGACATGTGTACAGAGGTGGTAGCGGATGTATTGTTACTACAAGAAACAAAGATTTCCTAAGGGTTTGACGAGGTATGTAACTCGATGGGAGGTTCTCGCCTAAGCGGGTGGAGGGCACTGGACGCTTCGGGGGCCTCGGTTAGCATGGCGGTGGGCTGGAGTGGGGACAACTTGGATCTTGTGGAGGATGTGAGCAGAGGGAGGCTCTCTCTCTCTCTCAATGCTCTTGCAGCGTAAGGCGGATGGGGTCCGACTGTTGGTGACTAATGTGTATGGGCCACAAGCTGGCCAAGCAATGTCTGAGCTAACTGATGACTTGAGACTGCTCCGAGAAAGATACCCGGACGAGGTCTGGCTTATTGAAGGGATTTCAACGTGACGCTACATCCGGAGGATAGGCCTCGTTTATGCATGGGTACAGATGCGGGTTCGGTGGAGCTGATGCAGTTCATTACTAATGCAAGCTTGCAGATTTTTGATGCTGGTGGGTGCTACTACACATGGAGAAACGCTAGGTCGAGGTCACACATTGATCGGTTCCTGGTATCCCATGAGGCGGCTTGGTTTTTTCCTTTGGTTGACGCGTAAGCACTGTGTCGAGCTCACTCCAACCACAATCTGGTCATCTGGTCCTCCGAGGAGGACGTGAGACGGAGGTCTTTCTTCATATTTGAGTGTTCATGGTTGCTGGAGGAGGGATTCCGCGACATGGTAGTGTAGTTTTGGCGGAGCACGCGGCTGGACGGGTCAGCTTCGACTATTCTGGCTCAGAAGCTCGGGTTGTTGCGGATGCCGTTAATTGAGTTCAAGAGGTGCACCAGAGAGCAGAGGCAGAATGTGAGGGCAACGGCGCAAGAGGTCATCTCTCGCCTCGATGCGATGGAGGACACGAGGGAGTTGTTGGCTCATGAGGTTGAAGAGATATGCGCTTATTTGAACCAGGTGTGGTTGGAAGATAAAAAGGAGGTCAAATGGAGACAGATGTCGAGGCAGAGGTGGTTGAGGGAGGGGGTAACAATACGCATTTTTTTCCATTCCAAGGCCAGTGACAGAAGGTGTCGGAATTTCATTAGGAACACTAAAGTGGGAGGAGTGCAGGCGATGAGTGACGCGGAGATCGATCGGTGACCTGGGTTGCATTTCGTTGCATTCTCCAAGACGGCAAGAGGAACGGGCATACGGGTGGTGTGGGCGGTGTATCCATTTCGGAGGTTGAGGGCCTGGTGATACCCGTCTCGGAGGAAGAGTCTAGGTAGTCTATATGGCAGCTGAATGCGGAGGGGGCCCCGGTACTAGATGGTTTCTCGATGTGTTTCTTCAGGGAGTTCTGGGAGTGTGTGAAGGAGGTGGTAGCGATCATGCGGGAGTTCGAGGAGGGCAACTAGGGCTTCGAGCACCTGAACAAGGTGCTCATGTTTCTGTTGCCCGAGCGGGAGGGGACCGTTCGTATGGAGGACTTTAGACCTATCGCTTTGTCCAATGCGATCGACCTCCTTGTTGTCAAGGTCTTGTTGAACCGCTTGTGGAGTGTCATGGGGGGCATCATCTTTCCTGAGCAGACAGCTTTTGTGCCCAATAGGCATATGCGGACTCTTGGGTGATGGCTTCGGAGTTGGTACTGGATTGGAACAGGGAGAAACAGAAGGGGATCCTTTGGAAGGTGGATTTCTCTAAGGCTTATAACTGTGTTGATCCGCGCTTCCTTTGGCGATCACTGCAAAGGAGAGGTTTCCCTTACAAATGGATTGGTTGGGTGAAGAGGTGCATCACAACGGCGTCGTATTTGATTCTTGTGAATGGCAGACCAGAGAAGGTTTTTTCCAGCCCCAGCGAGGGGTGCAACAGGGGTGCCCACTAGCACCTCTTCTTTTTGTGATTGTGGCGGATGCGTCTGCCACGATGATGAGGCTGGCAACGGCTGGCGGTTTTTGTGATGAGTACATGAGAGGCGGCATCCATCCCCATTCTACAGTGCGTCGATGACACGGTTCTGTTCATTGATGGGGACCCGGAACATGCGAGGAATGCCTTAATGTATTATGGAAATCTTTGGGGAGGTCTCGAGCCTGAGATTGAACAGGGACAAGTCCAAGGTCATCCCGTTTGGTATGATGCAGGAGGAGGCTCAGGATCTTTCCCGTGTCTTGCGATGTCCCGAGGGATCTCTCCTGACCACATACTTGGAGCTCCCTTTGGTTGTTAGGCGATTGTAGGTGGTGAATTGGAAGGTGGCAATTAACAGAGTGGAGAATAAGGTGGCGGGTCGGAATACAAGAACGCTCTTTAAGGGGCGAAGCAGGTCCTTCTCAAGCACGCTCTATCCGTCATCATGATTTTCTTCTTTCCAACGAGATTGATGCGTGTAGGGGTGCGGCAGAAGTTGGAGGGGATGATGAAGCACTTCTTTTGGTCAGACGGGCGACAAGAGGGTGGGGGATTGCACCTGGTGGGATGGGAGTCATGGGACACTGTGATGATAACGAAGAGGAAGGGAGGACTTGGTGTCTGCAGTTTGGAGCTCATGAATAAGGCTCTGTTAGCGAAGTATGTCCTCAGGATCTAAGGTAAGTCCGATGACCTGGTTTGCAGGGTGATGCGGAACATCTATGGGGTTAATTGTTCATGGAGAGCAGACGCATGCAGGCTGCCATCATCACTTTGGAGGAGGATTTCTAGTGTCATGCCCGAGCCGAGTGTTCTCGTGAGATCGGTGTTGGGCGATGGGCACGGCTTTGGCTTTTAGAAGGATGACTGGTTGGGGTTGGGTCCTCTCAGTGAGAAGTACATGTGTCTCTTCGCCGTCACAGGGGACAGGAATGTTATGGTACATCAGGTTTGATCGGCAGGATCTTGGTGCCCAACTTTCGTTTCTGCTTTGTCTGACCAGAGGTGCAATGAGATCGTGGCCTTCTTGGGGGATCTAGCAGAGGTTGATGGCCTCAGCGAGGGTAGGGATCATTTTTATTGGAAGGAGGAGAGTTTTACGGTGAAGAAGGCATATCGGTCATTCGCCAGGATGTGTGGGATTCTCCAGGAGAAGTCTGCTTGGGACTACATAATTATTAGGGCTACCAGGGTTCCTATGTGAATTAAGTTATTCATGCGGTTAGCGAGACATGGGCGGTTGCTTTCAAAGACACGCAGGGCAAGGATGTTGGGTACCAAGGAGATCCTATGCGATAGATGCGAGTACGACCTTGAGCAGGAGGATTCCGAACATCTTTTCTTTAGTTGTGATACCTCGGTTACGATATGGGAGCAGGCGGTTGTGTCATAGCTTCACTATGTGGACAGCGCCTCGAACTGGAGTTCGGTCAGAGCAGCGTGTGGAAGTTCTCAGGAGGACGCGGCTGGTCCTTTGCCCTACTCTGGATCATTTGGTGTGCTGGAAATGAGAAAATCTTTCGGGGGGCGTCTGTTCCTCTGTGAGAGGGTTTGGGGGCATTACAAGGCACTGGTGTCATTGTGGCATAGCATCTAATTTCTAATTTCTAGTTGTAATATATATGTACTCTTGTTTTAGTTTAATAATTTTGCAGTGGATTCCAATCTTGGAACTACACACTTGTTCCCCTCAAAAAAAAAACCCCACACTACATCCGATCAATGATGTGGTGGCTCTTCCCGCTTCTTGATGCATTGCAACACATAACTCAGTAAGGACACACTCCAACGAGTTTTGATTTATGCAATAATCAATGATAAAAGGATTCCAATAATTTTGTGTTGGATGCCAGCTACATAATGCAACCCACCTCCTCTACTCACTTGGGATCGGTAATAGAAAACACAACGCCTTATTATGATGGAGAGAGGTAAGAACTTAAATATAAATAAAAAAATTATCAGGTACTAAAATATTTGCATTACTTTGTGTTTTTTAGTCAAAAAAAAAAGGGAACACATATAGGTGTCCGCCTCAACTATTACTTTTAGTGTTTAATAGTCAAACCTAATATTTTGACTAGAAGGTCATTTCTTCTTTCCAATTATATATCGGGGTCTCGGATATGCTTAAGCTTTTTCCTCCAGCAACCAAGGAAACATGTGTAAATATAAGATTTCAGTAGAGATTGTAATTTAAACATGAAAAAGATAAGGGTTAAACTGTTAAAGTACAATTCCAATAGTCTACAAAGACACTACTGTAAACAGCACCCCAAACTGAAGTCAGAACACTTACTGTAAGGTGGAAACCCAGGCCCTTGCTGCACCTTGTGTTTCTGAACAGAGAAAATACTCTTTCTTTTGGGGAGTGCCAATATCTACGGAATGAATTAAGTATTGCTTATGAGTTATGAACAAGAAATGATAAAAGAGCAAATGAAGAGCGCAGAATTTGACAACAGAATCAAAATATAAAAGTTAAAATGGCAAATTGAGTTTCTGAGGTGAATATGATGTCTTTAATGTATGGAAAAACAAACAGCTATGCAGGTGACTGATATAAAATTCAAAGATCCAAAAAAAAAAGAATATATAATTTAACAACATTGCAGTTTGTACGTAATGACATAAATTTGGGGATACAAAAACAGCAACCGTCATACTTGGGATCTCCGCTGCAACAGATAGACAAGGCACAAGATTAAAATGAAGCTCAGTATGTATGGATAGCCAGTTATGAAAAGACGATCACTCGTCTTACTGAAAGTTCAGTGGAGAAATTGTGATTGTGCTGTTTGAATCGAATTCAATCAATCCCTTCACAGCTACATCATTTCTTCTAATTCTGAGAGAGCATAGTAGAACATTTACATGTTGAACTTGAGATAATAAGTGAGGTGTGTTCTCCATGAAATATCAGTTATCATACTTGTATTCCATCTTTCCAGTGGTGGGATCCAGAATTATCCAGCGTTCATTCCATTTTCTGAGCTGTTCAGAGCAGAAAAGGCAACCGAGAGGATGCAAGTAAGTAAACATTGGCATAATGTTGGAAATATCTTTCCTATAGCGAATGAAAGAGAAGATATGTAGGTAAAAAGAGACGCGCAATAGAGACACCAAGTAATCAAAAGCATACTTTTTCATATCCTTAATTATAAATCGAATATACAATGGGTGAAAAGAGGAAATCAATCCAACCGTAACGGAAAACAAAGAAAGAGAAATTACTCTCTTTACACATATAAATGCATAATGCCATACAAGCTATATTCAGGAGGAGAAAGTACATGGAGAAATTCCAATATGGATTATTAGCAAAGTATCGTATATACTCTCTTCTCAAAGACCATGTTAATATATTCGTGTTTATAATTAGACGATCAAAAAGAAAAGTATCTTTGCACACCCTTTGTCCGTGGATTGATCTTTCTACTACGGATAAACATGGTGGAACTCATAACAGGAAGAATATTCTGGAGTCTTGGCTTTTTCTAATCTCTAGGATGTTCATTTGTTAATATATATACTCAATGTGTTGATTTCATCCCTATTCATTTATCTGTAACAGGTTTTAAACTTTAATAGTGCGCTTGTTCTTCTATTTTTTTAAAAAGATGGGTTTTGTTGTCTTTCCTCGAAAAGAATACAGTGAAGTTATTGAACTAACCTTTCATTAATGTACTATTTCATCGAGATTCCAATTCTAATGTTATTTTATTGTATCTGAATGGGCTTTTAAAATTTTTTAGGTTCATGTTCTGCTTTGGGTAAATATTCGTTTGAATTGTATTTGTGCGTATAAGGCAAATGATATTAGTACTGCTCACTTCTTTTTGTTAAGACTTCATTTTTGTGAACCCACTTCTTCATATCCTCCGCCAAATTTTAATGATGGACGCAAGAAAGATTTGTAAAGTCCCAAGCCTAGACATGAGGTGTTATAGAAAATTACTAACCTACACACCTTGTTGGGCTTGGACCTAAGTAGGCCCATTAACCACAGCCCAAAATTCTTAAGCCCAAGTTATTTTGCAGTAGTCCCCACTACTTATAATCCATTATCACACTTTGTGATTACTAGATGTCGGACTATTTATGGGGTGCTACAATCTCCGTCCACTTATATACGCAATGTCTTCATTGCGTTATGATCCATCACTCATTCTCAGTAACATCGGCAGCTTCAAGCTCTTAGGTAGCCCTTTCCTCCTATCTACTTGGTAAGGGTAGCTCCACCTCTTGGGTAGCCCTTTCCACTATTAGAGGAAACCAACTCTGATACATATCCCAAAACATCTATAGCAGATAACAAACTATTTTGTTTACAAAATATCACTTACAAAAGTAGGTTATCTTCCCAATACATAGTCATGTTTCTCTTAAGTTATACAACTCTATCTTGATATACAAAAAGTTATCAAAAGACCCAAAGTCATTTAATAATGAGCCAAATATATACTTTACAAAATGCTTGAGATCCATTCACTGAGTCTAAGCTCATTTTGGGTGTAAATTCATTTGTCTATTATCTATGATTATTTACACACATACCTAAACTAGAATTTGATTGCAGTTGATAGCATTCTAACCTTTTAATTTTTATCACTCCTCTTCCTTGATTGATATCAAGGTAAAATGTAATTTCTTCTCATCATATCCAGAAGATGAATTTAAGTACAACTCTGGCGTAGATTAGTGGGCAAAGTATGTTTGAGCTCACATGCATATAGCAGGAACCACATACTATATATCGATCCATTTTTGATGTGACGACCGATATATTTGTCATGGTCAGTCCAAGGGGAGAAGCTTTGTCTCTACTTGAAGAGTTATTTTAGGAGTCAATTAGGATTTGAGTTGATTTTTAAATGTATTCTATCTATTTTGTAAACTCGCCCTTACCTATATAAAGGGGTGAGAAAATCAATGTAAGTAAGAAGTTATAATATTTTACTTTGCGTTTTGGTTTAGATAGTGCCTCCACCATCATATTCTCCATCCCCTACTTTCTAGGATTTCTTTCCCCGTCCCTATTAGCTCCCTCAACCCTTGGAGCTTGCCGCGTCACTTTTATCTTCTCTCTTCATCCCCAAATTCTTTGATTGCATCATAAACACAACCATCTAAACAAAGTCGACGGGCCAAGCAAAAATCAATGAGCATGGAAAGCATAAAACCGCACGCTCAGCACTCCCCATAACCACAGCTCATGAACTAGGACTTTCATGTAAGAGTTCCTAATCCTCATACACAACCTAAAGGAGCCATATATAGGCCAAACATTCCTGAGAAACCGGCACATTGGTAACTTACGCCCAAGGTTAGCAAAACAATAGACAAGAGCCAGCAAACACGTTTGAAACAAGGCAAGTCAAGCAATTTATACTCTTCTATTCCATTCCAATATACTAATTACATGTTGAGTTTTTTTTTGAAGTCTAAGAGGTAGGGGGAAACACTCAGTGGTATCCGCCCCAAGTTTTATTAATTAAGGCAAAAGAGAAACAAAGAGTTAACGAACCAAAACAACAGCGCCCTACCCATTACATATTCCACTCGTCCAGCAAGCGATTAACCAACACACACACATTTTCCTTGTAAAAACGTTGACCCGAAAACAGAAGGTCATTTCTTCCCCTCCAAACCGCTCAGAGAATGGCCATGGGGTATATCCGCTCCCTCCGAGGCCTGTGCGAATTTGCGTGGGCCGATTCCCAAAAAGATTGGAAGTCATCGCTGCTACACCAATTCGGGCACATCTCCTGCCACAATTGCGATACCAAGGGGCATGAGAAAAAAAGATGCTCCACCGATTCGATCGCTGCACTACAGATTAAGCACTTGTCAGAATGAACCCCAAGAAGTCTCACACACCTATCCCTCGTCATCAGCCTCTTTCGCCTGAGCAGCCAAAGGAAAAAACCAATTCGCTCCGGGAGCCTTAACACCCAGATAATAGAACAATCTCTGAAAAGCACGTCGGAGCCAGTCGGGGGAGGTCTAGAAATGGCGCCATAGGCCCCCCTGACCGAGAAGGAACCCTCTTTCCAACTCCAGTGATCCGTGCTCCCACCAGGTGGTCCCACCTCCCGTAAGGACTCCAGCAACGCCAAGAAATCGTCGAACCTCTGGTCAGAAAGGGAGGCAGCAAAGGTAGGGCACCAGAGCCCATCGTCCCAGCAATCCGCAACCGAGCAAGACTTGTCCCCTGCAAGCGCAAATAACCGAGGAAACCGAGAGCATAACGCCCCACCCCCCGACCAATCATCAGTCCAAAATGAGAATGAGTCTCCCCGCCCAAGAACAGGTCTAAAGAGAGCGATGTTGCTCACAAAGGCCTTCACCACGCTGCGCCAAAAAGGAGTCGGGGCGTTGGGGCCTGAAGACGACGATGGAGGAGCGCCACTAACGTCGTAAATCTTTCGTATCACAGTGCAGGTAAGGTCATTCCCCGGACCCCAAATTCTGTTAGTCCACTTAAGCAAAAAGGCCTCGTTCATTTGTTCAAGTGATTTCACCCCAGGCCTCTGTCGTCCTTCCGGTGCAAGACCTCCTTCCAGCTCACCAAATGGATCCCCCTAGTCCCTCCCGCACCATTGCCCCACAAGAATGAGCGCATATGTTTTTCCAACCGCGCCCGCAACCCCTTTGGCATCTTACGATTGGAGAGAAGAAATATGGGTATAGAGGACAAGACGGATTTCAAAAGCACTAATCTGCCACCCTTCGAGAGGACCGCAGCTTTCCACCCCGATAATTTTGCTTCAACCTTCTCCACCACCCTCAACCAATCGCGGATCCGAGTCCGCCCCAGAGACAAAGGCGTGCCCAGGTACTCAAGAGGGAGCGATAATCTCCCCGATCCCAGCACCGACTCCAGATTCTCAGACAACAGCTCCGCCTGCCCAAAAGGAACGAAAACCGATTTCACATTATTCTTAGTCAAGCCCGATATCTCAGAGAATATCTCTAGAGTCATCGTCATGCCGCTAGCCTCCTCAATGCCCCCTTCGATGAAGAACAGAGTATCATCAGCGTACTGGGCGATCGGAACCTACAGCCTGTCCTTCGAGAAGCCTCTAGTCAGGTTACGTGTAACAACACCATCCGCCATGTCAGAAAGCACATCAGCCGCGAGAATGAATAACATTGGCGCAAGAGGGCACCCTTGACGCACCCCCCTGCGTGGCTGAATCCAACCCCCCTCCGGCCGCTCGTTGACCAGGATCGAAAAGGGCGCCGTGGTGATGCAGCGCCGCATCCAAGTAATCCATAAGTCGGGGAAGCCCTTCCTCCTCAGCACGTTCCATAGAAATCTGCAGTCAAGAGTGTCATAAGCTTTCGAGAAGTCCACCTTCCAGAGCATACCGCTCGTACCCCTCCTCCGCCAATCCACAATAATTTCAGAGGCGAGTGAGACGCAGTCCGAGATCTGGCGACCGGGGACGAACGCCGACTGAGCCAGAGAGATAAGACTCCCAAGGATAACATTGAGCCGATGCGCCAGAACCTTCACCGTGATCAGATAAAGAACATTCGAGACGGCGACGGGGCGAAAGTCCCCGATCGAAGCGGTCGCCGAGGACTTCAGAAGAAGGACCAGGAGTGCGCGGTTGATTCTATCGAAGCTCGAGTTTCCCCTACAGAATTCCTTCACCACCTCAAGCACTTCCAACCCAATGACGTCCCAAAAGTCCTTGTAGAAGGAGATCGGGAACCCATCTGGGCCAGGCGATGCGTCGTCGTTCAGATCCCACACCGCGTCCCTCAGCTCCTCCAACCCAACATCACAGGTCAGGCTCTCCCAAGAATCCCTCACCACCGACCTGGTCCCCCGGCCCATCCACCTCCATCTCCTAGGAATAGTTGCCGAAGTAACGTCCCTGAAGTAATTCGAAATGACAAGGCCCATCTCTCTATTTCCTTCCACGCAACTCCCTTCAATAGTAATTGAGCGTAGGGCATTAGATCTACGCCTCCCATTAGCATAGCGGTGGAAGAAAGATGTATTGGCATCCCCTTCTCGTACCCATCTAATCCTTGATCTTTGCCTCCACTCCGCAATGCGCTTCTTATCCTCGAGAAGAAGCTTCCTTTGGGCCTCCGCGCGAGCCGCGCTCTCATCCGCCGAGAGCAATCTGTTGTCCTCCAGCGCGTCAAGCTTGTGAATGGTCTCTTCCGCTTCCAATCTAGCCGCCGCCCTGGCCGCTCTCGAGTCCCTCTTAACAGCCGCCAACCACACTCTCAAAGAGCAAAGTTTTTCATGGAATCTCTGAGCAGCGGAACTAGATACCACCGTCTTTGTCCAATGCGAAGTCACGATCGCCCGGAAGTTGGACTCCAATAGCCAACATTTTTCATATCTGAACAGTCCCTGCTGTACAGGGGAATCTCCCGAACACCACACAATAGGGTTGTGGTCAGAGCAAACCCGAGGTTTGGCCTCCACGGAAGCCAAGGGAAACTTCTCCCCAGCCTCCTCCGAGGCGAGGAAGCGGTCAAGCCGCAAGCGAGCCCTAGAGTTTCTCCAATTATAGCCGATGCCCGTGGCGTCCAGAACCTCGAGGCCAAGCAAGTCAATGGTGTCCGCAAAAGTAGTAGAGCTCGGGCCCTGACCTCCCCTACCACCAGGCCTATCCGGAGATAGCAGCGTAACGTTAAAATCCCCCCCACCACCCAGGGGGTAGCTCCGACGAACCGAGCAGCCTCCAGCAAATCCTCCCAAAGTTCCGAACGTAACCCAGCATCACATGGGCCATAGGCGCAAGAAACCGCAAGCTGAAGAGAGGACCACGTGCTGTCCAGAACCACAGTCAAGAGATGCTTCCCGAGAGACATGGATGCGAAGGACCACCTCAAGGAGCGACAAGCCACGATCAATCCACCGGAAGGCCCCGAGCCCTCCAAGGACCTGAATTGATCCACCTCACCAGCCCCGAACCCCTTCCAATCTCGCTCCGACAAGGTAAGAAGCTTCGTTTCCTGGAGAAGGATGATGTCGCATCCCCACTCAATGAACCTCGCACCCACCATTTTCCTTTTGCCTGGATCCCCCAGCCCTCGCACGTTCCAAGACAAAATCTTCATTTGGATCCTTCGTCGCTCCCCTTAGTTTGCACCACGTTGGCGGCCTCCGCCACCAGAAGTTTGAATGTAGAACACGTCTGCAATGAGGACCTGGCCGACCTGGCCGACCTGGCTCTATTCCTTCTTCTGTACCGCTTTGCGCTCCTTCCGACGATGGTCTCTCCCTCCTGGACCCGGTCGGAGAGTCCCTCGTAGAAGGATGTCTCCTCCATAACAGGCTCGGTCGGCGTTGCCGCTGCGATGACGATGGACCTTTGTCGAGGCCTTTCCTCCGAAAAAAAATGTGGGAAAGTCATAGCAGTGGCAGCAGGGGGCGCCCCCGCCCAAGCATGAGGAAAGTCTCCTGAATGGACATACTGAGGCGTCTGCCCCGAAAAGGTTCGTGTTTGTATCATAGAAGCGGACACCTGAAATGCCCTTCCGCGACCCGAATCCGGGAAGAACCAGTTATCCATGTAAGAGGTCGACGTCGGATCATCCTCCTCGCCCGTTCTGGAAATGAAAGTCGCCCCAGACGGGGTTTCGTTTAGCGTCTCAAAAACCGATTGAAAGGGCGGGTCCACCGAGGGTCCTCCACGTCACCATGCAAAAAGAATGAAGTTGGAGGCAGGAGCAATCTTTTTGGGGAGTTCACAAACCGCCGTGTGCCAATATTACGTCGCGTCCCTTCGATCAAGGGTCGCCTTGGGAAACCAACCGCCGTCACCACGTCCGAGGCGTCCCACGCCTCCTCGTCTGCCAACGGCCCCGTAGCCTCCGGTGGAGGCGGTGGCGGAGGAACGTCGACCATCATCTCAATCGGAAAGGAGAACCCACCAACTTTCATCTCCGCAAAGGAGCTCCTGTCGCCGACATTGTCGAGGAAGCTTTTGGAGCACTCTATCAGGATGGCCGTAACGTCGACCACGGTTCCCGGTCGTAGGCCATCATCGATCACTTCACGTACAACTCCCCACTGCCGTAAGGCCATTGTTTTAAAAAACGCGCCTCGAGGCGCTGAGGCGTACGCCTCGAGGCGTTTTTCTAGGAAAAACGCCTCGAGGCTATAGCCTCATGCAGCCTCAGTGAGGCTTAAGCCTCGAGGCTTATGAGGCGCGCCTCAAGGCGTAAGCCTCGAGGCGTTGCCTCGAGGCGTAGCCTCATTTGTGTGCTGATTTTTTGAATTTTTTCTGCAATATTTTTTTCTTTTCTTTTTGATTGTGGGCTTTTCATCTTTCATAGACAAGTATGTTCAAGTCCTTAAGCTCACAATTCACTAAAATGCATTTTTTTAGTTTATTAAAGTATTGAGCTTATTTTTACTTTGTTATGCATGTTCTTTATATATCAACATGAACAAAAATTTGGATCTTGAGATATTAAATCTAATGCCTCTATTCTTAGTTTGCATCTTGTGTTACATCTAGCCCCTTTAGTAAATTTTATTCAAGACTTTAAATTTTGCCGAGAGTTACCTATTATTGTGCTTGCATATTCATATTTACTTGACTCCTTACTGATTTAGAGTCCAAAAAAGAGTGTTATATAACAACTTCGATGTTTAAACCATGATATTAGCCTTGAAATGTCATGGAGTTATGTATTTACTCATAACTATTAAATTTCTAGAACTTGAAAATAGTAATTATGGTTAATTATGATGTTTTATGAAAAAATTTCTTCCATGAATGAGGCTTACGCCTCAATACGCCTCGAGGCTTACGCCTCGAGGCAATACTGGGAAAACGCCTCGATACGCCTCACGCTTTTTAAAACCTTGCGTAAGGCCTTCCGCAAACACTCGACGGACCGTGACAGGAAGGGAACCCCCTTCACCTTAGCCATGCAGACCTCCAACTTCTTGCAGGACCCATCAGCGAAACGCAGGCACCTCCAACTGACATCGCCTACGTCCCCATTGCATAACAACCGCTCCCTCTGGGCTCCGGTTAAGCCACGAACGCAGCATCTTCGATCATCCAGCAGCACCACGTCCCCCAGGAATTGTGCACCAAAGAACCTGATGAGATGCGAAGAGATGACCTTCAGGTCGATAACCCCCTTCGACGCGTAGCCGATGGCTGCGTGCACATTCGGTGAAGTCGTCCGAGTCCTCCCTTTGGGCGTTATCTTTGTAGTAACCGCCCCCCCGCCCTCGGCGGAGGAGGTTGCATGGTTGGCCATATGGACCCCCCGAGCACCTAACTTTACCGCGTCCGCATAGGATTGGTCACCTTGGTATACAGCAGATGAGCTTCCACCCCAAAGACCGGCAGAGGGGTGGCCTTGACGAGGGGGAGGCTCCGAGGCCTTCATATTACGTCGCAAAAAGCAAGCGGCCTGGCTATGACCAAGCCTTCCACAAGCGAAGCACCTAGGGGGAAGGTGGCAGAAGGAGGCCATATGGCCCCTGTCACCGCACCGGAAGCACTTCGGGCCAAGTTTCCTATGAGAAACCGCCATCCACTCGCCCTCCTCCTTCTCTCCAAACGCACCATCGGAAGCGAAACCACGAGATATGCTCTCATCTGAGACCAGTACCTTCTTTCCCTTGTCTCGAGCAACCTTTATCCACCGCGCGTCTCCACCCCTAGACCCTCCGCCATGTCCGCTTGCTCCGCCAGCGGCCACCGGTTGTCGCACTTCTCTCGTCGCCCGCACTTCTCTCGTCGCTCGCTCCGCCATCCTCGGAAACTACATGTTGAGTTACAAAGAATACAAAGTCTCCAAGCAAAATATAGAACTAATTCATGGACGAGTGAGGATGATCAGTCGACAAGGCCAACCACAGCTGAAGCAAAAGAACGTGACACGTCCTCTCCAGACATAAATTATTGAACCCCACAAGGTGCACATGTCGGCTTATTTCATCACTGAACCTCGTAAAGATCCTAGCAAGCACCTAATGCAGCTCGACTCCTCCATAGGCCAAGGTGAAAACCCTGGCCCGCCACAATATTAACTTACACCCAAAATTAGCTAAACAATAACCACAGTCCAGCAAACACTTCTGAAAAAGGCAAGTCATGTAATTTATACTCTTACATTTAAAGATACGTATTGCATGTTGAGTCAAAAGAATACAGACTCTGAGTAAAAAAATAAAACTAAATCGTTCTTCCTTATCAATCCATGATGCCATGCTAAGGATGAGGGAGGTTGATTGGTCAACAAAACCAACCAGATCTGAGGTAAATGAAAGTGGCATATCCTCTCCAAACACAACCCATTGAAGCTCTGCAAGGTGCATCCATCGGCTTACATTATAGCTAACCCTCATAAAGATTCAACCAAGCACATCATGCGGCTACACTCCTCCATACGTCAAGGGGCAAACCAAGCCTGCAGAAGTCGGTTATGGGTATTCGGTCAGCGAAGGCACTAAGGATTAATCAGCAATCAATTGACTCATCAGATTCCGGATTTTATTCGATTTTGTATATATCTTTAATTTTTAAAATATATAAATCACTTTTTGTATTTTCATGTAACTCGCTTTTGATCTCAACAATTATTATATCTTTGATTATCTTTCTGGAAGTCCAAGATTCATTTCCCCCTCATTGATTATGCATATTCATTATACTAGAATCATCCCCACTCGTGCATACGGTTATATACTTGCATAGATTTAGACATTTTCAATCTATCATAATGAACTAAAAGTATCGATTAAAATAAAATAAGTAAAAGAAGTGACGACAAAATGTTTGCTCCAAAAGAAGAGCTAATGTTTTAACCAGATACAAGTTACATATCAAGTCACAAACACACTAAACAAAACTAAACTCTAATAGCAAACGACACTAGGCATCCTCATCAATGTCATTATTATCTAAATCAAGATCTTTACCATTATCTTTCCTTCTATTCATCCAAAAACAAACTCCTCATCTTCCTCATTTATCGACACAGCAATTGAGCCCGAAGTTGAAGCTCTCTTGCCACATTCACCTCGTTGGCTTCTTCGTAGTTCCAAAATTTCCTCAACACCAGTTGCATTTGCCAACAAACCCGAAGTTAATCCTGAACCTGGAAAAACCTCCCTCTATGAGTTGTATGTTGATATCACCAATGCATTTACCTAAGTGTGCATGACCATGAGAAGAAAAGGGGTCTAAGTGTGCATGAACATGAGAAGAAAGAGGGTCTCTTTCTTTCCCAAGTCAGCATTCCTTCATGTTGGAATTGAGACGCACATAAATAAGATCGTTCGGACTTATTGTCTCCAACATGCATCTCCTTTTGTTACGTATCTTAAAGTAACATCACATGTAACATTATAAATTAAATTTCAATTAATAAAATTCTAATTAGGTAGTCAATACTCAATAGAGTCACTACCAAGTCAAACGTACTCCAATTATGGTCACATCCAGAGGATGGAGAAGTCAAGCTTAGGATCTTAATGGCCACGATATTTCGATTTTCTCATCTTTGATAACAGACCTCTAATTCGTTGTTAAATAAAGAATTGGTTAAATTAGTAAACTCAAAGATGGATGTATGATTGAAAACAGCGGATGGTATACCTGCGCGAGAAATTTTTCACCACTTCTCAATTGTTATCTCTAGGCTAATGGTTTGCCAAATATTTCATGACCAAGACTATATGCAAGAAGCTTCTTCGTGATGATGATGTTTTGTATGTCAAAATCTACAACAACAAAGCTTTTTCCTACAATTAAGTATGGTCAGCTACATGGATTTTTTGCCTCCGTTCAGATCTATTTTGGGCCGTTCTCATGCTTAAATTCAAATAGCTAAGATCTGTTTGGATAGTGTCATTCCAACACTTATTAGGCCTTCCTCGCCGTCTCTTAATCGGCTCAACATCCCAAATCTCGCATCTTCTAACTTGTGCATCAACCGACCTCCTTTACAAATGACCAAACCATCTTAAGTGGTTTTCTCTCATCTTATCCTCTATCGAAGCTACACCAACTTTCCTTTTGATCGTATCATTTCGAATCTTTCTTCTAAATGTATGTCCAAATCTAGACAAAAATTCTCCATGTAATACATAAATCCTTTCTCCACCACCAGATTTACATCAAACATACCACACATCGTATAAAAGTATGGATTCAAAAAAACTGCCAAACACAATGGAGTATCAAACCTTTCTTTCGTCTTTGAGATAATAAAAAAAATGGGGAAGCCTTCTCCCACTTTAAGTATTATCGGCTACATGGATTCTTGCTCAAATCCATGTTGAAAGATCCGACTATTTTTTACACTGACTATCAGCTACCTAGGGCAACCGACAACCCCCACAAAGAAGGATTTGAACCCTAGACTTTTGGGTGGTAGGCAAACTGTACTACAACCATACCATTGAAGTGGGTCAAGGGCAATATCTTATAGCATCCATAGATATTTTTGAGATAATAGAATCCATAAATATCCTATAAAATGACTTCATACAATTAAAAGATGTCACTACCTCTCATTGTCATCTTCAAGCCCTCCGTAGACAAAGCTCGAGGATGGCTTCCGACCTGCATCAACCACACACAATAAGCGAACAAAAGGTATAAAACTCGAATTGCAAGTATAGTGTGGTTCTAGAAAGAAGGGCTTAAGACTATGGATGATGCTCCCTCTCTTGTTAGTGAACTTACACATCAAGCTTAGAGTCTTTGTGTGAGCATAAATGAAAATCGTGAGTGTTTTCACATTTGTAATTGCACTCTTCACCTTCGACTCTTTGTTTATCTCTTCCAAAGCCAAATCAATGGAATGAAGAGTGCACGAAGTCCACCATATCTGCGAATATTTTGTCAGCAACAATCCCCATACTGCTACATTGTTGAAGCATTATCCTCCACAATCTAAACAACACTTTATACTCCAACTTTATTCATGCAATCATCAACCAATGGAAAGATATACTCTGCATCATGTGTCTCATTGAATGCGTCTGTGGACTTCAAAAAAGTTCCCAGAGACCAACTGACACAAAAGTTGATGGCATTCTGTCCTCACATGTTCGTCCATGCATCAGTCATTATAGAATGTATGTTGTCTTCCACATATTTAATTAATATCGCAAGTCATTATATATTCTCTTCCTTATCCTCTTTAAGTATGGATAATGTATCACAACCTAGTGGGAAACTTGAGACTAGGACCATACTATCCAACTACCTCCAACGTCAGCCAAAATGGTTTGATAGGCAATGCATTGAAAGAAACTTGAAGCTCTATATGCCCAGTCGCATATATAAGAGGTGACACTATCTTGATGATCCTTGGAGAATGAATCTTTTATGGCAACTTGGTGTGATGATCCTTGCATTACTACATTATGTTGCCAATAGTTGGATAATCGAGATCTTTTCACTAATCTAGCATCTCTAGCAATATTAATCTCAACTCGCACCTCCTCAATTGATGATACTTTATAAGTCTTCTTTCAGGCGATATCATTCGTATAGGATATCATTTTCTTTTTCATCTCTTTATCAACCTTGAGACATGCAGACGTCTTTCCTTGTATGTGTGAAGATGTTGTTTGAACTCGTAAATTCCTCCTTTCACCACATTTTTGCACAACATGCATGTAACCGTGTTCAAATTGGCATGGTTTGAAAGATAATCAAATTGCCAGGCAAGATTTGATCCTGGCAGCACTTAAAATGACAAGTTGCTATCAAAAATGACGACCATAGGAGGTCTAGTCATCTACAATGTTACAAACATAAAAGTTAATGACCCAATAATAAGAACGCTAAACATTAGTCATTCATAAATTCACCTTTAAAATAATTATCATTTACAGATCCAAATCATTCATCATACCTTCCCAAAGGAAATTAAATATTCACCGCAATCATTCATAACCAAATATTCGTCATAAATGATTCAGTTGGAGCGTTTATATTCAAATTATTGGCATTATTCAGTTTCAACGAATCAAAACATTCAAAAACTAGATATCTATATACCTTATTTAAAGTTGGGTTTTTACCCAGCTCTTGACACGTGGCTTCCTCTGGTGTTTTCCCTTTCCCGGTTTTCACATCCCCCCCGCCTCTCTTCATGCTAACCGCTACCGTCTTCCCATTCTCTCCCTGCACGCATGATACACACGTCCCTCCCCCTTCTCTTCATAAATAGAATATCATCCGTCTCCCTCTCTCTTTCTGTAAATAGAATATAATCCGTCCCCCACCCCTCTCTTTCTACAAATAGGATTCACGTGCCCATACACGTGAGCTGAAGGTATTTTGCACGAAAAAAACCTTGAAGTTGTGATTTTTGGAAAAGGGGTTCCGTACAGGCCGACTCTCATTATAGCATGTGTGCTTTGTGATTGTTGCACCGATACCCCCGCTTTACTGCTTAATGCATGTGCATGGATACTTTCTGCATAAATACCTATATACCATTGTATATTATATTAAATGCACAATGCATATTAAATACGTATTAAATGAAATAGGTAAACTAAAATAAAAATATATATTCTGATTAGAACATTATTTTATACCTTGAATTTGAAATAAATTATAATATTATTGAATATATTCTTAGTTCATAAATATCTAACTGAAAATACCTTTCGTATATCATTCAATTTGCTTTTGATTTTAAATATTGTTTAGATTTTCTGATTTATAAAGGTAAGTTGTGCTATATATACGTAATAATACGTTCCTTAAATTATTTTTGTAAATTTTTTGTTGTTCTAATTTTTCCCTTTCAAACAACTCCTTTGTTTTCTATACACATGCATATTAATTTTTTTGACATTTGAACATATTCATTGTTTCTTATTTCATGTATGTGCTTAAATTTAAATTGTTCGGTTCACTTTTTTTCTCGATGCATCCTAACGCTTTTTTAGATAAATATTCATTTATCAAAAATTTCATAGAAATTATACAGGTTTGTTTGATACAATTTATTCTTTAAATTTTGCAGTGAATATTGGATTCTTACTTGCCATGTTAAAAAAAATATTTATCATTATTCAACATATTTGATATTTTTTCTTACACATTCAGGATGTATATACAAGCAAAAACCTCAAAATCAACTATTCCCCAATGTTACTGCCACGTTTGCTAATTTACTCTTAAAAGCAATGTTGTATATGATTGTAATGTTCTATATCAGTTTGGTAGTTATCATATTAGTTCCCATATTTGTCGTATGTGTGTTATTTGCTTAATAAATTTCATATTTATATAACCATTTATCTTTGTTACAATAACATAATTAAATTATAAACGTAGTAGTTTCGAATATGGAAAAAATGGTGATGCCCCCACCCCTATTTCTCACATTTTTTGTTTTTTGTTTCAAAAATATCAACATGTACATTCATATGTATATCCCTCCTATATATCATTCGAATTTCGTCATATGCCCTCCATCTAGAACATGTAATTTCAACGGTCTAAACATTATTGTAATCGACCTGTTCTACATGGAGGGCACATTAGTCTCTATTTCTGACGAAATTTGAATGACATATAGGAGGGATATATAGATGAATATACATGGTGATATTTTGCAAAAAAAATTACGTGAAAATGAGGTGAGAGCAGCCATGTTGGTTGCTCCATGAGGGCAACCCCATTGAGCACTTCTAATATGTATGTATATAAAGTATATGTTTCTCACTAGGTATATTATTTAAAAAAAAGAGGAGGTAATAATGATTATTTATTCAGGTTAATGTTTATTTATGTTTGATATTTTTAAAATTTCTAACTACCTATTACTTTTAGAACTGTATATGACTTTTTTTCTTTAATAATGTGAATTTTTATATAATGGAAATTTCCCTTACATGCGATGAATTCAATATATAATGGAAATTTCCCTTACATGCGATGAACTTTTTTTATCCTTCTTTGATTATTATGTCTCTTATGTACCTATATCTTTCATATTAAATGTTAAATAAAATTGTTGAATATAATATACATGCTAACGATATAACCAACTTTATAATGAATAATATTAAAAAAATATGAGAAAGATAAATATATTGAGCCAATTATGATGATGTTCACTTAATTTTTTTAACATGTGAGTGTATTAACTTTATTACTGCTGAAACTTTTTATAGTTTTATTCCTACGAGATATAGTTTGATGTGTTGCACCTCTATAGTTTGACGATTTGTTGCAACAATGTATTGAATTATTTCTTACAAGAATTTATACAAAATTTTTTATTAATACGAGTAATTTGTGGCTAATATTATTCAATATATTTTTCGTAGAAAGAACATTTTTCTTCAGAAAGTATGTTGTCAATCATTTGCATAAAATGAATGTTATACTTAGATAACATGTTATTCGTGAGTTAAATTTACAAAAATCTTTTGCAAAGCATTTAATCCTTTGAGGAAATATTATATTAATTCATTTCACACCATATCAATTTTCATAACTATTTTAATATTTTTTTAACGGTTTCACTAGAACCAAATAATTCATTTCGCATCAGATCAACTCAATTATATTCCACCGTGAAACGTGGGTAAAATCCTAGTAACTATTAAAGAAAAGCATTCATTTGCAGTGTACAACAAGTAAAACCCAAGCATCCACCATATGATATAACTTTGTAATCATCCATCATAAAAACTAGATATTCACCGCAAACCATTTACCATATATGTTTAAAACTAAACAAGTAAACAGCCACAAGATAAAAATAAACAAATGATATGAAATAAGTACAACAACAATAAAGCCTTCCCACAATTAAGTACGATCGGCTACATAAATTTTTATTTTGGATCATTCTCGGGCTTAAATATAAATAACTAAGATCCATTCGAATAGTCTCAATCCAACACTTCGTGGGCCTTCCTCGCTCTCTCTTAACCGTCTCACCATCACAAATCTCTCATCTTTTAACCGATGCATCAATCAATCTCCTTTGCAAATGGCTAAACCATCTTAAGAGGTTTTCTCACATCTTATCCTCTATCGGAGCTACACCAACTTTTCTTCTAATTGCATTACTCTGAATCCGATCTTCTCGTGTATGGTACACATCCACTTTAGCATTTTCATTTCTACTATTGTCATTCTTTACACATGTTTATGATTCGCAGGCCAAAATTCTGATCCATAAAGCATAGCAGGTCTCACGGCTGCTTTGCAATACTTTTCTTTAACTTTCAAAGGAATTTTCATATCACAAAGAACAATAGAGGCTCCTCTCCCTTTAGCCAACGTGCACTTATTGTATGAGTAGCATTTCCATTAATTTCCCCATCTTGTTGCAAAATAGATCCCAAGTATCTAAAAGAATTTTTCTTCTGAAAGTTATCATCTCCAATCTTCACCTTAAGTCCTTTACCGTTGTTTTTGTCAAATGTGTACTCCATATATTCAGTCTTAGCCCTATTTATACGAAATCCTTTAGTCTCTAAGGCATGTCTCCAAACCTCCAGCTTCTCATTTACTCCATCTCTGGTCTATTAATCAACACAATATCGTTGACGAACAACATACAGCATCTCATCTTGAATGTGACAAGTCAACTCGTCCATAATCAAATTAAAAAGGAATGGACTCAAAGCTTAAGCTTGATGAAGACCGATGCCTATGTCAAAATAGTCAGTCTTCCCAAACTGGATCCTTACACAAGAGGAAGCCTCATCATATATATCCTTTATAAGGTATAGGACAAGCACTTGTCTCTTCTCCAAAACTCTCCACAATATCTCATGTGGGATTGAATCATAATGCTCCTTCAAATCAATAAAAAAATCATATGGAGGTTCTTCTTTTTAGCTCTATAAAATCTCCATTATTCTCCTCAACAAGTGGATAGGTTCAATAGTTGAGCAACCTAGCATGAATCCGAATTGGTTTCCAGTTACTTTGGAAACTTGCTTCAACATACTTTCGATCACGCATTCCCAAATTTTCATAATATGATTCATCGGTTTGACACCTTTGTAATTCGAACAATATTGAATGTATCCTTTATTCCTATAACGAGGCACCACAATGTTTCTCCTCCATTCTTCAGGCATTTCCGTGCTTCTCCGAATAATATTGAATAAATTTGTGAGCCAAGTTAAACCATGTTCACCAAAAAACCAAACTTCTATAGGAATGTCATCATATCCTACCTGTTTCCCAGGTTTCATAACCTTTAAAGATGCGTCTACTTTCTTTCTTTGTATCCATCTATAGCTTGCACGATTCAGGTAACATTGACTACCAGCAAGATCTCTCAAAGTAATCTCTTTAAATATCAAATAAGTAAATAAGAAAAAAATTGTTAAAAAAATAAGTAAAAAACGCAAACCATGGTTGATCGAAAAGGAGGAGGTGCGAGAAGGAGGGGAGCAGAAGCTAGTAGGTCATGGTAGAGTCGTGGCGCAGGTCATGAGAAGCTGTGAGCGTGGGGTAGCTAGGGTGGAGGAGGCTTGAGAGTAAGAGAGCTTGGAGAGCGAAGGCTAAGGGGCTCAGGGTGTTTCCAACAGGAGGACATGAAGGATTACTGGCGGACAGTAAGTCAATTGTCCCTAAGATCCGATATCGGGTATGGGTTCGTTGGGCAACTGTACCATATACCAAGTCGAGCAATTAGTCGATCGACTAGGTTGATAAGTTGGCCCGATTAGTCATTTAAACGATTAATGATTGACTAGTGCTAGTCAAGCCATCACACCCACTGAATCAACTAATCGGGCTAACTAGTTGACCTAGTCAGTCATTTTTTTAACAAGCTTGGTGCAAACCTCCTTGTCCAGAAATTCTTTGAGGCAACATGTGAATTCGCATGTTTTTCTTTGATGCACAAAATTCCTTGGTGTTGAATGTGGCAATGAATTCGCATGTTTCTTTGATGCACAATAATGGTGATGGAGGAGGTGATGGAGAATAAGGGAATGCATATTTGGCACTTGTAATGCAAAGTGTTGGAAAAAAGGCCTGAAGATATCTCAAACAAAAGGTCAAGTTCTTCATTCATTACCACAAAACTTGTATCAAGCAAGGACTCAAACTTCTTGAAAAAAAAGTATAAGAACAATTCAACCATTGGAAAACAACAATTAAACCCTTGAATATAAAATAAACAGAAGGATTAACACCTCGAAAGAGAGTGACCACTAACTCAATCCGACTCTCAAATGACAAAATCAATAACATTTAACCAAAAATTTTATTGACCCCTAATGCTGCATCAATCTTGTCACAAATTCTTGAGGATACGGCTTGGTTTTTACCAGGCGTGCAACAATTATAGTATTCCTTATACTAGTTTTCGGTTCTTGTTTTATGAAGAAATTGTGGCAAGAAGAGAATCATGCAAATGCAGTCACCGGAAGCATGTCATAAGGATGGCATCTTTTCGTTTGGGCATTTTAATCAAATGTCAATATATTCTATTCTGAGTAGGAAGTGAGATTTTAATCAAATGTCAGTATATTCTATTCCAAGTAGAAAGTGAGACCAGGGTTAATTCCTTGTATCCATCCACTTTATCCGGGAACACTGGCTCAATCACACCTTTCTTCTCGTGTTGACTTTTAGTTTATTATCCCGTGAAATCTACTTACCCAAAACAAATAAATCCAACAGACTAATGATATGATAACCATGATGACTGACTGCAAGGACACATGAATACATATCTATTTTATCTTTCGTTATCAGGAGTGTATGTGCAGTCCAATTAATAAATATTTGTTTATTTGTATTTTCCATGTGTGGATTGGCTGCATTCTGGGGTAGTTAAGTTTCCTGAGGTAAATGTAAGCTGTGGACATGGGCATTTCAAACCATTCATCTGGTCGACGGTATCGGAATGGATTTGGTGTTGGGAAATATGAGGGGAAACCTCTCATCTAAAAGATCCAAAGAACATCATGAGTTCGATGGACGAGATGATTACGGCTTCAGCCAATGAAGGCGTAAGTGCGTAGGTACTATATTATTATTTTAAAAAGTGTTGCGGCTTGTAGTACTGGTTAGGTGATGGGAGTTGAAGGTCGCAGATTATCCAAGCAATGTGGTTATGCATGCGATGAGGTGACTGACAAGGGTATAATATTTCAATGTTATCACTGAGGACAAAATATTTATTTGCACCCGCCTGGAGTCCTAGACTCCAAGCAGATTCAGCTTTCACTAATTAAATGCACAACGATTCAAGAATCTGCTAATCATGTAAATTCGTAACTAAAAAATCGGTATAGCCTTTCCATATTACCATGTGCTTCAGGCTGAAGCAATAGCATTAATACCAAAACCTATCATCCACGAACAAATTGCAACCCTTTTACATCTATCAGATTCCCAATAACCACAACCTGGTTCTTTCCGCTCAACGACCGTGAAAAAGATGTCACCTTTCCACTTGAAATCATCGAAACATAACACCAGAACACGTATTCAGCCAACACTTTAAACTAAAGAAAAGCTCTACCGTCTCCGATCGTTTGAGAAGAGGGCCCTGGAGCAGGTTCTTCCCCGAAGCCGAAGCAAGCTGCCGCTTGATCTTGTCCAAGCTGTTCCTCGCGTCCCCCTCCGGCGCCTGGCATCAAACGGGAACCCAAACTGAGATCGCGCATTCCAAATCGACGGAACCGAATAAGGGATCATGGAAAGCAAAGATGGGGTTTACGGACCGTGGAGACGCCATTGGAGGCCATGAGAAGGCGAGAGGATCAATGTAAGTTGGGATTTGGAAAGGATTTAGACGAGAATTGGGGGAGATGAGAGGGATGTGGGGGTATTCTGTCGCCCCCTTGGAGGTGGACTTGAGAAGGTCTACCTAAATTGGATCTTTTGTTTGTTCTTTCAATAGGAAAATTGCTTGTCGGTGACCCATTGATTTATGAGTTCTTTCCGTAGGATAGGAATATTGCTGGTTGCATTACGATTTCTTTAGGTAATGTGTTTGGTTGCTGGTTAGGTTGGAGTAATCTCACATGAATAGAACAAGTTTGGGTGATTACATGGTTTGGGAGAGTTGGAATGATAAATATGATATGATGTCACATTAACTATATTTTATATTTATTTTTTTTATGATTATAATATATTTTTGATGCTACTTTTTTATTTGAACGTGGTTGAAAAATATAATAAAAAGAAATTGTGGGGTTCATACAACTAATTCAAACTTAGAAATATTTTGGTAATGTTGTAGGGTAGCCAGGTCACCCTGGGGTAATATGGCAACCAAACAAGCCCTTAGTGTCAGTGACAGATTCATGATGGAATAAAGTTGTGTTGTAATTATTTTTCATGGAATGTGAAAATATTGCCCGAAGTTACTCGAATCACTGCGATGTAAGCATTGTTCATCAAAAGAATAATCATTAGTCTCCCTTGACGTAGGACATGGTTGTTGAGTTAGGACATCAGATTACATGTCATAAATTTAGCACGGTCGATTATTTAGTTATGATTTATTAATTAGTATATAGGAATGAGGATTGTATCCTCAACATAACTTATGGCACGTGTCGATAGATATTATGAAAAACATTTGGCAGTGCTTCGAACTCTTCATAAATTTTCCTTTTTGGCCATACGGTTTAAAATAAAATATTATGTGACATTGGAAGGTGCTTGATATTATATATATGAAAAATGGCATGGCATGCATTTAAGGTGTAGTAACATGTCACGCTTTGATGTAAGCTTCCTTTAACAACATGTCATGGAAGATCGCTTCAGTTCCTTCTACTAGCAAAACAAAGAGTTATTGCATGTCTTCCCTCTACTTCGATTGAATTCCCCTCAACCTTGAAGCTCTCTTGCACTCCCTGACTCCAATCGACATGGTTCCTCCGGAAGAATCCTTTAAGGATCACGGGACTACTGTCAAAAAATTTTGCTCCTCAGACGAGCCAATCATGTCGCGATGCATTTGAAGTCCTTTTTATATCATTCCTTCCAGATTTCGGAAGATAATTAGGGTTTTCATCGACGTTGAAGTTGTGTTATTTTCTTACAATCCGAGATATATGTGATCTATAGCGAGAGAGGCATGTGGGAAGGCGTTGTGATCTCCGGAACATGCTCTTTGTTGTGTGAGTTTTTTCTCGTTGGCGTAAAATCTGACATGAAAAGTTTGAATATACAATAATGATATGGATGTCAATGCTAGTTAAGTAAGTAAGAAAGATGACTTTCTTCTCATTATCGTCGTGTACTCACGAAGGGTGAAAGAAGCTCGTGAACTATTTTGAGGTAAGTATGAGGAGTAGCGTAAAGGGTGTTACAGGATTCATAGTTCTTCTCCTCAACCATGTTGGTAGCTTTTGCGATTTGGTGATTAAAGTTTCAAGAGATGGTACTATTGAACATGTACACACTTTCTGATTGCATTATCTTATTCTTGAATTTCGAATATGAGCTCAACGTCAATAATGGCATCCACGGTATCAAAACTTTTAGGTCGATAACAAATCGATAATATATATTCAAGTAAGCAAATAAAAGATTTGATAATTACCATTTACCTTGATAAAATGATGTAGAAGAAATTTTTGATGAAATCAGCTAGTACCGAAGAGTCCTAATAAATATTTAAGTCAAAACTCCGTGATATCTATCCAGTTGTTTAGCATTTATGTTACCAATTAACTTATGAACAAAGTATAGTCCTTTTAAATTAGTGATGAACTCGAGTTCATTTTAAACAGTCCTTTTAAAAAATAAATCTATGTAATGGTTTTTTGCTAGCATATCTTACTTTTATTTAATAGCATATACTTATGTTGAATTTCCTCAAAACTATGTGTGAAAAAAACCGAGACCAAGAATTCCCGGAAGATGTACTACCGGACATTTTTCTTTGATAAAAAACGTCATCTACATAGCTTTACTATACAAAAGGTTATATTGATCTTATATTATTTAATGGTATTATTTTCAAATCATGCAAGGATGAATGTGTTGCATGTGGGATTTTAGATGGTGGTAATGAGTGGGTAGTTGAGAATGCAGTTTCTTGGACAACTAGATAACAATTATGTCATATTTTCTCTTCAGTCTTGATGATAATTAGCCTTAACAATCCTAACAAAATCTTGGTATATGTTGGAAATGATTTACTAGAGAATTGTGAATATGACATCTAAAAGACTATGATGGCATTGTTCAAATATTATCTTATGGTGTGTTACAAATAAAGGGTTTGTGATATCTAATATTATTACGAACAACACTAAAAAAATCTATGTTTGAACCCCCCCCCACCCCCCGACCTCCTGCACCCCCTACGCCCCCGACCCCCCTGCGCACCCTTCGCCCCCTGCGCCCCCGATCCCTCCCTGCCCCTCCCTCCGGCCCCTGCGCCCATGACCCCTCCCTGCGCACCTCCGACCCCTGCAGCCATATCCCTCTCCCTCCCTTCCACCGACTCCTGCGCAACCCTCCACCACTGCAGCCCTGTCCCTTCCCCTCCCTTCCACCGACCACTGCAGCCCTCATTCCCTTTTGCAGTTTTCCATCCTGCAGCCCCTCTCTCCCACAGCTCTCCTCTCATAGCCTCTTCCAGAGTCTATCACGCCATCTAAATCATCGATCCATTCTCCATTATATTTGCTTAGATTGCTTGGCTCCTCTAGCACGGACAATTTCTCCACCACCACGTAGCCTGACGAACAACGACGTATCCTTGATGATGCCTCCTTCTCCTCTTGAGATGACTACTAGTCGCTTGATGTGTCCTTTTTGGAATTTTCATTGTTGCCCGGATCGTAGAGAAGGAAGTATAGGTTTTACACGCTTAATCTCTCATATCAAAAGGGTGCATCTCTCCAGTGATGAGCGTGCTTTTGTTTTACGAGATGGCATCAAGAATGATCTTGATCTATATCTTGCTTTAGAAGGGACCTTGAGGACCCATGATCAGTGGATGTGCAGGAGGTCCATGAAGATTCAAGCGGTGACTCGAGCTTGCCACCATGATGACGGTCTTGTTCGGGTTACATATGACACTAGAGCGACTCAAGGACACATTAGTGGCATCTTGAAACCTCTTCTACCTGTCGTACCTGTTGTCACTGATGGGTTAGCTGTCGATGGTCTACTGCTTGATCGTATTTTCAAAGCTCCTATCACGACAGTCAAGAGTATCCCTCCCAATTGTCGTCTTGCTTTCTCACAAGCTTTGAAGACAGCTTTACACCAAGTTATCGCAGGGTCGGGATCCATATCCTCTTGGGTGAGATTGTTACTTCTTCCCCGTTGCGCACTACATGTTTTCAGGCCTATGAATAGGCAGGATAGAAGACCTAGCAACAGAAAATCTTTGCAACAACGACTTATTCTTAGCTTAATGACTACATGGAGCAGTGCAGATGGTTTCACCAAGCGAGTGGATGATATTTTGAAAGGTGGTACACCAGGGACGCTTGGCCTTAATCAGAACAATTTCTTAGAAGAGAAACGACACTCCAACATTAGGCAATGCCTTCATAAAGTGTTAGATGGACACTTTTTAGCAGCCTTAAGGGTTTTATGCTCTTCAGGATTGGATCCTTATAACGAAGATACTATGAAAGATTTAGAGGCTAAACATCCGTATAAGCCACTTCCTTCTTTGCCATGTATCTTGGTTTCAGATACTCCTCTTACAGCTGATACATATGCTATTTTACATTCTATTAAATCCTTTTATAAAGACACATCATGTGGCAGAGATGGGCTGAGAGCTCAACACCTTTTAGATGCCCTTTGTGGGGAGGGGTCTGCCATTGCCACTGATCTCTTACGGGCGATCACCATGGCGGTTAACTTATGGCTATGCGGGAGATGCCCTTGAGTTTGGCTAAGTTTGTAGCCTATGCACCTCTTACTCCACTACTCAAACCTGACAATGGCCTATGCCCTATTGCAGTGGGCACTATCTGGAGATGCCTAGTATCCAAGGTTGCCATGAAAGGGATAGGCAAAGAGATGTCTAAGTATCTCAATGATTTTCAATTTGAGGTTGGTGTATCTGGAGGAGTAGAAGCCATTTTACACAGTACCAATCGGCTTTTGAGCAAGCTTCATGGTGATGGATCTATCTCTATGCTCACTGTAGATTTTTCTAATGCTTTCAACATGATAGATAGATCTTCGATACTCTGTGAAGTTCGAAGGCGATGTCCATCTATTTCTTCATGGGTGGAGTTTCTGTATGCTCAGGCTGCCAGACTATATATTGGAGACAATCATATTTGATCGACCACCGGAGTGCAGCAAGGCGATCCCCTCGGTCTACTTCTTTCTTCTCTTGCATTGCACCCGCTTGTTCATGAGATTAGAGACAATTCTAAACTCCTTCTCCATGTTTGGCATATTGATGACGGGACTATCATCGGGGACACGTTACAGGTGGCCAAGGTGCTTGACATTATACAATGCAGAGGCCCTGAGTTGGGACTTGTTTTAATATCAAGAAAACTGAGCTTTTCTGGCCTTCATGTGATGGACATAAGGTCTGCAATACTGATATTGGAAGGCATGTGCTAGCAGTGAAACTGCCTGGAGGTGCAGTGAGCATGGACAAAGGATTTGTTGAAGATTTGACTACGAAGAGAGCCACCAAAGATGTTGAATTAATGAAATTACTCCCCCAGTTGGATGACCCATGGAGTGAACTTCTTTTACTACGATCTTGTATGGGTTCAGCCAAGCTCATGTTTGGCTTAAGGACATGTCAACCCACATGCATGGAGTAGGCTGCTGCTTTTTTTCGACAGAGGACTACGCTGAGCTATTGAGGACATTGTGGTTTGTGGAGGTCATTTCTTTGGTGACCTTCAATGGCGGGTGGCATCCCTACCAATCAAGCTCGGTGGCTTATGACTGAACTCCACTTTTGAGGCTTCTTCATATGCTTTTGTGGCCTCTAGAGCTCAATCTTGGGTGCTTCAAGACCACATTTTACGAGACAGTGAGGTATGTGATATTGATTCTGATTTTTTAGATAACTCGGAGGGTCTACGTGTCAAACTCCCATCTTTAGATCTTACATGTTTTGCTAACAAGGATACCGTCTCCCCTAAAGCCCGGAATGCTTTGGCGAGTTCCCTTTTTAGCAAAATTGTCAAAGAAATTGAGGTTGAATTTGACATGACAGCTAGACAAAATGTAATTTTTCAATGCTTGCAATCTGACCATGCTCAAGATTTTCTTCTAGTTATTCCTATTGATGGTCTTGGAATTCATATGTCACCTATTGAGTATCATACTATTCTCAGATATCGCCTTATGATTCATCTATTTGCAGCAGACGAGGCATGTCCAGTATGCCACAAATCTTGCCTAGACTCCTTTGGGGAGCATGTCGTTCATTGTCGTGAACTCCCAGGTTTTAAATATAGACATGATCTTGTCAGAGATGTCCTCTTTGATGTTCTCAAGAAGGCTGGGGTTGCATCAAAGAAAGAAGCACCTGTGAATTTTTTATCTGATCCACACGAGGGGAGATCCACACTCAGACCAGCATATGTTTTAATTTTTGGTTGGGCTGGAGGAAAACACACATGTGTTGATTTAACTGGAGTGTCTCCGTTAGTTGGTCTGATAAAAAGTGATTTTACTGCGGGATACGCTGCACAGAAAGCTGCCTCAGCCAAAGTTGCTAAACATGAGAAGGCTTGTATTGACAATCAACATGTCTTCATCCCTTTTGGGTTTGATACCTTTGGGTTCTTGGCGTCTAAAGCTGTAGAGCTCCTTAAGAGGGTCTAGAAAATTATGCATAGCAATGTTATGGTTCCCAGGTCTATGGATATTGTGTTCCGAAGAATTGGATTTGCCATCCAAAAGGGATTGACGGCGCAGCTTGTTGCCCGTTGTAATATATCCTAATTTTATAAATAGAGATAGAGTTATCTCTAATTCTTCTCATAAAAAAAGTTGGATTACTTGTCGCTTCCAAAGCATACATTGTATATTGAACTTCATGATATTAATAAGAGTAAATTACATAAAAGTTAATAAATTAAACAATTGATTTCAATGTCGCATCCAGACTTTAAAAAGTAACAGCAACGATGTGGTAGAATTTATATGATTTGTTTCAAATTGTTTTCAACTAATGTGATGGAAGGCTAAAACTATTAAACAAATAACTAAATTACAATAGTCGCATACCATGGCAGATCTTAAATATCGAGTACCACATTGATGCTTTTAAAAGTTTGGCTACAACATTGAAGTTAGGTATATAATACATGGACTTTTCGTTAATTTATTCTTTTAATAATTTCTTGAAACGAGCTATGATATCTCACATGAAAAACGTCAACCATCTATAAACATGCTTAAATAATGAAGATTTGCACGTATAGTGAGATTATGAAGTCATGTGATAATAACTCTGGATCTTTTTTTCTTTGTTTCAGGAAGTGCAGAGGGGTAAGTAAAACATACTTGTGGAAAAGATCAATTGTTAGACTTCATTTGGAACAAAAAAAACATACATATGATTGCTTCTTCAAGGATTGCATTATTGTCGTTACCAAGCGGACTGATGGCACAATCCAATCAAAAGTACCACTTGAATAGTATGAGGCATCTACAAGTAATATTAAGACAATAACTTACCATAGTTGATCGATGTGTCTAGTAAAACAAAACACATGAGAAGCACCAATGATCACCAACATTGCATTTCGTGCACTTTATATAACTTTGATAATTATAAGATATTAGAGTGTATACTAAAAACTTAACATTTAGTGGCATTACTATTGTTTTAGATGAGAGCTTTAGGCAGTTTCTTCCATCGTTGATAGCAATATCATTAATGCATTACTTCTCAAATCTCCTATTTAGAAGATATACAAATTGTTTGTTCCCAAAAAATACATGCTTAGACATTTCTAGTTAACCTGTAAATATTGTTGAGGTTGGGAAGTGATTTTTGCAAAATGGTTGCTTAAAATTGGTTGTGGAAGGATTTTTAACTATTGTTTTTAGTGATTCAAGTGAACGCCCTTGGATTACTGTGCACTTTGATGTCTTAGATAACACTAAAGATTGATTGGAAGGTTTAATTTCTGAGATATATTCATATGTTTTTTGTAATTACGTGAGCAAGATATATCTAAATGATTGCATAATCTTGCTAGCATTGAATGATGAAATTGACAAAATAAATGAGATGATATTAGGAAAATTACATGAAGAAGGTATGATTTATCATAGCTTTGACAATGTGATATCTTTAGATGAATCTCACTCGGTAATAAATGATCATTTAATGGAATACCCCAATTCAATAAATATACCAGGAATACCAACAAACATAATGAAGATGAAAGTATATGTACCTTTTATATTACTTAAAACTAGGCATAAACAAATCTACCTCTATAATAGTACACGTATAATTAATTGATCATTTCAGCCAAGACTTCTTCATGTTGAAATTATAATCGTAGACCATGTGGGTAGACACAACTACCTTCCAAGAATAGAGTTAACTATTAAAACACATAGGTCCTTTCACATTAAAAATGAGGACAATTTATAATAGGGATAGCATTTGAAATGACAATTAACAAAAACTAGAGATCCATGTTAAATTGTATTTCTTTATTTCTGTAAATACATTAATTACTCATGGTTAGTTGTATGTCTCTTTATCAAGAGTAGCATAAAAAGGCTTAAAATTGTTGTTTATCAAGTAAACATAAATACCCAGAGAATTTCGCAAAGATTATAGTTTACAATGAGATTCTGGATGAGGTTGCCTCTTAGTCTTCCTCTTAATCCGTGCCTTTTCTAAGCGTATATTTTCTACTTTTTTCCCATCATTATGCTAAACTGTACTTTTTCTCGAGATCATCTTATTGGTCCAATAATATTGATATTTGCAAATTAATCTAGTGTATTGTACTAGGGGAGATTAGAATATTAGTTACATGATTTCATGTTGATTTCTTTAAATATCTAAAATTTAAATCAGTGTATTAACTAGGAAAAAATAAAATATTAGTTACATGTTTTTATATTTATATGTCTTTAGCTGTCAACATAAAGGAACGATCCTTGAATAATAACGCATCAAGTTCGAAGTGTGATATACAACGAAGAAAGAGTTCAAGTTCGTTAAGGAAAGTGGAGAAAAATGCACTGATATGGAGTTCACAAGCAATCAATGCCTTTTATTGCACTCTGTAAAGCTGAATTCGACTAGATATATCATATCGAGACAACACACGATATTGCTAATGTCTCTAGATCACTCATGAAAGAACAAATAGAGTCAAGAAATCTCAATTCCCTAAGCACATACAAAAGTAGGTATGTTCGAAATGAACAAAGGAGAAAATATTAGAGACACGAACATCAAATTGATTGTTGCAATCAATCAACTCTTGAAGTTAGGAAGAATTTTTTTACTTGGAGAACTACCTACAAAATTTATGCACTCACTTTCACTTTAGTGGAGTACATGAAACAACTATCGAGGATCCAACCGATTTCAAGACTATGACTCTCGAGAATTTGTTAAGTAATCATTTATCTCACGAGACTAAACTAGATAACAATGAGGAAGAAGAACATTCTAAGATGATACTTGCCTTTCAAGTCCACCCAACTAAAAGACTCAAAGGAAGTATTTGATGAATATAATTTTTGACAATTCAAGAAATTCTTCTAGAACAAGAATGTCAGTGTTCTTAACAATAGAAGTGATTGCAAAGAAGAGAATCCAAGTGATTCAGGTGCGAGAAGCAAATATACATCAAAAAGAAGTTCCCTGTGTTTAATAAGGAACAGACTTAGGAAAGAAAGTGAAGAAAAAGATGCTTCAAGCTACTTAAGACAAATCTAGCGACATCGACAGTAACAACGCAAGTGCATGCCTTGGCTTTTCAGTGAACGTTGATTCAGTCAATGGGGAAGAATATATATCTTTTCATGAGCTTTTTAAAATTTCTTAAGATCACTTTAAAGAAGCAACATGAAAAGGAAATATATAAGTTTGAAAAAATAAAACTTGCTCAAAGAGAATAACTCTTTATGGATCAACTTAGATGTTATTAAGAAAGAAAATAAATCTATTAAAAGTGATATAATGATATTTTAGAAATGAATATATTTTTCTTATCTATAATATGATATCAAAGAGTTTAAAGTTAAAACCAGATATTTATTAAAATAAAAATTACCTTTGTTACTTCTATCTCTAAATCTCACGAGAATAAAAAGGAAAATTATTTTGTTTTGGACACCAAAATCTAAATCACAAGATAACCACCCATGACCAAAAATACAAAGGGTACTAAAGATTACAATTGCATGTACCATGGTCCACAAGATTGATACAAGCGAGAAGTCAAATTACCATATACACCATCAAAGGTGGACTCTGCAACATCAAAGGGAACATCAAATTTAAGAAAGATGATGGATGCTGAATAAATGAGATAGAATGATCAAAGAAATCCACCTCCATTGAGAATCTAGATGACTTTCCTAACAAATCTGTTTGGATGATTCATGTATAGCATTGGTATCAAATAAGATATTTTGAAAAGAATTTCAAAGCAATAAGCATCACTTTCTAATGATGTCTTAAAAAAAGGAGAAGTGGTGATATAAGATTTTTTTTAAAAATAAAAGTTCTTCAATACATGTGTGATGTTTTCAAGATGTTTTAGTACATACTGTACATTTTACATTTTTGTCGAGCATTATGAGATATTTTTTTTCATTATTAAAAAGGTGGTGGTTGTTATTAATTGCGTGCATACATGCATGATTTTAATGATGATAAAATTTTGTTATATTAGCTTGCAGTTTATATACAAAGCAAGCTAAGGATTTGATGATGGCAGATTAAAGGAGATATGATAGATTGATGAAGCATGTCATCTACAAGCTCAAGCTATGAAGTTCGTAATGAAGGATATTAAGAAGTTATACATAGACTCCGTGATTATACATTGGTTTGTTATCTTCTTTCTCTTGGTATTAGCCGTGCTACATATTTGTGAAAGGATATGTTGTAACTTTCAAGATCAATTATGAAAGTCCAAATTGAAAGGATATATTGCAACTTTCAAGATCAATCATGAACGTCCAAATTATAAAAATGAATAGAAAAGATTTGTTTTTTTTAGCAAATATGTAGCATTGATAATGTTTATTTTAAGGATGCATGGATATCAAAAATACATTATTTTAAAAGTTAGATAGGAAAATTGAATTATGTATGCAATCATTAAAGATTTTTTTAATGATAGATCCTGTCAAACCGATCCAACCTTTAGAAGTTAAACAATTTAATTTTTCGTAGTTCATGTAGAAGTTGATGTCATTCTGATATCATCACCAGTTTGATCGATTCGGAACACTGGTCTGATCTGGTCAAACCAAGATCAACACAAGTCCCGTTCAATATCCGGTCCGATCTTTTAAACCATTCACCCATTCGATCAATTTTCGAATTTTAACAGACATATTATAACCAGACACTTTTGATCATTGATCTATCGTTGTTTGATTATAATCGATCGTCTAAATTCACGTGATCAATCATTTGATTATGAACGATCATCCAAATATCCGTATCGATTCTATTTTGGGGAGATTTTTTAAGGCAATTTTTTCTTGAATTGTTCACAATACTTACTTTTTCAATGCCAATAACTATGGGGACTCTACACCTATAAATAAGACCCCATACATCACTTTTATACCACACAAAGCTCTCGTCTCTTTGTTCTCCACTCCATATTCCGAGAGAAAGTTCTAAGAACGATTTTTTCCCGATTCACACTTTACCCCTACAGCTCTGGTGTCCTGCGATATATCTTACGAGCCCACTCCTCGCTTTATAACGTTTTAGTTTTGTGCCATATTATCCATTGTTTTTTTAATTTGATTTTGAGGTTATTAGGTTTGTATAATTATAATAAGGTTGAATTGACTGTGTAATCAACTCATATTGTAATACGATCTGCGTAAGCAACTCAAGTTAGTGGAAGATCCACGCGAGTCAGGTTGAAAGACCGAATTGGGATACTCTGGTCATGATTTTTATCCGGTAGGGTTTACACATTAAATACATGTGCACTTATGATTGAGTGCTTATCTTATGATTAAAAGTGCCACATAACTTTGTGCTTGTAATAGAACATTGTGATTTTAGTGACTCGTGTCATACAGTTGATCCACACGCACCTGTCAGTCGGTGTCCATGAACTAACACTCGCCACCTGTATATGGTATGATTCTTGAACTACTGCTGAATGTACGAGTGGAATTTGATTGCAATCCACTCCAACACGTGTAGTAAAAGATCCGGTGAACATTGGTGTGGGGTATCAACTGATGCAGTGGCTCTTGTAGTGAGGCATGCTTCATGCATTATGAGTGCTTGGATATGTCAACACAAAGCTTCAACATTGTATCAATATATGCAACTTTATTATCAACCCCATGTAGAAAATGTGGACGATCTCAATCCTTCAAAAATTGTGAACATGGACCTCACTTAAATATACACAGGAATCGTGTATATTCATCATCGAATAACTACTTAGGATTCTTGAGAATATTTTAGTATCAGATCTGACCATTGTAGCTCTGACTTGGGCAATGTACAAATAGAACCTTAAGCTTTTCGTAAGTGAAGATAACTTTCCTAAATGACGAAGTCAAAATACAACTTGCAAAACCAACAAGAGCAGAAAGGATGCCAACAAATGAGAGTATCAACTCAAAGGTACCATGAAATTCGACTATTCTAATCCATGAATATCATATCTAAGACTTGGGTTGTACGCAACAATCATAGTCAAAATTGAACCGATTTTCCTCTCCATTATTTTCGGTGCTTACTATTTGTCACACTAGCTCTGCTTGCATCGCAGTTGTTACTCGTGCTTGTTTTTTCTAACTGGTCTCTCAATCTCTGTATGAAAATGGACATCTTGATACTCTTCGCTTAAATAGAAGAACGGACAAGGAGAAGTTGGAAGACATGTCTTGGGAAAAGAGTCGTCCTAAAGAGGTGTGCGTTAAGAAGGAGAATAATGGAGAGAGTTAGACAAAGGAGAAGCTAAAAAATCGATCTTGTTCCAACATCAAAAGGTGGAAACTTCAAGCTCATCTTATGAAGAGAATTATCCCGATATGAGGCGAGGGACAAGTATAGGTGAGGGACAAATATAATTGGAATGGAACAAAGGACCAAATAATGGACTCATATCAAGAATATGATCATCTTGAGTAAGGGAACACATGGAATATATAAGAAGAAACGAAATAGGATGGATCCGACCACCTCATACCCGCAAGGTCTAGGTACGAGTATAGGGAATCCATTAAGAGCATGGCAAATTAGCGATAGAAAGATCAATAGAAGACATGGTACACAATGCACACACAAGGCAAACATGTATGTTCACAACTTCCTTTGATGTCGTAAGAGTTCAACTTTTTATTTTTCAACTTTATAATTTTTCAAAATCAATGTTGCAGGACAATTACTAGGTAACGCACCTGAAAGTGATAAGCATGTATCGTTCTACTTGTATTCACGTAAGGATTCCTTGTTCCACACACAGTGCAATCTCTGAGTTGTACCCCACCGAGATGACAACATGATAAGCCTCATACAATTCTCTATTTCACTACTCGTGTAACACGAAGATGAATACTAGTAAGAGCCTATATTTTGTCCAACGATGTGGGCACGAACCTTAGAGTGTAAAACTCACTCGCTGAAATGTACCTGCAAAAAACGATGATTTATCATCTAAATTACAGAATCCAGTTAATTTCTTCAATTCCTTTATTTCCCTACTCACTAAACACAGAGGGAGAAGTCAATAAATGCCCATGCAAATCAGAAAATGATGATGGAATGCAAAGCTAGGGGGGCTAATCTTGCTTCTAGTGTTCTCCACACAAGATGAAAAATGGAGTATATAAACCTATACTGCATGCATATGCAGGCGACCGACGTTCCTAAAACAATATTTCATGTTAGAGGTGTAATACAAATTATTACTTGACTATATCTAAATGGTCTATAGCTACATGCATTGATTTCAGAGTGTTTGGACCTAATTAACAAGAACAAGTAAAGAGGAATCCTAGGTGGCTCTCTACCAAGCACACAACAACAGATGAATATAATGCGATAAACCCAAATCACTGCAAAGAAAAGAAAAAGAAGGCAAGAGACACATTCAAAAAACATGGAAAATCGAGGACATCCTGAAGGGGGTCAAAACAGGAGAGGGTCAAAACAAATCACAAGCAATGTCTAGTCTTGTCCTAAATCATTATAACACAAATATATCCTACTGAATGCACAAGAGCCCACTAATCTATAACACAAGTATGGGAAAAGAAAACTACTATACACGAATCTATACCTACTCCACCCATCTCCTCTTTTCCAAGGTGTCGGTATTCGCCTCGCCAGTTGAGTTCAACCATTAGGTTCTTAGGGTGCGTTTGATTCGTGGGTTATCTAGAGGAGGGTAACATTTTTTGTGTTTTGGTGTTTGGTTGGTGGGTTTGGAGTTGAAGGGGTTTGTGTAATGTGATTGTATTGAAATTTGAAAAAGTATGTAGTTATTTTGATATGATTGTATTGAAATTTGAAAAGTGAGTAGTTGTTGTAATGTGATTGTATTGAAGTTTGGATTAGTAAGTAGAAGTTATGTATTTTATAATTTTCAGATGATATGGTGGTATAATATATATATATATATATATATATATATATATTTTGATGGAGAGAGAGTAGACCCCACAAGAGGGCTAGAGAAATAGATTTTGAGAGGTAACCCCCTCAAAGTGGGGATAAGCCTCCAAACGAACGGGCCCCTTAAGGTGCTCGACTCCATAAGAGTAACCACCCGGTTGCTTCGGACCCTACAAGAAGAAGAAGATCAACAATCTTAGGTATACAAAAGAGATGCAAATAATTATGCAGTACACGCAGAGAAGAAGTAAACACAAAACAGAAGAATTGAATAAGTATATTAAGGGTTTTTATCAGTTGTACCCTTCCGAGATATCGCAATATCAGTTATGCCCCTATCTTTTTGGTAATATCAGTAGTGCCCCTAACTTCTTCTCGTTTTATCACTTGTGCCCCTCCGTTACTTTAATCGTCACTTAGTCTAACTTAACCATGGTGTCTTCAAACCATGGTATTGTTAAGAGGGATATAACCGTCCACCCATCTTCCTCGACCACCTCATCTTCTTCCTCCCCCATCTACTTCATCTTCCTCCCTTCTCTTCCTCCTCCACAGGTCCTCCCTCCTCTGCCTTGAGCTCCCTGCTCCGCCCACGCACCTCCCCACCTCCATCATCGTCATCCTTCTCCTCCCGCACCCCCCCTCCCCCCAGCTCGCCCTCCTCCGCCTCGAGCTGGCCCTCCTCCACTGCACACGGAGCGTTGTTGTGCTTGGGCTTCAGCAGGAAATAGAAGTCCAGCATATCTTTGCATCAAGAAAATCCCAATCAACAAACACCTCAATAAAAAGACGAGCAAATACCCAACAACGGAAGACAATCAAAGATTGAATTTTGACGCCAAGAACCCATCCCACTCCCCCAAATAACCATTACCATGATTGGCGGGAACCACGAAACTGAGCTCCCACGTCGATGCGGACTCGCGCTCCATCGGCAGCTGCAAGAAAGAACCAAAGAACCTATTTTTAACGACAAATAGATGCAAAAACAACGACTTTCACAATACGGTAGCTCGAAATTTTTTGATGGATCCTCACGGCTTTGGTGGAATCCCACGAGCCGATGATGGGGACGGAGCTGTAGACATGCGGCACGAGGTCGCCCTGGAGGTGAAATTCTCCATCTTGAGGGAGACGTAGAGCTGCTCGACACCAGAGTCAAAGTCACCGTCGTGACCGAAGCCGCTGGATGAGCCTTCGCGGGCGGCGGAACTCCTGGACGTGGAGGTGCCCATCGCGGGAAGGAGCGGGGAGGAGGCTTCGGTGCTACTGTGAGGACGACATATCACACAGACATATGGGTTCTGCTCCGCCCACGCACCTCTCCACCTCCGTCATCGTCATCCTACTCCTCCCGCACCTCCCCTCTGCCCCCCCCTCCCCCGCACCTCCCTTCCGCCCCAGCTCGCCTTCCCCCGCCTCGAGCTCCATGCTCTACCCACGCACCTCCCCTCCGTCCAGCTCGCCCGCACCGCCCCCAGCACCTCCCCTCCGCCCCAGCTCGCCCTCCTCCGCCTCGAGCTCTCTGCTCCGCCCCCAGCACCTCCCTCCGCCCCCGCACCGCTCCCCGTACCTTCCCTCTGCCCCCATGACCTCCGGCGTCCGCACACGACGTGTCAAGCACCACCCATGTCACCGCAAAGCAGTAGGGGTCATCGCTCTGTGATACCCGCGCGACACTCGGTCCCCTAAACAGGTTGCACGGGCCGCCGATTGCCTCCTAGTATTGAATTGATGTAAATTGAGGGAGGAGTTCAGGCGGAGAGGGAAGAGGAGGTGGTTGGAGGAGGAGGAAGAGGATGGGAAAGAGGAGGATGAGGAAGAGGGTGGCAAAATGAATTGAACCCTTTTTTTAAAATTAATTCCACTCATATCCTTAAAGTTAACGTCCGTTTGTACCGTGGGTGGACGGCAACTAACCCAAGGGGCACAAGTGTCAAAACGAGAAGAAGTTAGGGGTACTACGGATATTACCAAAAAGATAGGGGCATAACTGATATTGCGATATCTCAGAGGGGTACAACTGATAAAAACCCGTATATTAAACGAAATAATCATATGCAATCCAACGTGATCTATCTTGAGATAAGGTAATGACCTTATCATTGCCCTTATCCTGCTACTAAACATGCCTTAAAATAAATAATAATTACGAAGTAATATTAGAAATACGATTTTTTAGTCCAAGAGCGAGGCAAAAAAAGCAATAAACAATTATTCAAATCAGAGTGCCATGCATAATGGAAGAGATAAAGGAAATTAACCAATGGTGAAAAGATTGTTCGAGTCTAATCTAGAAGATAAAAATGAATAAGAGCCTGCCAATAAGTTAAATACACTGACTTAAGAAAACTAGAAGAAAAAGGCAGTGAATCCTCAATCAAGTTTATTGTTTGTCATCTCTCACCGTGCTAAACTACAATGTTTTTAATCATTATCCTCAAATAAATTTCACCAACCATGCATCCTCACATTACAAAGACAACCCATAATCACCATGCATCCTACCTTTTGAGAAAAAAAACTATTACAAGCATCAACTCTGTGCAGTGATCAAGATATATCAAACAAAACAATGACGAAATGTATAAAGGTCAACTAAATCATACATCTTAACAAGGCAACATTAACAATACAATAAACATTTCTTGCAAAATCAAATATTATGGGATCGTTACAATTATTAATGATTATCCGCACTGATAGATACTTCTTACCATAGGTAGATGCTAGCAAGGCAACCCGATTTTAAAAAGGAACTACCTTGTCCTCATAACTCAATTGAAGTTAAACTATGAAATACTTCAATACAAAGTATCATATCCTCACCACAATCCAATTGACGTCAAAACTGAGTCAACCACCACAATGAAAACTATATCTCATTATTTAACCTTATTCCACCATTATTCATATTTTTATTCCACCCGTTCTCCTTATTCCTATCTTTACAGCCGAACAGAGAATAGATTCTTATTTCCACACATTATTCATGCTTGTTCTTGAACCGAATGCCTCCTTAAAGATGCACTCAATGTGAGGGTTATTGTGGCTAATTCAAAGGTATCCATGAGATCTTACATGATCACACAAGTGATTTTATACTTTGTGACGACATTTCTCTTTTTTGTTCTCTCTCCATTATTTTCTCTCTCCTTACTCTCCATTTCTCTCCTACTTTTATTATTTTAAAAATAAATCCTTGATTACAACTATTTAAAAATGATCAAATATCAATCGTTCTCCTAAACATACGTAAAATCAAATCACAATAAATCTAATATTTAAATATCAAAGCAAACACATAGCTCACAGGAACTTTACTCCCTCCAAAAACATTTTAACCAATTTCAAGACTTTACATCCAAACATAGTAGAAAGACCGGTATTGGGCAGTTAATTTATATATAATAAAAGGGTTTTTTACATCCATAATCTCGAGTAATTTCGCAATAACATTCATAACTATGCATCAATGCGAATTATATGAAAACCCTGAACAGTCACTCCGTCTCACACTCATAACCCTCAGTTAGTTTAATATTTTAACTCAACTATATGAATGAGTTAATCTAACTCATCTTCAATCCAACGGTCAGGAAACAAACAAAAAAACCCCTACTGCTGGGATGGGTTCTCGAACAGGGGAACGCTGCTGCTGTGGTGGGAATTCGAGCAGGGGAGCAGGAGGGGCTTCAACCAAGGGAAGCAGCTGCAAGGGAGGGGGCTTTGAGCTCGACTGCGGGGAGGCGAGCAGGGAAGGAGCAACTCGGGCGACCGCGGGGGGAGGGGGGGCGAGCAGGGGAGGAACAACTTCGAGGGGGCCTTGAGCTCGGTCGCAACTCGGCGCGGGGGGGGGGGGGGGGGGGGGTGGAGCAGGCAGGGAAGCAGCAACTCGGGCGCCGGGGGGGGGGGGGGGGTGCGCTTTCAGCTCGACCTTGGCAGCGGGGTGGCGAGCAGGGGGTACTCGAGGGGGGGTGTGCTTTCAGCTCGACGCGGGGGGTCTTCGAGGAGAGCTCGTCGTCGACGCCGAGGGGGTGCAGACGTGGTCGGCCAAATCAGGAGGAGGGAGAGGGGGGAACTAATGATGGCTTGTTTTGCAAATAAGAATGAAAATCAGGGGTATTTTTGTCTTTTTTAACGGAAACGTCATGTAAAAGTTAAGCATTATTCGAAATTTCTCATGTAATTCGTGATTATATAAGGTTATGAATGTTATTGCGAAATTACTCAAGGTCACGAGTGTAAAAATCCCATAATAAAAGAAGCTAAATAAACGCCGGCGCGAAGTGCGAAATGCCTTGCAGCCGAAGACAGAGATCGCCGTTTTCTCCAAACAGAGGCGAAAACCCCCGCGAGAATCCTTTTCTCCTCTTCCTTCCTACTGACAACTTCTCAAGCCATCAGGCTCAGAGTGGGCGGTGAGGTCTCAAAACCCTGATCTTCTTTGCACTACAGTGTGCCACGACCTCCCCTGCGAGTCTTTGGGCCGTTTTGTCCGGTTGGAGTGTGCAAAAGATCGGATTTTGGGAACTGGGTTCCTTTCTGTTTGGCAGTTCTTTATGTTCTTTGGGCTGCTGATGCCCGTTTTGGGCGTTCTGATTCTACCGAACTGCGTTTGTTAATCTCGTGGTGATTGCTCTAGTTTACTTAATATTTACTTATTGGATTTCGCCATTATGTACGGTGACAAAAGTGGGCGATCTTCAGCCTGATGTATTCTTAATTTTATTCTTTTACTTTTTGTGGTGCAGTTTTACCTTTAGGCAGCGAGGAAGGTGACGTGTAACATTCAGTAAGAGAGACATGGTATGCATCCTGTTGCCTGTTTTGAGATTATTTCTGTGTTCAGCATCAAAATGGTCATGATTTCTTATGGTTGTGGACTTGTAATACTTTCCTGTATATCACTCGCGCTAGTTGGATCAATATTTTCATAATCTAAAAGTGAAATATTAGACCTCAAAATGCATAGTTTCTCAGGATCAGTTAACTTGGAGTTGAATATTGCGTGTGCTATTTCATTCTATATTATTTTTCATCAAGATAGGTGCTGACTTCAAGCCGTGTATGTTGGTATAGTCCATCAGGTTTGCGTCACGGAAGCATACATGCAAATCAAACATGTAGATAAGAAATCATGAAACATAACCCACTTCTATGATCCGTTGATAGTGTAATGTACTTATCACCCAAAAGATCAGGGTTCAAATCTTGGGGCGAACATCTGTGCGTGATTCACCCTTTTGTTTAAAAAAAACAATCATGAAACAACTACAACACAAGATGTCCGAGGTTCATCATTAACTAGGCTACATGCTTGGTGTCAGGGACAAATATCTTGATATGGTAGTACAATAATGGTATAGAGGATGAAGAATGATCCTAACCCTTATCCTCAAATCTTCATACATATAATACCGAAGCAAATAGGTTCTGTAAACTTAGTTTTCTTTCAGGAGTGTTGCCCCCGAGTATCCACAAGAGGGAGTGCGCTTGTTTGTGATTGGATAGCATAGAACTATAAACAAGTAGGTATATCACAAATAGGACCCACAGTAATATAAATAAGAATGTATACATGATTTTCATTGAGGTGGAGAAATCTTATCATATTGCTCCGAGAAATGTAAAGTAGAAAAACTAGAGGAAAGTTGGGATTGTTTTGTACAGGGATTTTTACACTCATAACCCTGAGTAATTTCGCAATAACATTCATAACCCTGCATAATCATGAATTACATTAAAAAATCTTGAATAGTCACTCCGTCTCACACTCATAACCCTCCGTTAGTTTAATATTTTAACTCAACTATATGAATGAGTTAATCTAACTCATCCTCAATCCAATAGTCAGGAAACAAACAAAAAAACCCCTACTGTTGGGGTGGGGTCTCGAACAGGGGAGCGTTGCTGATGTGGTGGGAATTCGAGCAGGGGAGTAGGAGGGGCTTCAACCAAGGGAAGCAACTGCTGGGGGGCTTTGAGCTCGGTTGCGGGGAGGTGAGCATGGAAGGAGCAACTCGGGCGACCGCAGGGGGAGGGGGGCGATCAGGGGAGGAACAACTCGGGGAGAGGCATGGGAGGAACAACTCCGAGGGGGGGCTTTGAGCTCGGCTTCGTAGGGGTGCAACAGAGACATACTTGGTAGGGGCGGAGCAGAGACGCACGGGCTTGGACGAGGGAGCACGACACCGCAGACTCGGCTTCGACGAGAGGGGGAGCAGATCAACGCGGGGGTCTTCGAGGAGAGCTCGTCGTCGACGTCGGGGGGGGGGGGGGTTGCATAGGTAGTCGGCCAAGTCCGGAAGAGGGGGAGGGGGGGAACTGATGATGACATATTTTGCAAATAAGAATGAACTGTTAGCCATGTGAGCCCGAGGCGAACCATTCTTACAATAAATGCTATCATAATAAATATGTTTATCAATAAAAGTAATTGATGTTTCACTCCCTTTTTGAAATTAAATGAATGAATGCACTATAAGGTCCCTATGTACAATTAGGGTTATGTACCATGGCCATCTTGATAATCATATAGCTGTTGATTCATTAAATGAATCATAGAGGTTGGTGTTTGGATGAATATCTAAAGAGTTAGATAGAGGACTCATCAAGCACCGTCAAATGATTATTAAGAGATGATCTCCAGCCTGAGTAGGAGATGACAATCATTTCTCACAAAGACTGATATATGACCGACCTCTTGATGCATGTCCTCTGCATGGGAATAGTGATTCAGAGGTGTCAGATTAGTTAGGTCAAAGTGTTGGCTTAGCGAGATCGAGATAACCTAAGTCCTATGTTGAATAATGTCACAGCATAGGCACACATCCTCTGACCAGAGACAGATGTGTTACTATATGTCTGAGTGTGTACATTTGGCAGACCAATAGGTTGATGACCTAACCAAGGTCCATACACCGGCGAGCTGGTGTGCATGTAAGGGCATATGAGTAATACGATCTCTCAAAGGGATCATACAGGTTCACTTGTGAAGCGGAAGACATGAGCTCACTTGGGACCAATCAAATTCCATGCATGGTCGTCGTGCTTTGGAAGCATGACAAGAATTTGAAGGTATGATATATGCTTTGGGAAAGCATATGATCGATACCAATTCCAAATGACCAAGATTGAGAAACTTGATGATCAAATCCTGAAGAAGACAGTGTAAAATTGATCTATATCTTCAGATTGATCATAGGTCTTCCAGTATGCAGGATGTACAAGTATTGGGAATACCTGAGGGTGATGTGATCATAAGTGATTGTATAACCATGACGCTTCCACTCTGAGGGAGTGATGAAACAGGTTTGGATTTTAGTGGCTCCTCTCAATAGAGAAGCAATCTGATCTTGGTCCAAGTGTTGGACATTGGTCTGAATGAGATTCAGATACAATGAGAAGATTAGATTTGCGGCCTTGATTTAATCAAGCATCTGTGGGAGGTCCGTGAGATCTGGATTTGAGATGAGATCTCAACATCCAAGTCACTATACGTGGAACAATACAAATCGCCCTATCCTTATCTCCAAGTATCTGCGGAGAAAGCGCATTATTCTTGAAGGAGTTCAAGAATAATTCCTGTGATGAATTTAGTATCCAAGCAACAAAATGTTGATGATTAAATGAGATTTAATTATCAAGTATAATATGAATAAGATTCATATTATGAGAATGATTATCCAAGATAATTAAATGAGATTTAATTATCAAAATGGTGCAGATCGTGGATAGTGCTATCCATAATATCTGTGTACATATTATAAATACGATTTATAATATCTTAGAGAGAGAGCAGCTTTGTAAATAACATTTGTTAATTGTTAATGTGAATTGGATTCACATTAAGCAATTAATTGGAAATATAATTTACAATTTAGTTTGGGTTGTGAATATGATTCACATATTTTTCAATGGCATGATCGAAATATTCACTAATTAATTTGGAATTAATTTAGTGGATAATTTTGCAATAAATGTTATTGCAAATTATTAAGAGATAATGAGATAAAATAAAAAGGAAGATAATTCATCACCAAAATAGGTGACGTCACCTATGACTCAGTCATAGGTGACGCCCCATAATTTTGGGGGTTTTTTATTATCCTCTTTTTATTATTACCTTATTATCTTGTGATAATTAATTTTATTAAATTAAATTATGTTGATGATAATGCAACATATATTTCATTTAATTTAAATTAATAAATTGATGTTAAGAACAACAATGATCATGGCCGTTGATCATATACTTAAATCAATCCAACCGTTGATTTTATATGCCATGGATTGAGATCCATAGGCTTCCAAACTAGTATATAAAGAGGGCAGCCATAGCCCCTTTGAGGTACATCAAGACACACATCCTCTCTCTCTCTTTCTTCTCTTTCATTCTCGCCATCTCTCTCTCTCTCTAAAGGTGGCCGTCACCTTGTGAGATCGAGGGTTTAGCCATCGACTCTACGCCGTCGTGTTGTCGCTTCGATTGCTAGAAGATCTCCATCTTCTTTAGGGCTTCTTGTTCTAGAAGGAGACGTTGGATTTCGTTGGACGAAATGAGGAGATTCAAGGCTTGGATTTTCATCGAGGATTGCGGGAGGCACGCGTCTCATCATCGCGCCCGCAAGTGCCATCTTCGTAGATCGGACTTGAGTTAGGAGGATCTCTTGCTTTAGAGATCTAGTGATCGCAACCACGCTTCGAGAGGTATTTCTAATACTTTGTGGTTAGATGAAATGATCCAAGAAACGTTCTTGTGATCACGTGGTTTCATCATATAATTTAAAATTTTTTAAATTCCGTTGCACATAGCGACTAGTGCGACTAGTCGCCCTGATCGCATGAGATGCGATCATCACGCTTCCGTGGTGCGCTTGAGGATTCTCAACATCCTTCATGAACAACATGTGCATTTTTGTCCTTTTCAACGGAAACCATCAAATATAACGGGTATCCCAAACGGAACATAACATAGGGTTATGTCATGTAATAGTTAAGCATTACTCGAGGTTTCTCATGTAATTCGTGATTATACAGGGTTATGAATGTTATTGCGGAATTACTCAGGGTTATGGGTGTAAAATTCTCTTTTGTATATCAGCCTTATAAGGGATGTATGATCAGTTAGTAGCTTGTGTAGGACTCCCATTGGACAGACATGCTATTAGTTATTAAGTATTGATTCGTGATGAAAATGGACCTTGCTTGTTATCTTTTTATGTATGATGTGGATGAATTAAATTTGCACATCCTAGGATGTCTTGGTGCGTGCTATTTACAGATGATATTATTTAGATGGATGACAGTAGAAGTGGTTATGAATTTGGACTAAGTGGAGATCGCGGATTTAAAATTTTGTTGATGAAGTAGAATGAAACATAATATATTGGATTGCAAGAGAATTGTAATCGATCTAGAGCCTTGGACTCATTGCATTATCAAAATAGATGTTTTTAAATGCTAAGGTTTAATTTTTCAATATAATGGACGTATTGATGGAGTCCTTGTTTAAATAAAAGCAATGCAGGATTATTGAAGTGGATCATCAAGTGTGTTCTGTGAGATGAGGTTACCTATGAAGGTGAAAGGTGAAAAATACAGGGTCACATTGAGGTTCTATATGTTCAACAGAAGTGAATTTTGGACTGATGAGTGAATACATATGCAGAGGAAGTAGCAAGGATGAAGAAGCTATGGTAGATGTGTCCATACTCCACACAAAGAAGAATTGGATTCTTAATGAAATGCGAGAGATGCTATTGGGTCACTATGAGAAAAATACGAATGGAGATCACTATTCCATCATATGAAGTTGAAAACTAAGCCTGGCATGAGGGGACGCAAGGAATTTTGGAGGGAAGTCACTAAAACTATATAGTTAATTTTAGATCTAAGTACGGATAATTTGCATTAGCTATATTTGGGGCAACAAATTTATATAGTTGCCTCCCTTGAGTGTGAGAAACTGATTTGGGGTACTCGTTGTCATCATTGCAATTAAATTGCTTGGATGAATATAGACTTCCTTGTAATATATGAATGCCACATCTTTTTGGTAGTTAACTGCACTTTGTGCTTTTTCTTGTGTGCCTGGTTTCCCACAGGCATCTTCTATTGTTGTCGCAAGTTTGACAGTTGCAGCCAGTGCCTTAGGGGCCAGATCTTTCATTCGTGCTTGGCAGGCCTTCAAGGCCCGTCCCATCGTCCCACGCACACGCAACTTCTATCATGGTGGGTTTGAACAAGTGATGACGAGAAGGGAAGCTGCATTAATACTTGGCGTGAGGTAAGCATACACTCTTCTTTTTACTCCAACCTCTCTGTAGAGTAAGAGCTATTGTCAAAGTTTGCTTTGCTCCTTCCTACCTTTTTGACTTTCTCAATACGGCCTTCAAGCGTAGACGGTTCCTTCTTGCAGAGAACATGCAGCTATGGATAAGATTAAAGAGGCCTACCTGAAGGTTATGAAAGCAAATCACCCTGACCAGGGTGGAAGCAAGTATCTCGTCCAGAAGATAGCCAAAGCAAAAGACATCATGTTTGGAAGACAGGGTGGTAGTTCATCGGCATTCTGAACATACATATCACATCTGTTCATAAAAGCACAATTTTGGGGAGAAGATACATCCAGAAAAACAACATTGTATGTTCCTTACTGTAAATTTAGCATTAGAATGATAAAGGATGCCCTTGCATCCGTGATTTTTCTGGTCAGTTACTATTTACCTGCATCATGTATTTTTTTTAGTCAAAATTGGGGGAAACACGCTATGGTGTCATCATGGATTATTTGCATCCCACAGAGGCTTAATTAAATATGTTCTACTTCATTTTGGTAAGAGTTGAATCTTTTTCCACCTTGGTACTAGTGTAGCCTCTGACTAAGAAATTTTTCCTCACGTGGTATGCCTCCAACTGAACCTTGGCTGATCTGAGTTTGTTTTTTGGCATTTGACTGGAGATGAGGTTGGGATTGTGGTATCAGTACCTCATTGTAGCTAATCCTGGAAGATGATGGTTTGACAGAGGCGAAGTATTAAATAACCAAAACATGCAGGGATAAGAATCTAAAATTGAGATCTCATGCCTGTTCCATCTTGGAAGATAATACACATTCATGGAATGGAAAGTGCATTACTTTTCATGTATTTTGCTCAAATTGAGGTTGGCATGGATCAAGTTAGACTCTTGCCTATCGTGAAGTATAAGAAACACTCGATGACATTTTGACCATGCTTTCAAGGCTAGATGATCTAAGACCATAAAGAGAAGACTGATCTGAGGTTGACAGAGTTTGTTTAAGACCGTGTCGTAGTTTTCTAAGATCTTGGACTGTTACTTCCAATTCGGTAGCTGGAAGATTTAGTGCTTTTAAAGGGGATGTCGAGGACCTTAATGAGTAAAGAGTAAAGACTAACATCTAAGGACCCTCAAAATTTAGTGTAGAGAAGTGCTTGGAACAGGTGAACAAAACTTGGGGGAGATCTTAAGGTGGCTTTTGAGTTTTACGGATCCAAAACCACCATTTCATGAGTTTCAAGTGTGCGCAGAAGAACTACAATTCAAGGGGAGAGTTCATGGCATGAGAAAAATAAAAGAATTTTTTTACTGAAAATTTGGGAGGAAAGAAACTAACAAGTCCATTTTATTCCATTGATGTCGCTTAATGAACATGAACTTACTGGTTAATTAAAGCATGTGTGGTCCATTGATGTTGCTTAATGATCATGAACAGTGTTGTAAAAATCGGCCGACTAATCCGATTAGTCGGTCCGATTAAGCGACTCGGCGGGGTAGCCGAGTCGACTTACCAAAATCGGCCAATAGTCGGACCTGGCCGATTACTCGACCGAGTACTCGGTGTAGGCGGGCGCTTAATCGGGCGACTTTTGCAACACGTTTTCGGGTCCCATTTTTTGTAAACCGCAAGTTACATTTGGGAACTTACTGTCGCACAGTAAGTCCCCCATCGTTTTGAAACCCCCCACGCCTCTCGACCCCCGCGCCCTAGACCTCCTGCTCCCCGTCGCCGGTCCTCCTGCTCCCCGCTCGCGAGCTCCTGGCCATCGCCGCTCCTTCAACACCTCTCTGGTAGCCACCTTGCCACTCCTCTCTCGCCGCGCCGCCTGAAGGACGCTCCATCTCGTCGCTCGTCTCCGCCGCACAGGACCTCAGGTTAGGGTTTTTTTTGTTTTCATTTTTTCATTATTTGTATTTTATTATATGATCATAGCATGCCATTCTTGATAGCTTATATTATTATATTGTTATATTGCTATGCTAGATGTTTACATCTTGTTTACATCTTGTTATATTGTTATATTTTTTCATTATGTTGTATGCTAGATGTTTACATCTTGTTATATTGTTATATTGCTAAACATGTCCAATTATATTTTTGTTAGGTTGTATGAAATTATAATTGTGTTGTATGTTTGATGTTTAGGGTTTGTTCTAGTATTATATTGTATGCAAATATTTGTGTTGTATGCAAATATTTAGGTTGTATGCAAACAAATTATGATTATGTTGTATGCTTAGTGGTTATTGTATTGTATAATGTATATCATGCCACTGATTTTTTTATATTATAATTCATCATTTTTTTATTATGTAGATGGCTACACCACCAACGAACGTCGCTTCCGGTAGCGACTCGTCTTTTATGTGCCATCGGGATCAACTGATCCTGCATGGCAATACGGCTACCTTGCGAGCCGTACGGATCCAAATACGGTCACTTGCAGATTGTGCAAGAAGATTGTGAAGGGTGGTGTGTATAGTTTCAAGCAACATCTAGCACACCGAAAAGGGAACGTTGCTGCATGTCCCAAGGTTGATGAGGAAACGAAGAACAAAATGATTGCATACCTTGATGATGTTGCCAGGAAGAAATCTCAGAAAGCCGCTGATGTTCATGAGATGAGGGAGGAAGTTGATATCACTGGAGGTGTGGGTTCGACGAAGAGATCACGAGTCTCTGAATCCCTCGAGCAGACTGTCGTAGTGGAAGGGTCATCACGTCAAATGACCGTCAAGGATGCATTCTCCAAGGATCATCGTGATAGGGTCACATCATCCATATCCAAATGGGCATATACATCGGCAATTTCGTTTAATGCAATGACGACAAAAAACTTCCTGCAGATGGTGGAGGCTATTGGGAAGTACGGGCCTGGACTAAAGCCTCCCACGAGGTATGAGCTTAGTGGTCCGCTTCTAAAGAAGGCAGTGAAGGAGATTCACGATGGATTGCAAGGTCATCGTGATACGTGGACATCGACGGGATGCTCTTTGATGACTGATGCATGACGAACAAGCGTGGAAGGAGCATCATCAATTTTTGTGTCAATTGCACATTGGGGACTTCATTTTTGAAGTCCATAGATGCCTCAAATGAGGCTCACACTGCGGAATACATCTGCAAGTTGGTGGAGGAGTGCCTGAATGAAGTGGGAGTGGATAAAGTGGTTCAGATTGTGGCGGATAATGCATCCGCCAATGCTGCTGCAGGAAGATTGTTGGTCACCAAATATCCACAGATTTGGTGGACTATGTGTGCTGCGCACTCCATTGATCTTGCTTTGGAGGAGATAAGCAGAGAGACAAAGGTGAGAAGTGAAATCTAAAGGCGAAGAGGCTTACGGTGTTCATCTACTCTCATACCAAAACTCTTAGCTTGATGCGCAAGTTCACCAACAAGAGGGACATTGCAAGGCCCGGACAAACAAGATTTGCAACCACTTTTCTCACTCTTGAAAGCCTAAATGAAAAGAAAGACAAACTGAGATTGATGTTCTCCTCAGAAGAGTGGAGAAACTGCAAGTGGTATAAGACCAAGAAGGGAGAAGCTGCGAGTTCCATTGTTTCCAGCCCTACATTCTGGAACCATACAACACATGCTATCAGAGTTTTCACTCCACTGGTTCGTTTATTACGTGTGGTTGATGCAGATCGACGCCCATCCATGGGCTTGTCTACGGAGGGCTTGAAGAAGCCAAGCGAGAAATAATTGCAGTATTCAATGGTGTGGAGTCATCTTATAAATTATTTGTGGATGCTATTATCTCCAAGACCAAAGGGAGGCTTGATACTCCATTGCATCTAGCAGCATATTACTTGAACCCATTTTACTTCTACACCGAGTCTCATGGTGATCCAGATGTTGTGGTGAGGAGAGGGTTTAAGGAATGCATGGAAAAATTTTATCCAGATTTGGATATACAAGATGCAATTACTATGGACGAGCTTCCGACATATAGACTTGGTCGTGGAGATTTTGGGAAGCCTTTAGCTGTGAGACAGAGGATGATAAATGATGGCAATTTTGATCCAGGTATCTTAGTTATTTGTTTCCTATTAATGTTAATCACTTATTTTATTATGTTGACCATTTCTCTATTCTAATAGCTAATTGGTGGCATAATCATGGAGATGACACACCTCATTTGAAAGCTATGGCTATCAAAATCTTGAGCTTGACGTCTTCATCATCGGGATGTGAGCGTAACTGGAGTACATTTGACTCGGTAAAGACTCCACTCCACCCACCCAATTCGATTAGTAATAGTAAAATTTAAATGAGTAATTGATATAAAGTTAAATTTTTTGGTCTTCAGATCCATACCAAGAAGAGAAACAGGTTGGAGACGAAGAAGCTGAACGATCTTGTATATGTGCGTTTCAATTCCAACCTGCAGGAACGCCGAGCTGAGAAAGAGAGAGATCCTCTGTCATCTCGTGATCGTGCACACATGGTTGAATGGACCGGGGATGTTGATGCTCATGATGAGGAGGTTTTTCCAGGTTCCGGACTGACATGGGGTGTTGTAGCACATGCTAGTGGCGCCGAAGAGAATTTGGAACCAAGAAGGAGCCAACGAGGTGAGCGGGAAAGGGAGCTTCATCATCAAGCTCCAATGCTACACCGATGAATGAGGAGGAGGAGCTACATCTTGAGGATATAGAAGAAGAAGATGATGACGATGAAGAAGAAGAAGGCGATGATGAAGAAGAAGAGCTGGACTTGGATGACAACATTGAGGATTGAACCCAATGGCTTGGGATACTTGTCTTACTTTCAGTTGTATTATTTTTTGAGCATGTTGTAATTGTTCTTTTATTTTTGAACATTTGCTTGTACTATGTGCCAAACATTTTGTTCTTAATTTGCTTCTTTTTTCAATCTCTTGCTATTTTTTATGCTCTTAAAATATTAAAACTGCTAAATATATGAATATAAATGAGAGTATATGCTATAAAAATTGATTTATATATTTAAAATAATAAAAAAATTCCAAACCGACTATTGTCCGACTAAATCCGATTACTCTCCCGACTGCCGATTAATCCTTAGTCAGTGACCCTGCCGACCGAGTACCGACTGCCGACTTTTGCAACCTTGATCATGAAGTTACTATTTAAATGAACCTCCCCACTGGATATATAGTGAAAATAGGGTCTTCTTACAAAGTAGGAAGTCATGACAAGAGCTTGACTATCCTTTTCGTAGAGTAATCCTCCCCTTATATGCATATAGTACTTTGGATGCAATCTTCTTTAAGATGCACATGGTCAGTGTTAGCTCAACATGTGCTCACATCTGTCCCAATTCGTCTCTTTTGATTTTCGATGTTCTAAAAGTTATTATTAGTCCGCTGTAATCATCATTTGGCAAAGTTCTTATAAGGCCAACTAATTTTGGTGATAATTATCATTGGGTTGCCTAAGATTTTTTTGTGATACGGCTTTTGGTCGATTGGACATTTACAATCAGTGCTTAAAAAGGGTTTGACGCATTGTCTTCAAGTGTTCAGTCTCTGGCCTTTAGAATCACCTTATGGTCATCTTTAGCTAGTAATTTGGATGTTCACATGCTTCCACCTCTAACCTTCTTCTGTGGGTGTTTTTACTAGATTTACTCTTTGTTAGTTGCCTTAACCCACAATAATTTAACTAATATCACCGTCGATTGACTGGTTCTACCATTTGGAGGATGCACTTGTATTTGTAGGTTTTTATGAAGAAGCTACCTACATAACTTTCTTAACCTTCTAGGCCGTATGTGAGAGACCTGGGATTTTATGATAGGAGCCTACGAGGGTACCTATGTCAATAAAGTGGTCGTATTTTAATTCAATCTATTATAAAGAAAATTAGATTTTATCACTTGTGTCCCTTTGAGATATTGCAGTATCAGTTATGCCCTTTCTCTTTTTGGAATATCACTTTTGCCCTCGATTTCTTTCACATTTATCACTTGTGCTCCTCAGGTTAGTTGCCGTCCATCTGCATCTCAATCAGACATTAATTTTTGGGACATGTTAGAAAAATAGGAAGCGGAAGCGGAATGATAAATAGAGCATAAGAACAGAAGATAAACATGGAACACCATGATTTTTATGTGGAACCCTACTCCCTAAGGAACGGGATGGAACCACGGGAGAAGCCCTCAAAGGAGCATATCTTGCATTGCTTTTTCTCTCAGTAGATACATGAGGTCTGGGGCTCCTTATATAACCTCCACAGAGCCTCCAAGTCCCGCCACTGGTAGATGTGGGACTAAACATATGGATGGGGTAAATGGCTCCTGGAGAGATCCATTTACCCTCCTACAACTCATATGGTGCACAACCAAATACTCCAACACTCCCCCTTAAGCCGGAGCATGCAATGCTCAACTTGGATAAACAGAAAGAAACTCAACTCATGCTACAGGACACTACGGACAATATCAACTCAACACACACAACTGTCGGCTGCTGTCGAGGATGCTGCTTCTCATGCCGTGCATGTGAGGAGGACGAACGGGCTGGAGTGTGAGTCTGCTGAATCTCCTCGTCGGAGAGCATATGCTCTGAACTGCGCCTGTCAGTCACTGCAATTGGAAATGAGTCTCCCTCGTTGGAGTACTCTGGCCCCCACAATAATATGGACAACAACTCCATCTCTGAAAAAGGGCCGAACTGGGAAAGGCCGTGGAAGTGCAATAACTCGTCGAAGTCCATGGTCACTGGAGGAATGGAGTCTAAAAGTAGTCTCCTCGTCGGAGAACTAGGTCTCTCCCATCTGGCAAAGAGAACGGTACCCTACTATGGAGTCCCTATGATACCACATGAAAACCCTTGCCAACATGGCATAGGGAATGGCCCTCTACTCTGGAGTTCCTATGGCTCACATGAAAACTCTGGCTGAAACAACAAGAAGAAAGATAGGGACCACTACAAAAGATGGCAAACATCTGCACATCTGAAAAGAAACCGCATACATATGCGAGTCTGAAAATGAGTCTCTCTGGAGAACTCGGAAAATGGGCCACTCAAACATGGAGTGCCTCGAACGTGGGCTCTGACCAATCTGAATGTCGAGTCTGAAATCTGATAAAATTTGTAGAGTCTGAACGAATGGCTGCTGGTCTGGAATCTGTCATCTGGAAAATCTGAATAGACATGTGACTCTATACAATACTCCCCCTTTCTCCCATACTAGTCGGAATACATGACATCGACTATTTTGGGAGAAGATAAGATAATATGGGAGTAATAATATCAAAGTAAGCCATTGACATTTTTTTTTGTTGGAGGAAAATGAGTAACTTATTATTCCATAGAACCCTAGGCTCTCTCATATAGAGAAACCCCATGGGTAAAATACATAAGAGTCCAGAAAACAAATAAAAAATAAGAAACGGTACATAATATCATAACATAAGTCTCTACACTCCCCTTCAAGATGGAGCATAGATGTCTATCATGCTCAGCTTGGAAGAACATATCTGAAAGGGTCCTCTGAGCAGCGGCTTGGTAAATATGTCGGCAGTCTGATCCTCTGAGCTAACGTGAGACATAGATATCAAGCTTCTCTGGATCATATCTCTCGTGTAGTGGCAGTCTACTTCGATATGCTTTGTTCTTTCATGAAATGTTGGATTGTTGGCAATAAACAAGGCTGCCTGATTGTCACACTGAAGCTGCATGGTAAAGGTACAACTATATGTAGATCTTTTAGCATAGCTCGAACCCACATCATCTCCGTGCTCGCTTGCGCCATGGCCCTATATTCAGACTCAGCGCTAGACCTTGCCACAACAGTTTGTTTCTTGCTTTTCCAGGAAACCGGAGAGCTCCCAACAAAAACGACGAATCCTGAAGTAGACTTTCGTTCCTTACA